>JAFIRS010001320.1:0-386578 GCA_018342105.1 Gonioctena quinquepunctata | reverse complement strand
ACATTACAGCATTCACATGTATAGAGTGAAACAGGTGGTGAGTCATCACTATTGTTCAATTTAACTCGTTTCACTGAAGGACCCCCCTGGCAAGTTTCCCGTTGATGTCGACGAAGATTATCACTACGGGTGAAAGCTCTACCACAATCACATGAATACATTTCAACAACTTGTTTTCAATAGCTCACTGGAGGAGACACTGATTCGAAATACTTTCTCCTGGAATATTTCAATGAAATATCCCCACCCTACAAGACGTCCGATGCGATGCGCAATCTGTATGGATTTGAGGGGATTCTCTTGACATTCAGCGCACTCATCAATACTGCAGTTCACTTCAGCTCTCTCACAGGACAAACGTCCTCCTCGCTTGGAGAGTGCAAGGATTCATGAAGGTCATGACTACACAGAAAATGTATGCCTACACCACAACTTTAGTCAAGATCAAACAAAAATCGAGATCAAATCTTGAGGTTGCCGAAACAATCCCAACATTAAAACTCGAGGTCAAATCTCAAAGTCGATACTTAATGTTATGACTCTCAAGGTCAAACTCAAGGTCACAACTGTAGTCGAATCTCAAAGTCGACCAAACCCAATGTCAAAACTCAATGACAAATCTCAAAGTCAAATCTCAAGGTCAAACACACACCACATTGCACACCTGCAACCATTCAAGGTCACACGTGACGTCATAGTGGTGGGGGGAGACCCAGAACCGGCTTAAATCTCCTACTTAAGAATATTACTTCTCAACTTTCATAATAGTTCTTTCTAATCGACATAACTTTTTTTCAGGTCAAGTATTCACAAAAGGCAAATTAAAAACCTTCAGATGTTTGGTACATAATTGAAAAGGATGAAAGCATTTGTACTGCTCACTGTACTTGTATGGCCGGAAACAGTGAAGTAGGTGGTCATATTGGTGCTATATTAGAGGCAATGTCATGCACAGATTTGGAAGCTGTGTGGCCAATGCCATCCAGTCAAAAAAATTATTGGAAGATTAAAAAATAAAATATTTCAAATGAATATGTATAAATAAATGTTTGTTTATTTGTTGTTTTACTGATTCAGTTGATTACTCTTAATTTAATACCAATTATAAAAAAATGACACAATATTGATATTTGTATATAGTACAATTTGGATAAATATCACGATATATCCAATTTTTACTGTTAATAAATTACAATACCCTTTGAAGGTTGTAGACGATGGTAACTTGATTACTCTCAGTCTCGGACGTCCATCGTCTTAATGTTCTTGGAAAGGTTTTCACGATGTTTCGAATGTTTGTATCTGCAATGGTCTGAATACAGTATTCACATTCAAAACATCGTGTAAACCTTTTCAAATACATTAAGACGATGGACGGCCGAAACGCGAGTAATCAAATACAACACCCTTCACAAAACTTGATCGAGGCTTTCGATAATTGCCTGAAATATCTAAAAAGGGAAGGTTGAGATTGAAAGTCATTTCTAAATATTTTTATTTATTGAGTCACCAGAATCCTAAAGAAAATTTGTATTCCAGTAATTCAATAACAATACCTATAAGAATGTTTTTTGAGGAGGTAGGTACATATATATGAACATTCATTAGGAGTTTTCTCTACTTTTGAAGTGGAAAATATATCAATTATCTATATATATGAACTTTATTTGAAATGGGACCTCCTAATGTACAATAGTTCAGAGATATACAAGTAGGCAAAATCCTACAAGTAATTGTAGGAACGAATCACAAAAGTCTGAAGTTAGGGGCCATGCGGAATGAAGGATGTTATCACGAATGTGCGGGGTGGGCCTTTTAACTTGATTTTCGAATCCGTAAGATCTTCTAAGGAACAAATCACAAAAGTCTGAAGTTATATTAGGTAGGTATCCATGACGGATGTTATCACGAATGTGCACACAGGGTATGTCTGCTGCAGCCTCTCTCATACTTGATTTTCGAATCCGTAAGATCTTCTAGGTTGATTGCAGCTAACCATAGAGGTCTTCTCCTCCTCGAGAAGTCATTTTAACTGGTCAAAAACTTATGATTTGAAACTGTAGACACCGAGTGGAACTGTAGACACCGAGTGAAACCCGACTCTATCCCTGTCGTGACGGGACCCACAGTTAACTACAATGCAAATAAGGGGCATTTTTCTTCAGTTGAAGCACGAATTATAATCCTAAGTTGAAAAAACTACTAAAATTCGCACAGAAAATCACAAAATAAACACTTTTACCACTATGGTCGCTTATGACGAATTACAATGTGTGCCAACAGCCGCCATATTGCTTTCGTTTTAACAGGTCGATGGATTGCCTAATAAAGATGTATGTATTATATTGGCAGTTAGTATGAGGGTTCCGTTAGTTTTAGGTTAGGCTCATGAAAATTGGTATTTGAGGTCTTTGTTACAAATGAAAAAATATGTGTTTCTCTGTTTTTGAAAATTAAATCCCTGACGGTGTGAAATGGAGGGTTATATGTTTTTAAGTTAGGCCCGGTTGTTCAATCGAGGATGACCAAGTGATTGGGCTTAAACCAGGATTACCGATTTTGTTTCAGTTGTTCAATACTGGTTTATGAGATAAACCTAGTTTAACAATGGTTTAAGTTAATCTCATGAATTCGGGGGTTTAAGAAGATAATTTGCCGATTCTAACCTATTTGATTGTTTGACATTTCAATAAACATTGACTATTCTGGAAATTATTATTGTGTTGAAGATGTTCGAAGTTTTTGATATTATTGCCCCAAGAAGAAAGAGACCCGTATTTAGACAACGTACCGTGATTTCGGGTGACTTTGGCTCATTTTGATAAATAGACATTATTAATTATAAAATTTAAATATTGCCTTTTTAAGCCTGTTTTTTTTATCAAATTGATTTTTCGTTATTATTTCCATTCAGGAGTAATTTGCAACCAAATTCAACTTGCATAAATTTGTCTGTAACTAGCAATATGTTTTTTACTCATTTATGATGATTAAAAATTAAAGAATTTTTTATGGACAAATTTATTTTGCTTTTTATCCGTTGGGTTACTTTGGCCTAGGTACATGCTATAAAGAGAAAATCACGCAAAATATAAGCCATGGGTCAAAGCCAGCCCTCAATATGCGGGTGACTTTGCACGCCATGTTTTTTATATATATCCACGTACAAAGTCTTAATCCCAATTTGACTTATCTAATTTGAAAGAGTGGTCAAAGATCAATATTTTGGTATATAATAATACCAATTTATTTTTACAAATTCATCGTAGACATTCTTTGACTTTACGTAAGCCAAAGTCACCCGAAATTACGGTACCTAGAAACCATTTGGAAGAATGGACAGAAAAATTAATTTTTGAATAGATTTCGCTTGCCGAAAGAAAACGTCCGCACTAACAAGAATACAAAGAATCGCCCCTCAAATGACTACAAAGGCAAAATCGTAACAAAAAATAAACTTCCAAATGAAAATCAAATCTTTATATTTTATACCAAAAACGTTTGTCATAAATAACTAAAATTAAATCATCACAAATGCAAATGAAAAACTACATGATCTGTTCTCAGCAATCTCAAGCAATTGTTGATTTATTGTTGGTTGATGAGTTATGTTAGGAAGATAATGTTTGTTTATATATCTCAATCATATTGGTTTTCTCTAGATTCCACTCCTTTCTCTGTAGTTCCAAGAAAAGTTGTTTTTCTTTCATGTATGTATATCAACTTGTGTTCTTCGGATGATCGTTTTTGTAAATCTACAAGATCTGCTTTGAACAGAGCCCAAGTAGAAATTTTGTCTTTAATTGTAAAGGTGCTATTTCTTTTTTTGGGACCTCCGCAGATGGTATTCTTTCCATTACTTATTATAGCCCACCCCTTAAATTTTTGCGAATTAGTAACTGGGTCCGTTTTTTACATTCTACAATGTCTTGGTATTTTTTACCAGTGAAATGAGAATGTTTTTCTCACCTTCGTAGAAATTATGAGTCATTTTTTTCTTAAGAGTCGCCTGACAATTAATAGAATACACTTGGCTTTTTCGATCAATTTTTCTGTATACTTTTGACAAAACTATGGATTCTTAGGTTAAGTTTGATTCATTGTTGATGTTTCGGAACGGTCCGAATGATGGTACAAGCGAAAAAATGTATTGCCAACATATGAAAACAATGAATTAAGGAATCCGGGATTAGTTTTTCATTGAAAAATGCATATCGTTCTAATCCATAGTTAATTAATAATCCGAGTTTAGATAATCAACGGTTTAAACTCGCATTGAACAACCGGGCCTTAGGGTCATAAAAAATTGTATTTGAGGTCATTGAAACAAATAAAGGAATACCTGTTTCAGTGAATTTAGAAATAGGGGGTAAAAATTTGTATGGGGTTTCGGTTAGTTTTTGAGTTACAGTCATGAACATTCGTGTTCAACCTAACTTGGCAATTCTACCCCTGAAGGGTTGAAAACGGGTTAGTGAATTTCTAATGGTCGTCACAGAACGTTACTTTCGCTGTAAAATCAATTATGGCACCCAAATTGGAAAAGGGAAGCCACAGGCATAAGCTAGACACAAAAAAAACAGGAAAAAATACAAATTCTACGCGGACGAAGTCGCGGGTACCAGCTTGGTATGGGTTGTTTTGTAACTGGGTTTGTCTGAGGAATATCAAAACTGTTCCCCTCTTGTCCATTCCAAAAAATTATCGGGTACTCGAGAGCATCATAAAATCTATGAGTGTCCGGAACTCTAGTGAGCCGGCCATCGTGCGCCTGAATAACAATGTCGCGAGACGCAGTTTGTTCACTATTAACATTGTATATAGACTATATACAATTCTATATATATATAGACTATATATATAGACTATATACAATGCTATTAACTACTACGGCTGCTATTTCGTTTGTGGTCGGGGCATTGAATCGCCTTTCGTGTTCACCACGATCTCTGCGGTTTTGGCAGCGCACGCCAGAATAGCTCGCAGATGGTAGATTTTTTCCTACATACTTGACACTTATCGTCATATTTTGGACAACTCACACAATATATTTATGAATTGTAGCCTATGTGTTATTCTGATGTATAAGCTATATTATTGTAAAGTTTCATTAAAATCCATCCAGTAGTTTTTACGTGAAAAAGTAACAAACATCCATCCATCCATCCATACTTACAAACTTTCGCGTTTATAATACTAGTAGGATATATGTGTGTGTGTGTGTGTGTGTTCGGAGTTCGGATAGGTTTCCGAAGTCATAATTATTATGAATATTGAAACTTAGGGTTGAAACGCGTCTAGAAATTTGGTAATTTCGGCTCTCATTTTGGAGCCATTTTCAAGAAAAGGGAAAAACAAATATTTAAATATAAGTAATTGATAAGAGCAAAAGAGTGAAGTGATTTCCAACAAAGGTCTCAATCTGCCTACTCCTAGGCTATAGTCACTGAGGTAGGCATGTGATTTCCCTGCCTACTCCTCAGGTGTTGTCACTTAGGAAATAAAATGATTTCCAACCGAGGTCTCAATCTGCCTATTCCTAGGTTGTAGTCACTTAGGTGGGGTTCAGGATTTTGTAACTCGACACTGGGGTCTCAATCTGCCTACTCCCCAGGTTTTGCCACTAGCTTCCTCTGCCTATTCCTCCGAGGAAATTGAGGATTTAACCTAGGTGAATTCAGTGGAGCGGAACTGTGGGCACGGCTTGGTTTGGCAGTAAGCCGGGAAAGTAGATGTTTCCAAGTATTGGGTAGTCTGCGTCAATCATCGCGTTTGTTGAGGCAGTTCGGGCACTTCTCGATCTCAAGGGCTTCACGAATGACCCTCGCTTGCAGTGTTCTCTCAGTGGCAATGGTCCTGGTGTGGTCGACATCCATTCTGTGGCCTGTCTCTTCATAGTGCTTGGAGATTGCCGAAGAAGGGTCTAAGTATCGGACAGCAAGTTGATGTTCGTTAACTCGACTGGTGACTCGCCTGTTAGTTTGTCCTATATATGTCCTAGGGCATTCGGAGTATAGTATTTCATATATTCCTTGAGACTCATTAGCTATGTTATCTTTAGGAGACTTGATAAAAATCCAATTCTGTTAATTTTCCTGTGAAAGTTGTTTGACTAAGTCGTCGCGTTTCCTAGATACAAGTCCAATTTGAAAGTCGATTAAAATCAAAAAGTTGACTTACGCCTGTTCAATCGAACTTTCAATATTTATATATATCTATATATATATATATATATATATATATATATATATATATATATATATATATATATGTTATAATAATCTCATTTGTTCAATGTTTTTCCATTGTTATGACCTCTATGTTGTTATGACTTACAAGTCGGAATTCCGACTTGTGAGTCGGAATTCCGAGATACAAGTCGGAATTCTGAGATTCAAGTCGGAATTGTAAAATCAAAAAAAGTGTGGCACTTCTACGCCTTCGTATGATTGGGCTTAAACCAGGATTACCAGTTTTGTTTCAGTTGTTCAATACAGGTTTATGAGATAAACCTAGTTTAACAATGAATTCGGGGGTTTAAGGAGATAATTTGCCGATTCTAACCTATTTGATTGTTTCAACATTTCAATAGACATTGACTATTCTGAAAATTATTATTGATTAATTTTTTGTTTTATGCCAGACTGCAATGATGTTCAAAGGTATAACAGACAGAATATTTTTTAGAAGTTTTTGATATTGATTTGTTGAAAATATAAACAGGATGTTCATAAAATCAGAAAGAGACCCGTATTTAGACAATGTACCGTAATTTCGGTTGACTTTAACTCAGCTGGGTGACTTTATATAATCAGTTAGTTTTATTATCAACAGCCCAAATAATAATTTATGATACACTCGGAAATGCTCACGTTTGCAAGCCTCTCTTGGACTCTGGTAGTCAGAGTGATCTAATCACAGAAGGCCTTTCTAAGAAATTGAATTTGCTTTGCGAATATTTTCGCATACCTATTGCGGGAATAAATCAAATCAAATCTCGATCAACTTCATTCAAATGCGATTTAACGTTTTTAGTATTAAACAAGATTACGGAAAAAAATCCGTACACAGAATTCAATGAAAATATATTCAAATTACCGACAGGCATCACGCTAGCTGATCCAGAATTTAATAAACCACAAAATATTGACATTCTTCTCGGAGCTAATATATTTTATGATCTTTTATGTCCGAATCAACTCAAACTTGGGAAAAACAAACCAAATTTACAAGAAACTACTTTAGGTTGGATAGTCACGGGCTCGATCAATTTGCAAAAATATTCAAATCGTAAATCATTTTGTAATCTCACGCAAACGATATCAAATGAAATGCTCAATGAATCATTAACAAGATTTTGGAAAACTGAAGAAATTCCGCATAAGAATATTCTGATCAAGGAAGAACAGTATTGTGAAGAGTATTTTGAAAAAACGACGAGTCGTAGCTCTGATGGCAGATTTATAGTCAGATTACCTTTTTCAGTACAGATGTCAGATTTAGGCGATTCTGCAACGCTCGCATTGAAACGCCTACACTCTCTCGAGAACAGATTCAAGCGCGATGATAATTTAAGGGCAGAATACACGGAATTTTTAAAACAATATAAATCGATGGGACATATGACATTTATAAAAAAATTTGACGGAAACATTGAACAGCCCTCGTATATATTGCCACATCATCCAGTAATAAAACCAAGCAGTACGACAACTCGTTGCAGAGTTGTATTCGACGGGTCCGCAAAAACCAATGAAGGTATATCGCTGAATGATTTATTACTTGTAGGTCCTAACGTTCAAGATGATCTTTTTTCAATTGTAACACGTCTCAGGCTACATCAATATGTTTTGAGTGCAGACATAAAAATGATGTTTAGGCAAATAATATTACATCCGGAAGACAGAAAATATCAGCGGATACTATGGCGTTATAACGAATCAGAGCCAATAAAGGTTTACGATCTCAATACAGTGACATACGGGACAGCATCCGCAAGTTATCTCGCAACTAAGGTTTTAGAACAACTCTCATTGGAATTCGCTGAAAAACATCCACGCACATCGAAATTTATAAGACATTCATTTTATATGGACGATTTATTGATCAGTGTTGACACGAAACATGAGGCTTTAGAAATAAACGATGAAATAACAAAAATTCTCAATAGCACTAACCTTCCCTTAAGAAAATGGTGTTCAAATGAAAAAGACATTTTAAATTCGACATTAGGTAACCAAGAAAATGAAGACAAACTGATACAGTATCATGACAATAAGGAATTAAAAACTTTAGGAATCGCGTGGAATCCAAAATCAGACACATTGAGTTACGCGGTAAATATAAATTTTGATGATAAAGCTCTGACGAAGCGCTCAGTATTAGCGACAATATCGAGAATTTTCGATCCGCTAGGTCTAATAAGCCCGGCAACCATTCAAGCAAAGTTATTCATGCGTAAATTATGGCAAAGAGAAATTTCTTGGGACGAATCTTTACCTGCGGACATGGTGAAAGAATGGGTCACATTTTTAAAGCAATTTAATTCTATAAATGATATTGAAATTGAACGGCACGTTCTATGTAAAAATCCTACAAATATTGAACTACACGGTCTTAGCGACTCCTCGGAGAAGGCATATGGTTCATGCATATAGTTATATTCCAAAAAGAAACAGGGTGAAGTCATCTCGCGGCTTTTATGTGCCAAGTCAAAGGTTGTACCTCAAGGCAAACACACTATTCCCAGATTAGAACTATTAGCAGCTACATTACTTGCAGAATTAATGCATGTTGTGAGAAAAATACTCGATGTCGAAATATCCAGTACTCATTATTATTCTGATTCTATAATAGTATTGGCGTGGCTAAAAATTGATCCAGGCAAATTGAAAACATTCGTTGCAAACAGAGTTACTAAAATTATAGAACTCACCTGTGAAGGAAAATGGAAGCACGTAAGGTCTGCGGATAACCCAGCAGATATTATTTCGCGAGGTATAAATCCTACCGAATTAAAAGGGTCAAAAATTTGGTGGTACGGTCCTGCATTTCTAGTTGAAAATAAAATTTCTTATCCAAATGACATATATGATATAGATATGATGGAAAGTATTCCCGAAATCAAACTGACGACAATTTCATTAGCAACGACTTAGCATGATTTTGAATTGAATATATTTGATAGATATGCATCGTTAACGAAGCTACAACGTGTAGTAGCTTATTGCGTTAGGTTCAAATCAATCACCTTATTGAAGGAAAAAAAGGTGTTAACTTGACAGTAGACGAACTCGAGAACTCTCTAAGATTATTGATAAGACTGGCTCAAAAAGCTGAGTTCACACAAGAGATGCATGCACTCAAGTTGTCTCGCCCCATACCTAATAACAGTAGACTAATGAGTCTAAATCCATTTTTAGATGAACACGAATTGATTAGAGTCGTAGGTAGACTGGAGCACGCAAATGTATCCTATTCGCAAAAACATCCAATTGTCCTACCTAAGTCACACAGAATCACAAAGTTGATTGTAGAATTTGAACATTCAAAACAGTTACATGCAGGTGTTCAGAATTTACTTTCATTAATAAGATTGAATTTCTGGCCAATTAATGGAAAAAATTCAGTTAAACGCGTTGTCAAATCATGCATGAAATGTTTCAAAGTTAGTCCTGCAGCTTCGGAAACTCTCATGGGGAATTTACCGATCACAAAAGTAATTCCAAGCAGGCCTTTTTCAAAATGTGGAGTTGATTACGCTGGTCCCATCCTCGTAAAGGAAGGAACGTTGCGTAAAACAAAATTAGTTAAGACATACATATGTATTTTTGTGTGTTTTTCAACACGTTCGGTGCATATAGAGTTGGTCAAGGATTTGAGTACAGACAGTTTCCTGAATGCGTTGAAACGTTTCATTGCTAGAAGGGGAAAACCCTCAGAATTATTTTCAGACAACGGTTCAAATTTTGTTGGTGCTAACAATCATTTCATCGAATTACGCAACTTGTTAGCTGACGAAGGTCATAAAGAAAAAATTGAAAAATTTCTTGCTTCGGACAGTATAAAGTGGACGTTTATTCCCGCGAAGTCTCCACACATGGGAGGTATTTGGGAAGCAGCCGTGAAATCGACTAAATTCCATATGAAACGTATTTTAGGGCTCGCTTCAGTTAGTTATGAAGAAATGTACACGGTGTTGACACAGGTCGAGTCTTGCCTCAACTCCAGACCCCTCTCATCCGATCCTAATGATTACCTACCTCTCACTCCTGCCCATTTTTTAATTAGAGACACGTTGGCTGCTGCACCACAGAAGAACGTTCAGGATTTTAACATGAACAGATTATCCAGATATCAGAAGACACAGTAGTTGTTTCAACAATTTTGGTCTAGATGGTCAAGAGATTATCTCACCCAGTTGCAGCAGAGAAGAAAATGGCAAACCACCTCAGCTGATCCCAAAGTAGGTGATTTGGTCATTTTGAAGGAGGACAATATTCCACCACTACGCTGGCCTATGGCTCGCATTGTTGAAGTTCATCCAGGGGCTGATAAGGTGACACGTGTAGTGTCTGTAAAGGTGTCCAGTGGAAATGTTTTTAGACGTTTAATAAACAAAGTTTGTTTTTTACCAATGTAGAGGCTATTGATGTAATGAGCATTTCTAAATGTTAGTTTTTGAATATTTCATTTAGTGCATCAATTTATGTATATTATGTTAAGGCATTTTTTTCTCTATTGAAAGTGGATCTTTCAAGGTGGGCGGCCTATGGACAAACGTTAATTTCATATATTTCGTCATGTTACATAGCATAGCCCTGTATAGGACTGTCGTTAGGTAAATATTAAGAATGATATGACAAGAGTGACAGAGACATTGTCAAGAAGAAGCTCTCATGTAAAATCTGTAGAAAATCGACAGAAATAGCAGTGAAGCAGTAAAGTTTGACTTCGTTTATTATTCACAATCATTCCCGTAAGGGTGGTTCTTCAGCAAGCCACGTAGAAACATACACTGAGAAAAATGAATTTTCGGAAAAGAAATTTTTTCGATATCGTAAGAAACGACTGTCAGAATGAAATCTAGTCAGAACTATTCCTTATCACTCGTAGAATCGAGTTGTGATAAAATAATTCCTTGCTATTGAAATGCCGGGGGTGTAAACTGAAAAAAATTAATTTTCGGAAAAAAATTATTTTCGATATTGTAAGAAACGACTGCCAGAATGAAATCTAGTCAGAACTATTCCTATCACTCGTAGAATCGAGCTGTGATAAAATAATCCCTTGCTAATGAAATGTCGGAAGTTTAAACTGAAAAAAATTAATTTTCAGAAAAAAATTATTTTCGATATCGTAAGAAACGACTGCCAGAATGAAATCTAGTCAGAACTATTCCGTATCACTCGTAGAATCGAGCTGTGACAAAATAATTCCTTGCTATTGAAATCTCGGGGGTATACACTGAGAAAAATGAATTTTCTGAAAAAAATTATTTTCGATATCGTAAGAAACGACTGCCAGAATGAAATCTAGTCAGAACTATTCCTTATCACTGTAGAATCGAGCTGTGATAAAATATCCTTGCTATTGAAATGTCAGGGTGTAAACTGAGAAAATTAATTTTCGGAAAAATTATTTTCGATATCGTAAGAAACGACTGCCAGAATGAAATCTAGTCATAACTATTACTTATCACTCGTAGAATCGAGCTGTGATTAAATAATTCCTTGCTTATGAAATGTCGGGGGGTGTAAACCGAGAAAAATGAATTTTCGGAAAAAAATTATTTTCGATATCGTAAGAAACGACTGCCAGAATGAAAATCTAGTCAGAAGTTTACTTCACAAATACGCACAGCTCTATAAGGAATTTTACGTGATAAGGAATAGTTCTGACTAGATTTCATTCTGGCAGTCGTTTCTACGATATCGAAAATAATTTTTTCCGAAAATTCATTTTTTCAGTTTACACCTCCGAGATTTCAATAGCAAGGAATTATTTTGTCACAGCTCGATTCTACGAGTGATAAGGAATAGTTCTGACTAGATTTCATTCCGGCAGTCGTTTCTTACGATATCGAAAATAATTTTTTTCCGAAAATTCATTTTTTTCAGTTTACACCTCCGAATTTCAATAGCAAGGAATTATTTTATCACAGCTCGATTCCACGAGTGATAAGGAATAGTTCTGACTAGATTTCATTCTGGCAGTCGTTTCTTACGATATCGAAAATAATTTTTTTCCGAAAATTCATTTTTCTCAGTTTACACCCCCGACATTTCAATAGCAAGGAATTATTTTATCACAGCTCGATTTTACGAGTGATAAGGAATAGTTCTGACTAGATTTCATTCTGGCAGTCGTTTCTTACGATATCGAAAATAATTTTTTTCTGAAAATTCATTTTTCTCAGTTTACACCCCCGACATTTCAATAGCAAGGAATTATTTTATCACAGCTCGATTCTACGAGTGATAAGGAATAGTTCTGACTAGATTCCATTCTGGCAGTCGTTTCTTACAATATTGAAAATATTTTTTTTTCTGAAAATTCATTTTTCTCAGTGTACACCCCCGAGATTTCAATAGCAAGGAATTATTTTGTCACAGCCCGATTCTACGAGTGATAAGGAATTGTTCTGACTAGATTTCATTCTGGCAGTCGTTTCTTACGATATCAAAAATATTTTTTTTCCAAAAATTATTTTTTTTCAGTTAACACCCCCCGACATTCCAATAGCAAGGAATTATTTTATCACAGCTCGATTCTACGAGTGATAAGGAATAGTTCTGACTAGATTTCATTCTGGCAGTCGTTTCTTACGATATTGAAAATAATTTTTTGGTGAAAATGTTTATCAGTGTACACCTCCTAGTAACCGATAGCAAATAAATCCTTTTTTCTGGCGTGAAAATATTCACAATATCCACTTTGGAATAGTATCGAATAAAGATAGTTCAGGAATATTCATTTTAATTCAGTCCACAGTCGCGATT
Source organism: Gonioctena quinquepunctata (assembly GCA_018342105.1). Taxonomy (NCBI): domain Eukaryota; kingdom Metazoa; phylum Arthropoda; class Insecta; order Coleoptera; family Chrysomelidae; genus Gonioctena; species Gonioctena quinquepunctata. The sequence goes on along the minus strand of JAFIRS010001320.1, from coordinate 373,577 downwards.
AAGTCATTCGGAATCGGCGAAAAAAGTACGTGAACCAAATTCGTAAGTATTTATCAATTCCTTCGTAATGGCGGAAAAGAGGGGAAACACGCCACTGGTCAATCGGGTATGTTCGGGATTTTGGCAGCCAGCTGCTGGCAGCTAACTGCACGTTGGTGTATATTTTTACCAGTGAAATGAAAATGTTTTATTAGTAATTTTTTCTTAAGAGACGCCTAACATATTTATAGAATACACTTGGCTTTTTTCGTTCAACTTTTCTGTATACTTTTGACAAAACTATGAATTCTTAGGTTAAGTTTGATTCAATGTTGATGTTTCTGAACAGACCGAATGATCGTACAAGCGAAGAAATGAGTTGCCAACATATGAAAACAATGAATTAAGGAATCCAGGATTAGTTTTCCATGAAAAATGCATAACGTTCTAATCCATAGTTAATTGATAATCCGAGTTTAGATAATCAACGGTTTAAACTCGAATTGAACAACCGGGCCTTAGAGAGAGTTGAGAAGAAAAAAAAGAGTTAAGAAGAGAAAAAAGATATATTATTCAATGTATCGAAGATTATCCAAACAATATGGAAATAGAGTGACTATATATGTATATTTAGGTGATAAGGACACATTTTCTCACAATCTTGTTTGTTTTAGATAAGGAATAAAAAAACTGTTTTTATTAGTTTTATTTTCAATTCGAACATTCACAAATAATGTGTAATATTTATTCAAAATAATTCTTAACAATAATTCCCGATGACTGCACTAAGCTCTCCAGAAACTTCGATTTTTTTTTGCATCAAATTATAATATATTTTGTCTCTTGTTTGAAGGTTGTGGACGATGTGGTAACTTGATTACTCTCGTTTCGGACGTCCATCGTCTTAATGGATTTGGAAGGTTTTCACGACGTTTCGAATGCTTGTATCTGCAATCGTCAACCTAATACAGTATTCACCTGAAGATGATTGCAGATACAAGCATTCGAAACGTCGTGCAAACCTTTTGAATCCATTAAGACGATGGACGTCCGAAACGAGAGAAATCATATTTTGTCTCCTTCAAAATGAATTTTCGCCAATAATATTATCTTAATAAGATTTAAATAGGTACAATATTTTACTAGAGTCTTGAAATGAACAGTACATAAAAAAAGAGAAACTAATACCAAATGGAAATATTTTAATAAAAACTAACACATGTGTATAACCTCTGAGAAAACAGACAGTGTACGTATGTCTGGTTTGAATTTTTGGCACTCTGGCGCTGGTATCTAATTTTGAATTCCCAATTTATTAACTACGAACATTGATAACTGGCCATGGGGTACGGAAAATCTCTTTATGCTGTGTCTCACATTCTCACAGCTAATCCAAGATTGAGATTATTTATGTGTATGTGTTTAATACTGTCCACTGATAATAGTTGTAATCTTGGATATATGGATATATTGGAAATATGGTCTACAAAGTTCATACTGTGTCACTCGAATTCTTAACTTAGGACCTATTTTTAATCAAACTGCTTCGAAACCATCACATTTGAATATACCATTGTCATGCCCTACCATATATATTAACATTTAATTTACAATTGGCAAACAAAATTCTGGAAAAGTTATCTGCTATTGTCAACAATATTTTTCTCCGGTTTTCATCAACTTTCATTGATCTTGCTATTTTTCGTTTTTTTAACAATAACAACCTATATTTCCGATGTCAGAACCTTCTGTCACTCGGACTTTGTAAACAACTCCAAATATATTCCGCACCGTTCGAATATTACATGAATAGTACTCAACTCCAGAGTAAATTTAAGAAACCTTCAAATACTTTACTCTACTCTAGGAGTCTATAATCGAACGCATCTCATAAAAGCAATAAAATGAGTTATATACATGTCACGCATTCATTATCGCGCCTGCGCATCAATTAGACGTTGCCAATAAGAGAGAGGCCGAGCGATTTTCATGGTCAATATGTGTTGGTTTCACATTTGCTGTCTTTATTATCAATATTGATACTCAATACATATATGCATATATTTATTAACTACGAATATTGATAACTGGCCATAAGAGCAATACAATGAAAGTGAAATCGGGTTATATATGTCTTTCCTTGTCATATTGGCAGCGCGTAGTTATGGAAACCGAACATCAACCAATACATGTCTGTATTTCATTGAGGCGGCCTTCCATACCAGCTTTCAGCGTCATCTTTTTTTGAAAGAAGTTCTGCTATTTCCATATAGCAGAATAAACGCGGCGTTTTTACGTCAACTGTCAATTAATACTAGTGTTGTGGTTGAAGTTACAGGAAGCCCATTAATGGAAAATTGCATTTTTCCCATTATGTTTCAATTACCAGTTGCCACAAACTTACCAAACCAAACGGCACTTCCATAATTTATCAATTTTTGGTTATATTTGTCTATAGAAAAGGAGAGCAACATGTTTATAAACAACAATTTGAGGCTGAAAGTAAAATTTGAACCAACGAATAGCGGGATGACCTTCACAAAGCTGGTATGGAAGGCCGCCTTTAGGAAAACTGAAATAAATGTCATATGTCCAAATTTACAACATATGTTTTTTTCTGTCGGAAACTTTCTGACAGATGACCGATTTGCTTGGAGTTTGGAGTTACATCATTTTGAATACTTCATTTTAAGGAACTATTGTTCTCTATAAAAATGGCTTCTCAGGCAGCGAAAAGAACAATAAGAGAAGTCAAACCAATATTATCTTTAAACCAGGATGAAGCAAGGCAAAGAGTTTTAAATTTATACAAGGCATGGCACAGACAACTTCCCTACATAGGTTTGTATTTCTATGAGCTTCTAAATGACTATTTGTACACAAAATTGATGATAATTGAATGAATGTATTTAACTTGATATTGTATAATTGACAGTGAAGCAGTATGACATCCCCAAAAGTGTGGCACAGTGTAGAACTAAACTAAGGGAAGAATTCACCAAATACAACAATATTCAAGATATAAGACTGATTGATATGATGGTTATAAAGGTAGGAAGTCATTAATTGGCCTTCTGAGACAATAGATACCTCAATTTTATTCTGTCATTCCTCAAGTATCTACTTCTTTCAACATTTATATATTGAAATGGAGAAGTCGAAATATGTATACAAAATAAATCACAGATAAATTGCAGTGTAGGGAGAATCCACAGATTTATAAAATATTTTTTTTGTAAATAAACAAGCTTCCCTAAGCCAAAAAAAAACAAAAAATCCGGCGGTCAGTCACAAAATCTTTTTTTTGTAATCCATTATTTTCATGATAGTAAATATCCAGTAAGTAGACTCCCACGATTTAGGACATACCGTTTGGTGAAACTATCATATTTTCGCCTTCTAAACACAAATCTGAAGTCAAAACGTGACATTCTCAAATACCTTCTGAGATACGAGCTTCCAGAAGCACAAAAGACCTTATTTTTCTGCGCTGTTTTCGGCCACTGAAAACACTCATCATTGGTCCTTCTTTTAAGAAAACCACCCTTATACTGCCGTTTTATAAAATATCTTCAGAATGTGGATATATACCACAGTTCTTACTTTTACCCACCAGAAGCTTAGTAATTTTTATATTTACGTTGTTGATTGCCTTAACTGGACAATCAAAAGTCAAACACTACTATAGCTGCATTTTCTTGACCCCCAATTTCTAAAGCACAAGACACGCCTTTAGCATGTATGTTTTTGGAGGCCTTTGGCGTGCCTCCATCCGATCCGGACAAAAACGAACCTGGTCAATACCTTACGTTAAAGAAGGGAACACAACCTAACCTAACTTACTATCCACGTTGGCCAGCCAATCAACTTTTTCGAATAACGCTTCGCTTGTGGGAATTTTGGTAGCGGTGATTTTCCTCGTTTTTTTTTCGATTTATTATTGAGGCACAATAGTAACAATCAGTAGCAAGTACATGCTACATCACCGACGTCGACCAATAGACAACACCTACGCCAACTAATTGAAACTCATGATTGGCTGTTTCTTCTTCCACAGGCACATATATGAAATCAAAAGGGCTCATTTCAAAATTAAATAATTTCTTCAAAATACTTGACTGCCAAGAATTTCTTTATTTTCAAGAGATATGAACTTTCATATAAACCAAAAATTTTGGTGATACACGAATTCTCCCTAAACTGCATTTTTACATAAATCAAGAAAAGTGTGGAAATTATTTTTCAGAAAACAAAAAATTACCTAGCATACTTTACGGACATTATAATTACAGGGTCAAATGGAACTCAAAGAAGTGGTCAATATGTGGAAACAAAAGGGGCATATTATGACATTTTTCAAGGATACTGTTGAACCAAAACCGAAAGATTTTATGTCCAAATTTTTCTCTGGGAAGGATTGAAATGAGTGCTGGCAGTAGAAATTCTCTGATGTAGTTGTGAATGTAAATATAAATCAATAAAAGATCATCATATTCCTTTCCAATGTAACATTTACCTAATGTATTTTATCATGTTTCAGCACAGATATTTCAGAGATAGATAAGTCTTGGAAAAGGTCAAGTAAATAGGGGTTTTCACAAAAATTTCAAAGGTGCTATAACATGCGAAAAAAAAGTACAATCGAAATTTTAGCGTGGAAAAAATAATTTCAGGAGATATGGTCCTTCGAAGTTACATAAAGGGTGGTTCTTTAACTTCACTCCAGGAAACTCTAAATTGATAACTACCTTTTTATACTAAAACAGTAACTGCACACTCGTTTAACATTTTATCTATATTGTATTCATCTTATTTTCGATAATTTCAAGAAAAATATACCGATTACTTTTTATTTAATTCTTTGTAATAAATATCAAAGATTGGTGACCTAACTTGGCTAACATTGAACTTGAATGCAAGGCAATCAATTTACAAAGCATCACTTCACTCAGCTTGCCTCCATCTCCCTAGCAGTAATTTTTCTATTTTTTAGGAATTTCTTCAAAACCTATTGGTGTATAGAATACTTTATTTCACTATATTATACACAGTTGCCCATTTATAGCATGTCACAAAAGGGTATAAAAAATATAGTAGTAATCTAGGGCAGTCTAAGTAGAATTATTATATATATACAGTAAAAACCGAATATAACGACATCGTTTATAACGACAGATTGGTTATAACAACCGAATGGCAAGGTCCCGGCCGAATCTATATAAACTAATAAGTACACATACCACCTATAACGACATCAGATACAGCGACATATCGCTTAAAACGACGAAACTTTATCGATATTCATCGGCTATAACGACCAACCGTTTACCTATTCCAGCAAAACAAAACATTACTAACAATTTTCACCTTTATACTAACAATATGAAGGAATATTTTGCTATAGAACCTCTTTCCCGCTCTTTGCCATTTGACCTTGCATGTTTTACGACTTATTCAGTGCGATAGTTGACCGCGTGAATTACAGGTTGATTTTAAAACTTTTGGTTTAGATCGTGTGATAACGCGTTACTATGTCGCAAAAAACAAATAGAAAAGTGTTTAATATTGAAGAAAAATCACATATTATATGGAGATTAGAAAATGGCGAGTCATATAGTGAAATTGCAAAGGAATGTGGAGTCTCACACTCTACGATATCAAAGATTTGAAAGTATAGAGATAAAATAAACGCTCTTTTTGAGAACAACTCTTTGAAAATTAAACGATCGAAGACATCTGAACATAAAGTTATTTGAAAACAAGTTCATATGCATAACCTATCCCCATACTACAAACAGACATATACATACATACTTGTGTAATAAAATAATAATAAAAGTACTTTATTGGTTACCCTATAGGCTACCGACCGGAGTCCTTCAGCCTGTTATACATTCGTAATTCAGTGATAGTTACATTATTTTGTATATGCAAATATATATATATATATTAATTTGCAAAAAAAAAAAAAAAAAAATTTGAGATTTGTTAATTTCCTGGCCTTTCTGCTAAAATGTTGAGGCATTCCATCAAGGTGTTTGCTGGAAACTTGAATCTTGGGTTCACTGTCGGGGCTCTACTAATCGATTGGGTTTGGATAATTTGAATATTGTTTTGATTGTTGGCAAACTTCTGGGATAATTTTTTCAGTCTCTCGACGCATTGGTTGAATGCTAGTGCTGGTAAAGGAGATTGTTTGGAGGATAATGTAGGGGTTTTATGCGGTGTCGCATTTGGTGATTGTTCGCAGGCTGGATCTTTCCGCAACTTCCAAGTTCTTCAGAGGTGGATTTCTGACGTTGAGGTATATTGGGTGAGCATATTCCAGGATTGGAAGGCATATGGTTTTACAGATGTGTGCAGCTGTTTTACTGCTGATTCCTCTGTTCTTATAGGTAAGGGTCCGGAAATGTTTACATACTTGTGTATATTGCTTATAACAACTATCGGACATAACGTCCGAAGTATACGGTCCCTTCAATGTCGCTATATCCGGTTTTTACTGTACTATATATATATATATATATATATATATTTATATATATATATTTATATATATATATATATCTATAGTATCCGTCATAAAGTTGGCTACATATGGGAAAAAAAATTGTTATTGAAATTTTTGAAAAACTAATGGCAGATCGCTTCTGCATGTCTGACAACTAAAAAATCCATTGCGCCTTATATCATGTAACCTCAGATTTGGCGGGAAGTTTAAAAAAGTCCGTGGTGCCAAAAAATGGGTCAAATTGACAAGATATCGAAAAAAATTATTGAGAAATGTGTTTAGAATTCAACGAGGACACCATGTACCAATTTTTAACCATATTGAAAAAAAAATTATACCATTTTATTCCTCTACCCTTACCAAGAAACATTATACATTCTTGTTTTATCTGGAAACAGCTTTAATAACCTAAATCACATAAGTTTGGGTCAAAACTAATAAAATATTTGTGGAAAAGACATTTTGCGGGAGATTAATTATGAAAACACGATTTAGTCTTGTCACTAGGTGTAGTCATGCCCTGTATTTTGATGCACATGAGCTTATTCAATATTCTCAACCCGTAAATAGAATTTAAAGCAACTAATATTTGTAATTAAAACTTAACCCATTAGGGACTGAGTTTTCCAGTTTTTAAATTTTGGTCAGAACTAATGTTTTTCTTGTTGATTGAGGATTCAAAAATTATAAAATACGGTTTTTTTAAATTTATTCATATCTTTAGAACTGGTATGACCTGTACCATATATGGCACGCTAGTCCTTTGAGGTACTAAAGAAAACAATAATAATGCAGTGAAACAAGAAAAGTATTTATTTAAAATTTAAAAACAAATGAACAAAACCCTAGTGTTCTTTATGATAATCACCAAAACAATTAATACAGAGTCCCAGGTTGCACTTGAGATATTGTGTTCTTACAGCTGGAGGGCATATGGTTTCCGCACAACGCTTCTCTTATTATTAGGACGATTCAATGATGTGGTCGATCCAGTCAGTATCTAATACCGGGAGTGACTCTACTATTTGCAGAATATGTCGAAGGTCGTCCACCGGATTTTGGAAGGTTCTGATTTTTTTTTAAATATATTTGTGCTATTTCTTTCCGGAATTGCAGCTGCATTACGGACGGGTTATGTTTCCTGTACAGAATCCAAGAAATATTTTTTGTGTTGACGCAGGCAGATCATTATTTTGGCACCATGTGATTTCTTTCGCATCAGGAATAACAAACCTGGCAAGAGGCAGATCATCTTCTTCATCGTAGTCTTGGTCTGGAGGGTTGCCATTGTTTTCAATTATGGTAAAATTTTCGTCGTCTTCCTCAAAACCAAATCGCTTCCCGCTTTGTAAAACCATTTCTGCCGACCAGCCAGGTTATCTAACAAACCGCCGGATTCATCTCCCGAATCTTCGTCCGATTCCTCTTTGTCATCGGGTGGTTCGATATATACCCGTTCTATACCGTCGTTTTCAAAATCTGCCCAAAACTGTTCGGATTCAAACATATCAGCCACATCTTGTACCGTGAGCCTTAAACAAAATAATAATTTGTTTAGTAATGAATAATATAATGTAGAAAATAATAATAAAACATTTCAACACCAATAAAATTTTAGTAGCCTAAAGGCCTAGTGTACCATATAAGACACACCAGTCAACACTTGACCTTTAGAGACATGCCAAAGAATGTAACTATAACTTATAAACATAGATATCTCACTTGAGTACATTTAAATCTAAAACTATATAAATAATGGCATATTTCAATAACAATAATGTGAAAATTAACTTACCGTTTCTTAGAACTCATTTTTTTCTCCGTTCCGAAAAGTTAATAACATTTAAGTTCAACTATAAAACCGGTTGGCGATTATTTTCATTGACAATTGAGGTTAGATTAGGCACACTCCGTCCTAAAAACGTTGATATGCAGGCAAATATTTAACGCGGGGCTGCTACCGATTTAAAAAAAAGTACTTTTTTGTCGTGTCATATATGGCATGCTAGTACCTAATGGGTTAATAATACATTATTTATCCTTGCTAAATTTAATATTGGTTAGTAAATTGAACTTCAGTGACCTAGCTAAATTTTTGAATTTTATAAGGCAGCTAAACAATACTCAATTCAATTAGGATAAATAATGTATTATCAAGTTTTAATTACAAATATTAGTTGGTTTAAATTTTATTTATGGGTTGAGAATATGAATAAGCTCATGTGCATCAATATACAGGGCATGACTACACCTAGTGACAAGACTAAATCGTGTTTTCATAATTAATCTCCCGCAAAATGTCTATTCCACAAATGTTTGATTAGTTTTGACGCAAACTTATGTGATTTAGGTTATTGAAGCTGTTTCCAGATAAAACAAGAATGTATAATGTTTTCTAGTAAGGGTAGAGAAATAAAATGGTAGTTTTTTTTTCAATATGGTTAAAAATTGGTACATGGGGTCTACGTTGGATTCCAACACATTTTCTCAATACATTTTTTCGATATCTTGTCAAATTGACCCATTTTTCGGCACAACTTTTTTTAAAATTCCCGCCAAATCTGAGTTCACATGATATAAGTCGCAACGGATTTTTTAGTTGTCAGACATGCAGAAACGACATTAGAGTTGTTCAGAAATTTCAATAACAATTTTTTTTCCCATATGTAGCCAACTTTATGACGGACACTGTATATATATGGCCTCATTTACTTGACCTCTACCGATGTCTTATTATTCTTGTTCATATGAATTGTGGTATGATGACCATGTTCATAATCTGATTGTCAGTATTTCATATACAGGGTGTAAACAGTTTGAGTGCAAATATTTTGACGGGTGATCATTGAGACCAAAGTGGATAACAAATTTGATATTAAGTTTACCCCTCAAAATGTGCGTGAAAAAAATTTATGGTAAGTTTTAATTTGTTCATACAGTGTTATTCCTACTGAATCGGCTTTCAAACTGTAGGACATTCCTCGAAATGAAAGTAACGGACCTCAATGGGAAAAAGTAATCCTTTGTTTTTGAAGAGTATGTCAGAATACTAAAGCTGCCCCATTTCTGCAAATAGGCAGATTTCTGAATCATTTTAAAATCAACTTTAGGCAAAAACTTCATATAAGAATTCATTTTTCTACAACTATTCTACCACTTGTTATATTTACACTCAAACTGCTTACACCCTGTATAACTATTAAAGAACACATGGATCCTGCAGTACCAAAAGTGAAACTTCTCTAGGCTCGTTCTAGAGATGGTAGTGAAGAGCTCATTCTGTCCCCACAAATGAATAAATAATGTTTATTGCTGTAAATACAGGTGGTTAGCAAGCATTATTACAAAAGGTACACAGTACTGCGAGGCATATTTTCATGTGTACCCTGACTAGGTGATAAGTATGTATATAAAGTACAAGTTGGCACAAACATTTGTCAATAGTATATTTCCCAGACTCCAATTATGATTGACAATGATCTTCCCCAGCTTGGTTTTAAAATGGTATATGATTTTGAGAGGCTCCGTGAATCTGAGTGAATCAAGTTTCTAATACTCTTCCAGAAACATTTAAATAACTACAACTATTTATACCTGTAATAATCATAACCAGAAAAAAGAAACGCATTCGTACTTTTCCACCCCTTTATTTCATAATGTCATTCTATATCACACACATTTTTCTTTCTAATGATACATCACACTTTTTCACCAAACTCCACCAGTGGCGGATTTAAAGATTTGCCGCCCGTAGGCTATTCAATTTTTGCCGCCTCTAAATTTTGATATCTTAGTCCACAATCATATCAATTTTCTATCAATAAAATTCCAACTTTATGATTTGTGCTCCATCATCCTCGTTACATCAACTTTTCCCGTATGGTTAGTATCATTGAGAACTATGGTACCGTGTTAGATCCTTGATTATTTTTACAGCAAAGAATTATCAAAAAACATTATTTTAAGTTTTAAGCAAAACATATCTCAATCATGTATCACTTTTAAAGTAAGGTAAGGTATGTCTTAAAACTATACAATACTTAGATAATATGAATAAAGCTTACATAAAAAATATACATTTGGCGAACGTTGATAAATATTTATTATGACACTCACAGTTTCAAAACAATACAATAAATATATCTTTTCTTAATTATTTGTTAGTACTATAATTTAAGTTAAATTATAAAAGCATTACAATACTTTTTTGCGAGACTTGGAATTCGCAAAATCATTTATTATATCGTCGTACGAAATCTTGTTCATTAGCTCTGACTCTATGCACAAGAGAGCTAAAGCGTTTAGCTTTTCTTGACTTAAAGTCGATCGTAGGTAGTTCTTTACTCTCTTCAAGCAAGAGGAGCTTCTGTAACGAACCTAGGCCGGACCTGTCGCCTCACGTGTTGCCATCGACAACGATGAGATCATCCCCGGAGATATTCGAGAACCATCCAGTCTCTCTGCCACGGAAAACAACGGTCAATATTGGAAACAATTGGAACATGCCAGAATTCGAAACATCGAGAATGCTGTATCGGAGATAAATAGGCGACCCTCAAGTGGAGTCGGGACAGTCTGAACGAGCCCATACCATCGAGCTATACAGTGGCGTAGTAATATAAATTAAGTTGTAGATTAAGTGTTAAATAAATTAGTTAAACCAAGTTAAGTTTATTTACGTTACAATTGGTGTCGGAAGTGAGATTTTGAAAATAAACAAGTGATCGTGGAGTGGATAGTCAGAAAAATAAATTGATAGACCTTTTTGGTGTCGGAATTGCGAAACTGTTACACTGTTCGCGTGAAACAGAAAATAGACAGTGGCCCGGTTTTCGCGAAGTGGACAATTGTGCGTGGGAATATAAACTGATACACTCTTCGCGTGAAACAGACAATAGACTGGTGGCCCGTGGAAAAGAATTCGCGAAGTGAATTTTAACAAACTGATGAACTTTTCGTGTGAAACAGACTGATACCTCGTCAAAGACAAAATGTGTTCAAGAAAAGTGCGCCTTGCGGATTTGAAGGTAGCGGAATTGAAACAGGAATTGGAGGAAAGGGAACTGGAAACAACGGGTAAAAAGCAAGTACTCCAGGAAAGACTTGCAGAAGGACTCATACAAGAAGGTGAGGACCCCGAAACATTTTTATTCGAAGTTCCCGGAGGTGATTTAAGTTTGGTAATGAATAAACTCGAAGAAACTACTAAATCCGTGAAAGAAGAACTGCAACAAAATTCGAGGACTTTGGAAGAGAAGCTTCAAGAAAATTCTATAAATCTGGAAGAGAAGCTTCAAGAAAATTCTAGAAATCTGGAAGAGAAGCTTCGAGAAAATTCAAGAAGCCTGGAAGAGAATGCTAGAAATCTGGAAGAGAAGCTTCTAGAAAATTCTAGAAATCTGGAAGAGAAGCTTCTAGAAAGCCTGGAAGATAAGCTCCTTGAAAACACAGAAGGCCTAAAAAAAGAACTCTGTGGTGTGGCGAATCGTCTAGAAAAAACGAATTGATAGTGCGCCCTCCACAGAGATGGTTAACAAAAATGCAATGCTGGACTTGAGTTTGAACTTGGATAAAGTTCAAGAGGGTATACAAGATGTCAAGGTCATTCCTGAAATAGGGAAGCTTTCCATGAAGCCGCCTCAATTCGACGGAAAAACTCCATGGGAAAATTACCGCCGACAGTTCGAAGCAGCGGCCAAAGCAAATGGATGGAATGCAGGGGAAAGAGCTGTAGCACTAACACTTGCATTACGTGGAGAAGCGACGAATATTCTACAAACTCTTACCGCCCAAGAACAGGAGGACTATGATCAGCTGATTAAACATCTAGAATTACGATATGGCCAGGCCCATTTGGAACACGTATACCACTCCCAACTGAAAAATCGCTGCCAGAAATCGGGCGAATCCTTACAAGAATTCGAAGCTGACATTGCACGCTTGGTTCGTCTCGCATATCCAGCCACACCGGAAAATGTAATGGAGCGATTAGCGGTTCAGGCATTCTTGGATGGACTCCGTGACCAGAAACCAGACAAGCGTTGACACTAGCTCGTCAACACATCTCGTAGACGCACTGGCACGCGCTTTGGAATTTGAGGCAGCAAAGCAATCCTGCAAAAACCAAAGTAAAGTTCGAAGTATTGAAGAAGACTCACAGGAGCATGCTGACTTGGAAGCTGCCATAAGAAAAGTGATGAAGGAAGTGTTGCCTGAGAAAAGACAGATAAGATGCCGGAATTGTGGCAAAATTGGACATGTGCGTAGCAAATGTCCTACATTCATCGACTCCGATGCAGGAAAACTAAAAAAGGTCGACGAGAAGGGGCAATCGTCGGCATGTGTCCGGCAAGCCCCGGTTAACAACGCATATGTCGCTATCCTTCAACGACAGAACAAAGGTGTCTTCGTAGACGGTCTCATCAATAACGAGCCTTGCACCATGCTGCTAGATACAGGTGCGACTAGGACAATTCTCGGGCCTTCCTTTGCCAGAACACCGGAACGGATTGAACCGACAACTTGGAAGCTACGCACAGCAACAGGGGAGCCAGCTACTGTATATGGCGAGCTACCGATTGAAATAATTTTGGGCAGCACTAAAGTGAAACATCAGGCACTTGTAGCGGACATCGAAGACGATGCAATCATGGGAATGGCCATCATGAATTCCAGAGGGTTTAAATTGGATTTCAACGAGGGTGTCCTACGTTTGAACGGGGAAGGGCTGGTGCTTCATGGGAGAATTGGGGGGTTGATCCGTGTGTTGTTGGCTGAAGATGTATGCGTACCTGAGAGGGCTGAAACCATTCTGGAGGCTCGCCTGGATGGGAGTACGAGCAGAGGAAACGTGGTGATGTTCGAGCCCAAACTTCATGATGAGAAAATTGGACGAGGGATTGCACTAGGGAAGACCTTGTTGCGTGCTGACAAATTTGTGCCCGTAAGGGTCATGAATGTCAATTATTTCCAGTGACCTTGAAGAAAGGAACAATATTGAGGCACTGCTCGTCAGTTTCCTCAGTGATCCGGAGTGTACGAGGTACGATTAGCCAACCCAACAACTTGCCCACAGAACTAGAAAAATTAGTTGCCATCTCTTCCAAAGATATAAAACCAGCTCAACAGCCCAAACTAAGAGATTTAGTTAAGAAGTACCAAGACATCTTCGATACCGGACAAGGAAAAGGAGGTCGAACTAATGTGGTCCAGCACAAGATTGATACTGGGGTGCCGACCGATCCGGCAATCAGCAAGAAGACTTCCTCTTGCCAAGAAGGAAGAGGCTGACAAAATAGTCAGCGATATGGGAAAAGAAGGAGTTATCGAACCATCTGACAGTCCCTGGTCCTCTCCAGTCGTACTGGTGAAGAAAAAGGATGGATCGACACGCTTTTGTGTAGACTATCGCCAACTTAATAATGTCACGAAGAAGGACAGTTACCCTCTCCCGAGAATAGATGACACCCTAGACACGTTGGCTGGTTCCACGATTTTCTCGACCCTTGATCTGAAGAGTGGATACTGGCAAGTAGAACTTGCTCAGGAAGATCGAGAAAATACTGCTTTACCATCGGCTCAGGATTGTGGCAGTTCACCGTTATGCCATTCGGGCTCTGTAATGCTCCCGCCACATTCGAAAGATTGATGGAGACAGTGCTGAAGGGACTCTCATGGAACACGTGTCTAGTGTATCTCGACGACATAATTGTGGTCGGCAGATCGTTCGAGGACCACGTGAAAACTTGGAGGAAGTATTCCTGCGACTGAGGAACTCCGGATTGAAGCTGAGCCCTAGAAATGCCATCTGTTCCAAAAGAAGTACGCTACCTCGGCCACGTTGTCTCTGGGGAAGGAGTAGCAGTGGATGACCAGAAGGTCAAAGCTGTTAAGGATTGGCCCATCCCAAAGACATTCACCAACTTCGAAGTTTCCTTGGTTTATGCACATACTATCGCCGATATGTGCTGGGATTCGCCAACATCGCTAAACCACTGACCAGGCTCACGGAGGGCCAAACAAAGTTCCAGTGGTCGAAGAGTGTCAAGACTCATTCAGGAAGCTGAAAGGAGCTTTGATCAACGCACTTGTACTGAGCTATCCCTACCCAAAGGGAAATTCATTTTGGATACGGACGCCAGCAACGTGGGACTCGGAGCTGTCCTATCTCAGATCCAGGAGGGACAGGAGAAGGTCATTGGTTATTTCAGCAAGACGCTTAGCAAACCAGAGCGCAATTACTGTGTCACCAGGCGAGGCTGTTAGCTGTTGTAAAGGGTGGAGCACTTCTACAAGTACGTGTATGGAAGAAGATTCCTGTTGAGAACTGACCATGCAGCTCTCAAATGGCTCTTACAGTTCAAAAATCCTGAGGGTCAAGTAGCACGTTGGATCGAAAGACTCCAAGAATTCGATTTCGAGATCGAACATCGAGCCGGAACTAGTCATAAGAATGCAGATGCCTTGTCGCGAAGACCATGTCCAGATGATTGCTCACATTGCCGACGAGCAGAAGAAAAGAAGCAACACTTTGTAGAACCGCGGCAATGGATGACAACTGGAATGACAGCAAGATCCAGAAAGACCAAGAGAAAGACCCGACCTTGGCTTGAGTTGTCAGCTGGAAGAAGGGCAATCGAAGACCATCATGGCAGGAAGTTGCAGGTTACTCGCCGGCTGTTAAGTCCTATTGGGCACAATGGAACTCTCTTATTCTGGACAATGGGATCCTGAAACGTGTTTGGAGGCCGATATTGGTGGGAAGACAGACGCCAAATAATTGTTCCCAGGAACAGAAGAGAGAAGTGCTGCGGGAAATCCATGATGGAGTCGCCGGAGGACATCTGGGAGTGACGAAGACCCTGCAGAAAGTGAGGCAACGGTTTTACTGGGCCAATTGTCAAGCTGACGTCAGGACTGGTGCAGAAAGTGCGCTGTATGCGCTGCTAGCAACGGACCTCGAATACGACCCAAGGCCCGATGCGTCAGTACAACGTAGGCGCCCGTTCGAGAGAATCGCCATTGACATCGCCGGCCCGTTTCCCGTATCCGACCACGGGAATAAATACATCCTTGTGGCAATGGACTACTTCAGTAAGTGGGCGGAAGCCTATGCCCTGCCAACCAGGAAGCCATCACCGTCGCCGACGTCTTGGTGAAAGAATGGATATGTCGATTCGGTATTCCAATGGAGCTGCACTCGGATCAAGGCAGAAATTTCGAATCCAACCTTTTCCAAGAAATATGTCTACTGCTGAACATCCGCAAGACAAGAACCACGGCCCTACATCCGCAGTCCGATGGAATGGTGGAACGGATGAACAGGACGATCAACCGCCACTTGTCCAAGGTTGTCTCTGACCATCAAAGAGACTGGGACCAGTATCTTCATTTTGTTCCTGATGGCCTATCGATCCGCAGTACACGAGTCAACCGGTCAAACTCCTGCTAGTATTATAATGGGCCGAGAACTGCGACTGCCTTGTGACCTGAAGTTTGGGATACCGCCAGGACAAGACACTGCGGAGAGGACTACGTCAGCAAACTTCGGCAGAGAATGGACGACATCCACGAACGAGTCGGTTGAACATCCAGAGTGCCAGCGATAAAATGAAGAAGACCTATGACATCAAGGCCGACGCTGGAGGATTTAAGGTTGATGACCTGGTTTGGCTGTACAACCCCAAACGTCGTCGTGGACTATCACCAAAGTTGCGGAACTCGTGGGAAGGCCGTATAAAATCGTGAAAAGGATAAACGACCTTGTGTACCGAATCCATAAGCCACCCCGAGGAAACCAAGGGTCGTCCATTTCAACAGGTTGGCCTTACGCTGGAAACCATGACCAAGTTCGCACCCTCAAGCCACCGGAGGATGATATGACGTTCGAAAGTTTATGTCCTTGTATTCAAACGGGCAGAAAGTTCTACATGGGGTTACTAGAGAGGAGTCACGAGACCTTTTCGAGGTGCCTGCTGACTACGCACTAGCGCACTGTGTGGCAGAAGATCTTCGAATGTCCAGGGGCATCGCCGTAGTGTTCTCCAAGAAATTTGGTCAACTCCAAACACTGCGGGAGCAGAATCCAGAAGTTGGCGGGGTGCTACAGTTGAAGAAAGGCCAGAGAAACATCTACTACCTAGTTACCAAGAGGCATTCCCAAGATAAACCGTCCTATGAAGATGTCTGGAAGAGTCCCACCAAACTAAGAGATACTATGGTGGACCAGAACCTGGTGGATCTAGCAATTCCAAAATTATCCTGTGGTATTGATGGGTTGGACTGGAGAGTCATAAGAAGTATGCTGGAGGCGATATTCAGATCCAGCGGCGTCAAGATTTTGGTTTGCTGTAACCCTCTTCCACGACCGATCATGAAGACCGTGGAGTGTTACTTCCATCGAACTTCACGGTGCAGATATGGGGAGTCATGCAGATATCGTCACACTCCAAGGATGAAATTTCGGGACGAAATGTCTTTAAGAAGGGGGCAATGTAACGAACCTAGGCCGGACCTGTCGCCTCACGTGTTGCCATCGACAACGATGAGATCATCCCCGGAGATATTCGAGAACCATCCAGTCTCTCTGCCACGGAAAACAACGGTCAATATTGGAAACAATTGGAACATGCCAGAATTCGAAACATCGAGAATGCTGTATCGGAGATAAATAGGCGACCCTCAAGTGGAGTCGGGACAGTCTGAACGATCCCATACCATCGAGCTATACAGTGGCGTAGTAATATAAATTAAGTTGTAGATTAAGTGTTAAATAAATTAGTTAAACCAAGTTAAGTTTATTTACGTTACACTTCTTTCACCTGAACAAATTGTCGCTGGTGTACAAAGAGCCATACGAAGTACTATATCCAAGTTTGGATAAATGTTTCCTAGATTCTGTTCTTGCAGGAATGAAGACAGACTTTTTAATGATCCAGAAATTGGTGTTATTGAAATTCTTTCAGATGAAAGCTAGCTTTGAAAGTGTACGCATTCCTGAACTAAGAAGAAAGAATTATTTAAGTTGATCCGGTCATTAAACAGATTTTGTGACTTTATATGATATTCATTTTGTATACAATTTTCCAACAAATAAACACTACTTTACTTTGAGACTACTCCCTTCACCATACAGTCCAGATCTTTCTCTCCACAATTTATTTTTGATGCCGCTGACAAAAAAAATTTTATGCACAGTTACAGATTTCCCAAATTAAACTTCTGCCTTTTTCACATACAGGGTGATTCAAAAGTACTTTGACAAACTTCAGGAGGTGATTCCTCACAATATTCTAATTAGAATTGTCCAAATAAATATATGTCGGGAAACGCTTCGTTTCCAAGATACACGGTGTTGAAGTTTTTTTTTATTTTGTTTTTTTTAAATAACTTTCGAAAAACTGACCTTAATTAAACGAAAATTGTTATTGAGAGGTTTTTTGAGGTGTCGAATTCGAACCTGATGTTATTATTGCTCTCACTCGTAGGGGGCGCCACCTACACTTCTTTTTTGAAGATTCATAAGTTTTTTGAGCGTATTTCTAGCACATTTTTCAGTAAGAAAATCAATTTCTCTATCATATCTACGTAGAAAAACTATAAGCAACCGTTTTCTAGATATTTGGACTTGAAAATTTCAAGTCGATTAATCAATAATCGATGCGTGATGAGGTTATTACCATTATTTTGCATTTTTCACAAGAATGATTAGGAAATGAATTTGCCGTTCAAGTAAGTAGTTTTGGTTTTTTGTAGGGGGCGCCACCTATTCTATTTATTTTTACTCGTTTGAGATAGTTATTTTTGTATCAAGGGTGCAAAATCTGTATTTGTTTTAATAAAATTTGCAAGAAATATCAACATTTTATTTCAAGAAATTTTGAATATGTAGAATAAAATAAAATAAAGGAAACTGAATTGTATTCAAATAAATTGTTCAAAGTGTCCACCTTCAGCAAAGATACAAGCAGTCTTCTAGTCATTGAATCTCGCACCTGCTCAAAAATTATTGGTGTTTCTTATTGTTTCACAGGCGTCTACTATTCGGTTTCTTAGATCTTCCTTGTTCGCTACTGGAGTTTTATAAACTGATGACTTCAAATGTCCCCAAAAATAAAAATCTAGCGGGCTTAGATCTGGGGACCTTGGTGCCCACGCCTGGTTAGGTTCTTCTACACCCCTACCGATCCATCGATTTGGATAGACAGTGTTAAGGAATTCCCTGGCTACAACTCTAAAATGGGCCGGAGCCCCATCATGCATAAACCACATGCGGATACGAATTTCTAATGGTACATTCTGAAGTAGTCCCGGCAATTCATTTTCTAAAAAGTCTCTGTAAGTTGCGCCATTCAGTCGGAACGGAAGAAAGAAAGGACCCATCAAGTAATTATCAATGATTGCCGCCCTTACATTTACAGAAAATTGATACTGATAATGTCTTTCACTAACTGCGTGCGGATTTTCCAGAGCCCAAACATGGTTGTTATGAAAGTTTGTGATAGCATTTCGGGAGAAGTTTGCGTCGTCTGTGAAGAGTACATATCTTAAAAATTGAGGATTTCCAGGCAATTTTCTCAAAAACCACTGACACATAGTAATGCGTTGGGGAAAGTCTCGTGGCTAAAGAGCTTGTACCCTTTGAATATGGTATGAATAAAATTGTTGATCGTGGATAATTCTCCAAACTGTGGACTGAGTAGAGTTGAGAGCTTCAGCAACTATTCTTGTACTTGTTTCTGGATTCTCCTCTAGAGCGTTCAAAACAGCTTCTTCCAATTCTGGGGTTCGGACGGCTCGTGGTCTTCCAATAATATCAGCTGCCCTCTTAAAGCTACCTGTTTCTGCCAAACGACGGTGGAGACTGGTAAATGTTGGAGCTGAAGGCAGTACTCGATTAGGAAATCGCTCCTGGTAGATAGAATAGAATAGAATATAACTTTATTTAGCATCAATAGCTATTATATAACAGTCCATAAATGTTACAATTGATATCATTACACATAAACAATATAACCTATACATTGAAATACATTTTTCTTAACCTTGTTTTAAATTTTTTTACATTTGCTGATGTCTTCACCAACAGAGGTAGATCATTATATATTCTCAAACCTTCGATGAAGAGGGTTTTTTCCAAAGCATTTGTATTGAAGCCTTGTATGTGGAACTGGTCATTGAACCTTAAATTATAATGTATCATATCTGCCCTTTTGATAATATATTCTTGCAAGTAAGAAGGAGTTTGCTTATTAACAATTTTAAAAATTAATACTAATGCAGACTCTATAATCAGTTGGGAAATATTTAAAAATTTAAGCTTCATTAACATCATTTATCGCTGTTAACCTGCTGCAACGTAATAAAATACGCATTGCTTTATTCTGAAGTAGCTGCAAACGATGAAAGATACATCTTGCTTCGCTCGCATTGCCATCCGCAAGACAATAAACAAAATGCTTATCGGCTAAATGAGCATTATTGTTTAAATAATCAATTTTTTCAAAATAAGTGTTTTAAAACTTACAGAAACTTCAACAAAACAACAAAACGTTTAGCTTTCACATAATATGTAATTACCAAAACCACTTACTTAAACGTTAAATTCATTTCCTAAGCATTCTTGTGAAAAATGCAAAATAATGGTAATAACTTCAACACGCATCGATTATCAAATAATCGACTTTTAATTTTCAAGTCCAAATATCTAGAAAACGGTTGCTTATAGCGACTTGTAACAAGGGTAGATTTTTTATGTAGATATGATAGAGGAATTGATTTTTTTTTGAAGAAAAATGTGCTAGAAGTACGCTTAAAAAAGTTATGAATCTTCAAAAAAGAAAAAGACGTGTAGGTGGCGCCCCCTACGAGTAAGAGCAATAATAACATCAGGTTCGAATTCGACACCTCAAAAAACCTCTCAATACCAATTTTCGTTCAATTAAGGTCAGTATTTCGAAAGTTATTTAAAAAAAAACGAAAATAAAAATTAAACTTTAACACCCTGTATCTTGGAAACGAAGCGTTTCCGGACATATATTTATTTGGACAATTCATATTAGAATATTATATTAGGGGTCGAAAGTATCACTGAATGTGGCATGAAAATTATTTGACGGAAGTAAATTGAGTTGATTTTTGTTCCAAATTTCAGAAACAAATATTGAAACCATACCCGAATAGTTGCATTACTTGGGCTTTCTGAAGATATGCTTATGTTTTCCAATAATTTTTGTGCATATACGGCACCAATATCAATTTGTGATTT
This sequence comes from Gonioctena quinquepunctata, assembly GCA_018342105.1. Classification (NCBI taxonomy): domain Eukaryota; kingdom Metazoa; phylum Arthropoda; class Insecta; order Coleoptera; family Chrysomelidae; genus Gonioctena; species Gonioctena quinquepunctata. Next base: position 352,821 of record JAFIRS010001320.1, on the reverse strand, counting down.
CTACTTTGGCCCAGAATAGCAGCTCCCATATAGAACTGCGAAATTGGGTTAGCCCATTCCTGACAGAAAACTAATAAAATTTAAATGGATGTCCCATTTAGTGTATTTCGAGGCCCAAAAGAGCTTTTAAATTTTTTTTGAGAATTTATTTTTCATTTTATTGGTTTTTTTCTATTTAATTTCTTATTTATCCATGATACGAATGGGTTGAATGCTAGGAGTAACTTTCAAGCTAAATTCTGCCTGTTATATTTCATTATGTCCAAAGAGAGACAATTATTATTACTAAAAACTTACAAATGCAAAATCTACTCCAATGCAACACTATTACATATTTTGATTTCATAACATAGAGTTTCTGTATACAATCTCTCGTTCCCCAAGTCTAATATTTGATTCATGTGCAACCATGCATCGTACTCTGAGAGCTAAGAATCATTTTCAGCTTTCAACTGATTTATTTCTCAGTTCTGAGAAATCAATGAGTTAATGAAACAAACTTAATGAAGGGTAGTTACCAATGATGAAAGTGTAATGTAAACAATATTCTATTTTAATTCAATATAAATATAATACAACATTCAATGAAGTTCTATGTTTCTTGTAAACTTAGTTATCATATCAAGTGCCCACTCGGGCTGATCAGCAGGCACAATATGGCCCGCGTTTCTCACCAAGACTTCTGTCAAATTACCTGCTTTTTTCACATAACCTGCCAGATCATCTTCCACATACCATTTATATCTTTCTGCAGTTTTATATTCATTGGATCCATCAAATTTCAAGTTCTGCAGGTAATTGACTGTGAGTGGGTATGCCACTATGATATCTAGTTGACCATTAAAAATCAAAACTCTGATATTACTGAGTATTTCTGATACCCAAGGAGCTACAGATTTCATAATATCTTCAGAAAGATTTTTCTCTACCGTTTCTCCATCGTTGAAAGTCTTATTGCCTGTATGTATTGCTTTTCGAACATTATCCCTTTGGAGAAATTTGGCCAAGTTGGAGCTGTTGATTGGATCCAATGGATATAGGAAGTTGTAATAATGGTCAAAGCCAGTGACATCCTTGAAGACTGTAGTTTTATTAGTCAGATCTCCACCTATCAAACCGTCAAATATTTCGAAAGCCTTCTCCCATTGACCCTGCTGTATGTAAAGTTTACCTGAAAAATTATATTGAATAACATTAATAAAAAGGGATGAACAAATACTTTCACTATAGTTCCATTTCTAACACACACACATACACACCCACACACACACCCACACTCACAAAATCATATAAGTATTTTGATTATTGTTACGGAAAACACGAAAGCACATACATCGGCCCATTATCATCATTAAGAACATTTTTATTATGGTTTTTGTGGATAAATTTACTCTCCAGGCAATCTAATTGACCGATATTAATTTTGTGACCAGATTCGATCATATGGTCCGCTACAATTGACTTATTCTCCCTTCGGTAGGTAGCATGGGACAAATGTTCGTGGAACCTTTTGGAAATTGGACGTTTTATCTGACCGTAACAGACTTTGTCACAATTTTCATATATTCCCGACTTATCTAACATCCCAGTTTTGCCCTTCGGGTTTCCTAATAATGTTTGCAAGTTATTTCTATTGCTATAAACTGCTTGGAGATTTACATCCCGGAATATATAGTGCTGAGACCTCTCGTGAGTTTCGGATTGAAAGTGATTCTCACGAATTTTTTGCTTTCCGTCGTTTTTCTCAGAGTCGTGGTTTCATTCTCTTCTTTTTCAGTAGATTATCAGTAATGTCTGGTGTATATCCATTGATAATTACTATTTCCTTGATCTTTTTGATTTCATATTAAAAACGATCAGCATTCATTGGGAAGTTTACGGCTCTGTGTATTAGAAAATTGAAACTAATCAATTTGTATTGCATGTGGTGTTTTGAATCGGCTGGGATGAACCTGTTCGTGTGGGTGGGCTTTCTGTAGATGTCCTTTTCCAAACTCTCTTTATTTCTGATGACCAGATTGTAAAGAAATTCAGTTCTACCGTGAAGTTAATTTCACTGAGTTCATGGATGGAAGGCGTCTCTATGTTTTGATTTTTCGTGTCAAAAATACAAAACACATCATCCACATACCTGAGCCATTTTTTTGGAACATATTGACTTTGAAGTTTCAGATTTGTTTCGAATTTACTCATGAAAAGGTTTGCCATGAATGGTGATAGACAATTGCCCATGGCGGTGCCTTCCTTCTGTTGGTAGAATATGGTATCTTGGAAAATGAAATAGTTGATCCATGCATAAGGATGTCAATTTCAAAAATTCCTCGACTCTTTCTGTTTCAAATTTGTTCAATTCCAAAAGTTATTTCAAGTTCTGCAAGGTTTCAGGAATAGGTACACTTGGAAACAGAGAGCTTACATCGAATGAACCAAAATATCACCTTCCACCAAAGTAAAGTTTTTGATTCTATCGATGAACTCCTAAGAATTCTTGATATAGAAACTATTTGGCTGGATAAGTAAACTATTGAACCCGACCGATAGCCATTTTGACAGGTTATAAGTTGGAGAATTGATACCTGACACAATTAAACCCAGTAATAATATGAGACCAATTAAAACCTGTCAAAATGGCTATCGGACGAGTTCAATAGTTTACCTATTCAGCCAAATAGTTTCTCTATCAATAATTCTTATAAGTTCATCCATAGAATCAAAAACTTAACTTTGGTTGAAGGTGAGATTTTGGTTTCATTTGATGTAAGCTCTCTGTTTCCAAGTGTACCTATTACTGAAACCTTGTAGTACCTACTTGAAAGAACTTTTGGAGTCGAACAAGTTTGAAATAGAAAGAGTCGAGGAATTTTTGAAATTGACATCAAAACGATCAAAACGATTTCATATCCAAGATGAGTTCTATCAACAGAATTAAGGCAGCCGATTCTAAACACCACATTCAACACAAATTGGCTAGTTTCAATTTTCTAATACACAGAGTCGTAAACTTCCCATTGAATGCTGATCGTTTTCAAAATGAAATAAAAAAGATCAAGGAAATTGCAATAATTAATGGATATACACTAGACATTATTGATAATCTCTTGAGAAAGAAGTGTTTCACACGTTTAGTGAATGGAACCACGACTCTGAGAAAAACGACGGAAAGCAAAAGATTTGTGAGAACCCCTCTTAATCCAAAACTGACGAGAGGTCTCAACACTATATTCCGGGATGTAAATCTCCAAGCAGTTTATAGCAATAGAAATAACTTACAAACGTTATTAGGAAACTGACATGTTAGATAAGTCGAGAATTTATAAGATTAGTTTGTGACAAAATCTATTACGGTCAGACTCTAACAAAACAGATGATGCGGGTCGTCAAGCCGAGGCCTTCGCCATCACTCATGGTCTAGAACAACTGGTCGAGCTACCAACCCGCATCCCTGATGTCAACAACCAGTCTGCCAATACACTAGATCTTTTCCTCACCACCAATCCTGACCCGTATAGAATAGAAGTTTGTGCCCCACTTGGAAACTCTGATCACACCCTCATCTCCACAACATGCTCTTTCCATTTACCATCGAGCTGCACAATACCACCCCGTCTCATGTGGCATTACAATTCGGCCGACTGGGAAAGTCTTCGTATGTTTTTCTCAGCATTTCCATGGAAGAGTGTTTGTTTCTCTTCAGTAGATCCAACACGATGTGCTGAGACAATTTCTGAAATCATCATGTTGGGGATGCAAACTTACATACCGAATACCGAAAGAAGAACATCATCCGATAAGACCTGGTTTAACAGAAACTGCTCTAGAGCTGTGGCTTCCAAACAGGCAGCATACCATCGATGGCTAAAAAATCCGGGCCCTGAGACCAGAGCAGCATATGTCGAGGCTAGAGGCATATGCAAAGAGACAATAGAATGCTCAAAAGATGCCCACAATGCCAAAATAAGATCAAAACTTGCTGAATGTCCTAACGGATCCCGTTCATTTTGGTCTTTCGCCAAAGCTGTGGGAAGAAACTTCACTTCCAGCTCATTTCCTCCTCTAACCAAAGAAGATGGAACACTAGCAACGACTGCCCAGGAAAAAGCCAATATCTTTGCGCACCTATTTGCTGGAAATTCCACTCTGGATTCATCGGGAAAACAACCCCCGAACATTACACCTATTGACAGTCACATGCCCGAGATCACCTTTCGCCAACGTACTATCAGAAATATTTTGCTGGGTGTCAACACCAACAAAGCCTGTGGATCTGACGGAATCCCGCCGATTGTTCTCAAGAAATGTGCCCACGAATCTAACACCTGTTCTTTGCAAGTTGTTCAACCACTCTTACAATTTGGGGGTATTTCCGTCCAATTGGAAAATTGCAAGAGTACAGCCAGTCCCTAAAAAGGCAAAAGGCCCTACCTAGCAACTACAGACCTATCGCACTGCTATCTAATATTTCAAAGGTCATGGAAAAAGCCATCAACATCGAGCTCATGAAATATCTGGAAGACTCAGGAATTGTCAACGATAGGCAATATGGCTTTCGCCATCAGAGATCAACTGGTGACCTGCTCGCTTACGTCTCACATATATGGCAGCTATCTATTGAAAAGTATGGCGAAACTTTAGCTGTGGCATTAGATATCTCCAAGGCGTTCGATCGAGTTTGGCACCAGGGACTCCTCGCCAAGCTTCCGTCTTATGGCTTGCCCCCTCAGCTGTGTTCTCTGCTTGCTAGTTTTCTCTCAAACAGGTCTCCATGTAGGGTCGATGGAGTTCATCTGCACTCTACTCATAATGTGGTGTTCCAGGATATATTCTCGCACCAACACTATTTCTACTTCACATCAACGACCTGTTGAAAGCAACTTCATGTCCAGTACACAGCTTTGCCGATGATAGTACCCTCCATACCGCTTTCTCTTCCAGGGCCCCTATATCAGCCCGTGAAACCAGAAATGAACGAGGAAGAAATGTTAATAATATAAATATGGACTTAGCAACAATTCTCGAGTGGGGATCTAATAACTTGGTAGAATTCAATGCAAACAAAACACAAGCATGTCTTTTCTCTAGGAAAGCCGATCTCACTGTGCTTAACATAACTTTGTCAGGAGTAACCATACCACTGAAGTCATCCATATCGATGCTTGGTATTACTATCAGCAATAACCTTTCCTGGGAAAATCACGTGAGGTCCATTGCCAAAAGTGCATCCCAAAACTTGGTTTTTGTTTCGTGCCAAGAGCTATTTCACCCCACTCAGCTGCTTATGATCTATAAGGCACAGATCCGACCTGTCCTGGAATACTGTTCCCATATTTGGAGCGGCACCTAAACATATCCTGAGGCTATTGGATTCTGTCCAAAAAAGGCAATTCGTCTCTTCGGTGATGCCTCACACAAACTCGCTCACTTGTCTGGAACACCGTGAGAAAAGTTGGCGATTTGTCTCTATTTTATAGATATTTTCATGGGCGATGCTCTTCTGAAATATCAACAATCGTTCCTGCTTTGGCAGTCTCTTCGAGACTAACCCGTCAAGTTCAGTCATCACACCCCTTCGTGGTTACTTTGGAGACCTGCAGAACATCACTTTCCAAAGACTCGTTCATCCAACGAACAGCGAGGCTTTGGAACTCATTGCCTAGGGAGGTGTTCCCCGAGGCATACAACCTCCAGAAATTTAAGAACACCAACTCCTACCTTCTTTCCCTTGGTTCCCACGATGTTCTCTGAACATTACAGGATATCCCTTTTCGTGGGAACCAGAACATAAAAAAAAAAAAAAAAAAGACAAAATGTTCAATTTCCAAAAGGTTCATCGATAGAATCAAAAATATAACTTTGGTGGAAGGTGAGATTTTGGTTTCATTCGACGTAAGCTCTCTGTTTCCAATTGTACCTATTCCTGAAACCTTGCAGTACTTGAAAGAACGTTTGGAATCGAACAAGTTTAAAACAGAAAGTTTCGAGAATTTTTTGAAATTGACATCCTTATCATGGATCAAAACGATTTCATATTCCAAGATAAATTCTACTAACAGAAGGAAGGCATTGCCATGGGAAATTATCATTCAGGGTAAATCATTTTATGAGTAAATTCGAAACGTATCTGAAACCTCAAAGACATTATTTTCAAAACATTTGACTTAGACGCCTTCCTAACTCAGTGAAATTAACTGAAGTTGATGGACGGTCATCAGAAATAAAGAGCGTTTGGAAAAAGACATCTACAGAAAGCTCACCCATACCAACAGGTTCATCCCAGCCGATTCAAAACACCACATTCAATACAAATTTGCTAGTTTCCATTGAATGCTGATCGTTTTTAAAATGAAATAAAAAAGATCAAGGAAATAGCAATAATCAAAGGATATACACTAGACATGATTGATAATCTATTGAGAAAGAAGCGTATCACACGTTTAGTGAATGAACCCACGGCCCCGAGAAAAACGAAGGAAAGCAAAAAATCCGTGAGAATCCCTTTCAATCCGAAACTCACGAGAGGTCTCGACACTATATTCCGGTATGTAAATCTTCAAGTGGTTTATAGCAATAAAAATAACTTGCAAACGTTATTAGGAAACCTGAAGGACATAACTGGGATATTAGATAAAGTCTATTACGGTCAGATAAAACGTTCAATTTCCAAAAGGATCCACGAACATTTGGCCCTGCTACCTACCGAAGGGAGAATAAGTCAAGTCACAAAATTAATATTCATAATTTGAAAATGATCAAATCAGCCAACGACACTAGAAAATTAAATTGCCACAAAAACCATAATAAAAATGTATTAATGAGGATAATGGGCCGATGTATTCTACCTTGAGGCCCATGGAACCATCAAGATCCCATTAGCGACTTGAGGAACATTAATTAGTATAAAATAACCTAATTAGAAATACCAGGTACTTATATATTGTAAGAAAATGTTAAATTTATTTAGTGTAGTTTACCTTCTGAAGATATTAACTTAGTTTTCGAAATGCGCATATAGGTGGAAGTGAGTGAGTGTGGTGAAGGGGTTACTTGTGCAATTTTTGATTGTGTTACACCACCAACCATTATTTATTATATTGGAGCTATTGGAATATATAAAGAAGAAATAGGAGGAATTCAATGATTTTACTTTAGCTTAAATACTCATTGGAGAAAATACAAGATAATAAAAGAAAATCTAAGAAACCAATAGTAGCAGTGAATAGACAATTGACCAGGAAGCAACATTTAGTTGGACCTTCTTAACCCATCAACGGCTAGCCATATGGCAACGCGAATTCCAACTAGTACTAATGTCTCCATCTAATAGCCAAGAGTGTAAAGTCAAGCAAAACACTTGTACTCTGATTTTAGATACATTGTAGAACTGACGCTTGTGTATTATTTCTGAATTACGTTTTGTATTTTGTTGTAAAAACTTTAAAAATATTTGTTTTAAAATTTGGGAATAACGATGGACTTCCGCCTAGAGTATGTACAATAAAATGTAGTAAATATTGACCAAAATGAATATATCCGAGGAATAATTATTGTAAGGTAGTTTTTTGAGGTTAGTATACCTAGTTTTATTCGACAAATCCCACTATTCCAGTTGTATTACCTCAAATAGGTAGGTGTTGCCGTATGGCAACGCTAGCCACCTATGGGAGCAATATTTGTGTAAGTGTATGTAAAGTTGTTTTTCTTTTCAGGCAAGGTTTAACGTTAGAGGAGGCACTGAATATGGCGTATAATGACGAAATTAGTCCTGTTCAAATATATATGGAGCCGCCTGAACCTAATGTTCTTACAGACGAAGATTCAGGTGACGAAGATGATGGGGCCCTAGTAGGCAATCTAAATAGACAACAACTACGTTCACATGTTGAAATTGTTTTACCTGACAATGAAAGAATGGATGGTAATGAAGAAATAGCTATGGATGGAAATCTCCATAACGGAAAAGAAATTGGAAATTGGGTACGAATGTTCAAGACCTGGTAAACAAAAAATCACTTGGATAAATGGTGATATCGTACCAAGAACCATCGATTTTCCAAAACCGGATTTTACAAGATTTCGCCACCAAACTTTTGTGGAAATTTTTGAAAAGTTCATCGATGACGATATAATATTTTTTTAGTGGAAGAATCAACTTGTAAATGAAGCCAATCCGAAAATTTCACAAGAAGAAATGAAATGTTTTATAGAAATTTTATATTTGACAGGCTAGTGTGAGTTACCTGGGGGTGATTTTTATTGGGATTCACGGGATGATATGAACAATCGTATGGTAAGCCAAGCAATGAGAAGAGATAGGTTCAGACAAATACTAAAATACTTGCATTGTGCTGATATTACAAAGCCTGATTTGAACGACAAAATGTGGAAGCTTCGGCCGCTCATGAACAAGGTAAAAGCGAATTTAAAAAAAAACTGGGAAGCAGAAAGATATTTAGATTACGACGAGTCCATGATAAAGTACTTCGGCCGTCATTCATGTAAACAATTCATACGCGGCAAGCCGATCTGTTTCGGATATAAAATGTGGTGCTTGAATACTCCATCAGGTTACTTACTAAACTTTTATATCTATCAAGGAAAGAATCCTAACGGTAATTCTGAATATGAGAAAGAATTCGGCAAATGCATAGCGCCACTAATAAATATGATAAACGAATTTCCTTTACCTATGAAAAACTTACCGTTTAGTTTCTATTTTGATAATTTGTTCACGTGCTTCAATGTTCTGTACTACCTCAAAAACCGGGGGTTTGATGGTACTGGTACTATTAGAGACAACCGAGTGCCACAGTCTTGCCCTTTGCTTTCCAAGAAAGAATTTAGGAATACAGGAAGAGGCGAATATGAATCAGCGTTGGACAAGGAAGATTGCATTTTGAAAAGGGAAACATTCTCAATTGAATATTGATAGAAAGATTTTTCTGTGAATTGAAAAATCCACGATTAAAATGAAGTTATTTTTTGTGAATGTCTAACAGAAAACAACTACTTCCCCGGCTAAAGCCACGCTGGACATTGAACTACATCTGATAGATATTCTGAAAAGGCCCTAACTCAAAAGAAAAAATCTGAAATTGAAAATTTGCATTTTCATTTAGATAGTTATTTGATTTCCTATTCCAGTCTTAATTAAGAACTCATAAAGATGAATGAGGCAAAGAAGAATGTTTTCCAAAAGAGAGTACTCACCAGAAATCATTCGTAACATTGACGCAGGAGAGACATCGCATTCACTAGGTCGTCAATACATTTTTGTCGACGAAAATCTATTTCATGCTTCCACGATCACCAGGAAGACCGGAAGAAATGGGAAACACATTTTCAAGAAGCAATCTCACTTTGCAAAGATGGAAAAAGTTAGATTCATTTCTTTTGGAGAGACACTTTGAAATTAGTGTTTTCTGACATTAAAACCTGTCATGGGGTATGATAGATTGATTTGTTGAAAATATAAACAGGATGTTCATAAAATCAGATATGGAATCATCTGCGACTGAAAGATAAACCTTAGTCACTATCTTCCATCGTCAAGATAACCTCTTGTAGGGTATTCATGTTGAAAAGGGAAACATTCTCAATTGAATATTGATAGAAATATTTTTCTGTGAATTGAAAAATCCACGATTAAAATGAAGTTATTTTTTGACACAGAAAAATTTTCTACAATATTAATTGAAATGTTTCCCTTTTCAACATGAATACCCTACAAGAGGTTATCTTGACGATGGAAATATGACTAAGGTTTATCTTTCAGTCTTCCTTTTTTTAACGATTAAAATTAAGTTATTTTTTTATTATGGTGAAATGGTCAGATAATGCCCCAGTATCAGCAGTGTCTACTTGCCACCAGTTTCGCAGGTGAAACGCTATTCTCAATCTGAGAAAAAGATCATACAAGTAAATAGGCCCTCCATAATTACAGAATATAACCACTTTATGTCAGTTATAATAAGAAAAAAGTGGTGGTGGGTTATATTTACCTGGCTCTTGGATTCCTCGATGACAAACGCTTGGGATACAACTCGAAAGCCAAAAATATGAATCTTTCGCAATTGGAATATAGAAGAGCTATTGTGCAAACATATCTGAAAAGATATGGGGTTGCACCAAAAAGACCGGGTAGACAGTCGACATCTCAGTCGAGTGCTACGTTACACCGTATATCGGATGATATCAGATATGACGGTAAACACCATTGGCTGGTTCCCAACCCCCAGAAGAAAAGAAGATGCGCAGAAGAAGGCTGTTCGTCCATCGTGAGAACCATTTGCAAAAAATGGGACATAGGTCTTTGTTTAGAATGTAATTTTATATTTCATAATAAATAAATAAAATTGACCCCATTTTTGGCTAGCGTTGCCATATGGCAACACAAATGTTTGTTAAAAAAAATGTTTAAAAAAAATAAATTAATATTAATGACAACATGCAAATAGTGAGAAATTTTCCAACTACATATCATTTTTTCCAAAAAACAAAATTTTGCCGTTGAAGCGTTAAAAGAGGAAATCTAACAGAACGTGTATATATTTCAGCCATTAAAATCTCACTACGCATGTATTCAATAACAAAGGCCATTTCATAAATTTGTTACGGAAATCATAAAAATGTCAAGGGTCTGGGTCCTTGAGGCTGATAATTTTATGATTTTCCGCAACAACACTCGTTTCATTCTTGGCCTATGCATAGAAATCGGTGATAATTATGATAATTGAAAAATAGTCGGTGAGTGATATTTAGTTTCAAGATGAGAATATGTAATGAATCTATTAGGAAATTTATGCAAATGGATTGTTATGAAGGATCGACAAATATAGGACATGAGAACAATGTTAAACTAGTTAACAGTAAGTGGTATTGAATGGTTTTAGCTGGATTTTCCGTCAAATCATCTAGCCAAATGGGCCTCTAAAAATCATAATGCTCCCAGGTGAATGAAAATACTCCCTATACGCAGAACAGAAGACACTCACTTCTCTAAATGATTTCCATTAAACTGGGTTTACAAACAATAGCTTTTTCAAGTGAAGATAATACCAACGTAACAATCACGATGAATCATGTTAAATAATCAGGGCAGGTAGTAGTAGGTTCATGAATCTAATTAAGAATATTGAGGATATTAAGGATTATCCATTAGTTAATTATTAGGTATGACAAAAAGTAGTACTAATGATGCAATTTTTTCTCTCCTGGATGACCTTTATCTTCAGATGAATAATGGAGAGTTTGCTGCAACAGTGTTCTGTGATTTGTCGAAGGCATTCGACTGCGTTAACCATGACATATTGTTACAAAAACAAGAATTGTATGGTTTAAATCGTATTTATTAGGTCGAGAGCAAAAGGCTACTTTCAATGGTCTAACATCTAATGAAATGGAAATCACTTGCGGAGTGCCACAAGGGTCTGTTCTCGGCCCATTGCTCTTTTTACTGTATGTTAACGATTTGGCTAATATATCTATTGGTGGAAAGTTCACAATCTTTGCAGACGATACGTCCATTCTTTGGCATAACAGGAACCTAAATAGACTGCAAAATAATATTGAACATGATCTGAAAGAATTTAAAAACCTATTAATATTTAATGTCCTCAAAACTAACATAATAAGTTTCAAATGCAACATAGAACCGACTTTTCTTGACCAAATCATTGAGTCCAAACAAGTGAACAAATTTTCAGGTCTACATATTGATAAAAATTTGGAATTCGATAATCAAACTTTCTCTCTGCATTTCCGAGCACACACCAATTATAATTTTTAAAAATTTATTTGAATTTGGAATCCGCTCGGACAATATCAGCTCTACGTTAGGAATAATAAAACCAGGCGGCCAATGTAAGCGTCTTAATTAAAAAGGGCGTGCTGTTACCGAACCCGAAATAATTTAAGGCTCTAGACCTCAGATCAATAAGTAAACCCGTTTACTTATTGATCTGAGCTCTAGACACATAGAAAATCAATAAAATTGTAACCTGACACGAAAGATGATTTACCATAGTTCTTATATTGGATGCATGTTTCATTCATATATTCTAGGATTCTGATGGGAGATGAAAAGAAACGGAATGAATACCAAAATATTATTGTCATGAATACAATATGAATATGAGAGATACAAGTTGAATGTCTGATTTTAAGAATATATAATTATATAAATACGGAAAATCTTACCCCACTGTTCAAGATCGTGTATCTTCTTTCTACCGTTTGAATCAACCAATCCAATCTGATATAAATAATCACTATATACCAGCTGATTTGCGGGATCACTTAGGCCATTTCCAATAGCGATTCCTTTTAGATTGATATTAAAGGTGTCATCTGACTTTTTATTTAGTATCGTATGTGCTGCTGCTGGCACATATTTTCCGGCATATGATTCCCCGGTAATGAAAAAGTCGTTATTTTGCAATTTGGGGAATAACGTGAAAAATTGCTTCAGAGCTTCATACAGGTCTTCGCCAACTTTCGTTTGATTTTGTGCATATCCACCATCGGTAAAACTGAAACCAGTTCCAACAGGATTGTCAATGTAAATCACTGAGTGATCAGTCGTCCAGGTTTCATTACGCATCCTCACTTCATGTTCCGTCTTCAATATAAAAGGACCATTTTCGTAAAACAACGCAAACAAAGAGGATGCTCCTGGACCACCTTGTAACCACAAGAGTACAGGCGCATTTTCATAGTCATTCTGAGCAGGAAAGAACCAGAAAAATATATTGGAGTTGTAAGTTTTATCCACGGTCAAATATCCAGAGTAACTTTCCACGTGTTTGAATTCGTAAAAGGATACCTTTGCTGCAGCTTGGGCCTCCTCTATTTTGTTTTGTTCAATGAATGGTGTAAGTAGTAATGGTTCACCTAGGTCTTTGGATACAGGTAGTGATTCAATTCTTCCGTAGTTTTTGGGAAATGAAGTATTTCCTGCATGGAAATAATTAATCACCAAGAACAATATACAAGTTATTCTAAGCATCTCTGTCAGAAGATAAAAACTTATTGTCCTCGGTGAATATGATAAAGCATTATATAGGTTGACGAAAACAATTGATAATTACTCTTATCTCATTAAACATTTCGAGGGTGTTCAATAGATTTCATCTATTAGATAAATTGTTTCTGTCCAGAAATATTTTCAAAAATTGGTTATTTTTTATGGTTGGATTTTTTTTTTTAATTTTGAATCTTATACAATAAACTCCTTTATTATACAGGGAGGAACAAACGTTTTAAATTCTCAGAGCATAGAAAAGTGAAGTACCATCATTTAGTCCAGTTAAGTTGAACAAAAAGTGGACTATCTAATATTTTTGGATATGTTATAGGAACCTAGGTCACTATGTGAAAAACCAACTGGCGAGAAAGAAACCCCTGTGCAAGTTTTATTGAATTTAGTTTCCGTTTTTTGTCCAATATTTATGTTTCTTTACATTAGAGGCAAAAGTAGTGTACCTACAATAAATAAAAATAATACTTTAAAGGACAAAATTTTCTGAACCTTTTTTATTTATGATTACTTTTTGTGGGTTGTAATTATTGAACAACAGAGCAGTGAATGTGTGATAATTTTTTGAAAATTACAAAACTGGCACATATTGAAGAAATATTGATGTGAAATATAATTGGATATTCTTATGTAAGAATTGCGTATTGTTGATTGATGTCGCGATCGCACTTCATCGTAGTTGTTTAATGTATCTATCGATGTAATTAACCGAATGTTAATTATGATGATATTAATTGCCGATTATGTATGGATTCGGTTGTGTTCTTTGGTAATTGACATTGAAAAAAGTGATGTTGGTTTGGGCATCTTGTTCGCACATGGTGGGTCGATTCCGATGAAACTAGTGCACTGAAGCCCATTGTGTGCCCACTCGCTCTGAGAATCAGCTGGGCATGCCGATTTCTTTGACGAAAGGTTGATTTCTCTCTGGTGCACCAAAGCGGGATACTTAGTAAGGATGTGTGACAATGTCTCGTCATCTTCCAGGCACCATCTGCATAGGGGATCGTCTGTGATCCCGATGAGTTCCATGTGCATGTTCAGGTGATTGTGTCCCGTCAGGAGCTCAGTCACAGTCTTGATATCCCGTCTGTTGAGTGACAGGATCTCTTTTGACATTTTGTTGATGGCCCCTTTATATGGAGATTTGAGTGCCTCATGCGTGGTGCCTCTTGCCATGTTTTGTTGAAGTGCCTTTGTAGCAGTTCCTCCATGTCTGAGATGGCCATGCTGCTGAGTATACCGGTCCGATTGGGGTCTTTCCCGAACCTATCTTGGCTAATCTTTTTGCCTCTTCGTTCCCGGGAACACCAGAGTGAGGCTGACTTTGCTTGTTTTCGATAAACTTTCTATGGCGTTTCTACACTCGGACACCAGTTTGGATACGATCCTATTTGATCCTAACGCCATAATGGTAGTTTTGCTGTCCCAGTATAGCATATACATCGGCCTGGAACACTGAGGCATCTTTGCCTAGGGTATTTGAGATTTCTCTCTTTGTTCCTTCTTCGTATATTCCTGCGCTGGACATTCTCCCAAATCTTTATCCATCTGTATATATATATATATATATATATATATATATATATATATATATATATATATATATCTAGGAATTTGTGGCATAATGGACAGATTTAAATTAAAGAAAAATTTCTCACGGACAATAATTTCCCATTTTCACAATATATATATATACAGTGCTAGTCAAAAGTCCCCTCCCCCCCTCGTATCTTTTGAACGGGTATACTTATAATAATGAAATTTGGAGGGTGGAAATAAACGGATGTAGGCTTCTCAACTGGTCATAACAGGTGACGCAATAGTCATAAATGACGTCACAAGGCCACTGTGACCAATAATTTTAAATGGGACCCTATGGCAAGTGACAGCTCGTTTGAAAGGTATTGAAAATACCTATTCAGTCATACCAATTTTGTTTGGGTTTCGGCTGATTTTGATTGATAAATTGAAGAAATACGAAAATTATAGTTTCGCATTTAATTAATAAAGATTTTATAGTACGTCTCTGGTTAATTGTCAAACTGGTTGACGTTTTTGAATTCTCTACTTGTCAGAAGTTTTTATACCTTGAGAATTTACCTATGCTTTTGTTTAACGATGACGTTTAGGTGTTTACATAGGCAAAATGGTGATCTGTAGCCGACAAAGTAGCAGCTATCTTAATAATTGGTGAATGTAGAAACAATTTCCATGCAGCGGAACGACTGTTTAATGAGAGGTACCCCGATCGCCCTATATCGAGGGTTTATTTGAGGGAGCTTCTTCGGAAGTTTGAAGCATCAGGTAGTGTTCAAGATGCCAAACGATCTGGTCGACCAACAATTAGTGATGACAAAAAATTGACATAATTGGAGAAATGGTAGTAAACCCTACTTCTTCCACAGCCCAAGTTGTGTCTATCTGTGGAGTCAGTCAAAGGACAGTACATAGGGTGTTGGCTAAAACAAATTTCATCCATACAAATTAAAAATGGTGCACCAACTTTCAGATGATGACCCGACCGAAGACTAGAATTCTGTGAAACTATGTCCAATAAAATGAACCAACAACCAGGCTACATACAGACAATTTGTTTTAGTGACGAAAGTACTTTCTTTCTCAATGGAAATGTTAACACTCAAAATGTGAGGTGTGACACAAATCCTCACATCTTTCGTGAAAAACATACTCAATTTCCAGAAAAAGTAAATGTTTGGGCAGGTATTTTGGGAAACCACATAGTTGGGCCTCTTTTTCTCAATGCTAACTTAACCGGTGAATTGTATCTGGAGATGTTACAAAATGATATTGAGGCGTTAATTCTTGAAATTCTAGAAGATAATCCAGATGAATTCGACAACTTGGAAATAACGTTTCAACAAGATGGTGCTCCTGCACACTATTACGGTGCAGTAAGACGTTACCTAGATGAAGAATATCGTGGTAGATGGATTGGACGACGAGGTTCGATCGAATGGCCAGCTCGGTCACCGGACCTTACACCATTAGATTTTTTTCTATGGGGGTACTTGAAATCTAAGGTTTACGCTACAGCACCTGACAGTATTGCCATTCTGAAACAACGAATTGTTGAAGAATGTAGGCTGACACACTGGGACGAGTACGACAAGAGTTTAGCAATAGGATGCATTACTGCCAGGAAGTAGATGGAGCACATTTTGAACACTTATTATAAGAACTGGTTCTTAAATCTTTATTAATTAAATGCGAAACTATAATTTTCGTATTTCTTCAATTTATCAATCAAAATCAGCCGAAACCCAAACAAAATTGGTATGACTGAATAGGTATTTTCAATACCTTTCAAACGAGCTGTCACTTGCCATAGGGTCCCATTTAAAATTATTGGTCACAGTGGCTTTGTGACGTCATTTATGACTATTGCGTCACCTGTTATGACCAGTTGAGAAGCCTACATCCGTTTATTTCCACCCTCCAAATTTCATTATTATAAGTATACCCGTTCGAAAGATACGAGGGGGGGAGGGGACTTTTGACTAGCACTGTATAGTATGTAAGGTATTTATAAACAATTCGTAAATGAAAACTGTCAAATAAACGAAAATAATGAAAAGTGCAACAAAAAAGTGCGTGTAAATCGAAAATTCGAGAAGAAAACAAAGGATGTGTGATATCAAGGGAAAGAAATCAACAAGCTAGGGGATTGAAAAAAAATAATTTTGGAAGAACCAACTCAAGAAATTTGAATTTGAAAAATCAATCATATTTTCTTTACAAAACAGTTATTTGCCAATACAACACAAGGAAATACTAGAAAGAACTGTAGCTGATAAAAAACCCACATGCAGAACAAATCTTACCTTCTCATTTGAGACATACGAGGGCGAATTCACAGTCGACAAGGGGGCTGCAGACTGGAACGGCAGTTTCCAGGAACGGGAGAGCGTTTCAAGAAGCCACAGGTACTTTGAACCATAAAAAGTTACTAAACTCAGTGCATTTCAAAAATAAACCTTTTTTAAGAACCCTTTTGATAGAACACTTTCATAAATTAGTATATAAACTACATAACCTACAAAAATAGAAAAATCGAATTAAACGGTTTTTCTTCACATAAAGGATTCAATATAAAATTGAACCAGAAAATGGTAGATCTCAGGTGAAAAACAACTACTTTCCTGGCAAATACCACGCAGAACATTGAATGATATTCACCTGAAAATCCATGCATACTTCCATATAATATCAATGGACATTGAATGCAAATGTTTCTTTCTGATAAGCTCGATTATGTTTAATTTATGTCGTGTTCACCTAACAATCCGCATACCGGTTTCAGGCTTCTTGGCCCTCATCAGTACGGAGCAGTCAACCAGCCAGAGGTCCAAAGAACTCTGGCTGAAGTGAGACACAACGTAAACAAACCATCATCGATCTTGTGACACCTATAGGTACGCCGGAAAAGATAAACTTTAACTGGCGGTACCTAGTGACAGAAAGAAACACTCCGAAAATCTCCCACCTAGATAGGTTTCTAAATAAAGATTCCTTCTCAGTAGGGATGGCAAGCCCGTCTAGCATATAGTGAAGATAAGTGCCATGTGAAGTGGAATGAATAGAAAAATCGAATTAAACGGTTTTCTTCACATAAAGGATTCAATATAAAATTGAACCAGAAAATGGTAGATCTCAGGTGAAAAACAACTACTTTCCTGGCAAATACCACGCAGAACATTGAATGATATTCACCTGAAAATCCATGCATACTTCCATATAATATCAATGGACATTGAATGCAAATGTTTCTTTCTGATAAGCTCGATTATGTTTAATTTATGTCGTGTTCACCTTTTTCAGGTGAATATCATTCAATGTTCTGCGTGGTATTTGCCAGGAAAGTAGTTGTTTTTCACCTGAGATCTACCATTTTCTGGTTCAATTTTATATTGAATCCTTTATGTGAAGAAAACCGTTTAATTCGATTTTTCTATTCATTCCACTTCACATGGCACTTATCTTTCACTATATGCTAGACGGGCTTGCCACTCCTACTGAGAAGGAATCTTTTATTTAGAAACCTATCTAGGTGGGAGATTTTCGGAGTGTTTCTTTCTGTCACTAGGTACCGCCAGTTAAAGTTTATCTTTTCCGGCGTACCTATAGGTGTCACAAGATCGATGATGGTTTGTTTACGTTGTGTCTCACTTCAGCCAGAGTTCTTTGGACCTTTGGCTGGTTGACTGCTCCGTACTGATGAGGGCCAAGAAGCCTGAAACCGGTATGCGGATTGTTAGGTGAACACGACATAAATTAAACATAATCGAGCTTATCAGAAAGAAACATTTGCATTCAATGTCCATTGATATTATATGGAAGTATGCATGGATTTTCAGGTGAATATCATTCAATGTTCTGCGTGGTATTTGCCAGGAAAGTAGTTGTTTTTCACCTGAGATCTACCATTTTCTGGTTCAATTTTATATTGAATCCTTTATGTGAAGAAAACCGTTTAATTCGATTTTTCTATTCATTCCACTTCACATGGCACTTATCTTTCTACAAAAATAGGTTATATTACACTTTTTATCACCACATAACTCCACTTTTCATGTATATTTTGCTATGAAGCACTAATTTAAGTTAATTATCGCAGAATAGGTAACAGTAAGTCTTCCTGAATAAAGGAAATTATTATTTTGATGAATTTCTGCCTTATTTTCAATGATTGAGCAATAACAAGTTGCGATTTTCTGAAACTGACATCAAGAACTACCAGAGGGCTCCACAGTTGAACTGACTCCTGAGATTTCATAGGCGTACCGATTGAGTTAGCTGAGGTAAAGAGAATAAGGTAAAAGAGTCAATGGGAAAAAGGTAAATTACATAGCCGGGCATTTGAAATATTTATATAGGGTATTTTTTATATGAACATATTAAATTAAATTCAAAGAAAACTAGCTAAAAAAAATTTTTTTGTTTAAATTGTAAAAAAATTAGTAAAAAACAAAAAAAAAATTTTGTTTTGTTTTGATGTCTGATTGTGAAAATAAATAGATATAATAAAATAAAAAACAAAACGCAATCACCGCATCACAACAATATATATATATATATATATATATATATATATATATATTAGAACTTCTAGAGCTCTGGTAGGCGTCGTCCTCAAGGCACCTGTCATTCCTAGACAAGTCAGCCGTTGTACTTCATCAAGTTCGTGCTCGCTGTTGTTGTGTTTGATGTGCACGAACTCGTTGCATTCTTAAGGTTTGGTTTGGTTTGAAGCCAGGACGATTCCGAATCGGTTCTAAAGAGTAGGACAAACGTAGCGTGAAAGATTTTGCGCGGGTCTGTTTTCAATAAAAGACTTTGTGACTACTTCGAACGGTTCTAGGAATGTCCCTACTGCGAACCAAAACAAGCCTTTAATCTATCCACTTTGAACTTTTCAGTCACTCTCGAACGCGATTCAGACATACCAATACGACTATTATCATTATCTGACTGGGGTATGCACGTGAGGTAGCTCGTCGCACATTTGATTGACTTCGACGACCTATGTCAGCATTGTAATACACTTTGTTTTCACTTTAACCTCAAACTGAAAAATTTGTGTTTACCTACAAAGTCAATATAGAATGGCAGATCAAAATAACAGTTAACGTTAATGTCAGTTAGGCGATAGGTCTGTTTTTCGATTTTTCGGCTGTTCTTTTGGGTTTCCCCAATTTTTTTAATCTTCTGTATTAGCGCCAACAAAACAAAAAAAATATTCAAATCGGCCAAGCCGTTTTTGAGTTTTAGCGAGACTAACGAACAGCAATGGATTTTTAATTTTTATATATGTAGGGTTTACCTATAAAAGTAATTTTCTGTGCAAAAAGAAAGATTTGTAGGTTGAAAACGAAACATTTTCAATTCAAAATTCCAAAATATATTTTTCAAGAAAGATCGAACATTAAAATGAAGCTATCTAACAGAATAACACAATTTTCCCGGCAAAAGCCCCGCTGGACGTTAAACTATATCGCGATGAACAGACCCTTACTTGACATAAGCAGCTCACGGAGTTTCAACATGAAATTTATTGGCCGAGAAGAGACCTAGATCTGGCCGGTAATTGGCGAGCTATGTCCGACAACCGGTAAAAAGTGCATATTTCCCTTTTTTTCCACTTTACTTTTTTTTCTGGCCTGTTAATACACACCACTTTCATTAAGGAGCACTAATCGCAGAAAAATCGGTTGAGTGGCTGACAACTGGCTCTACCCTAGTCGCTGTGACCACAAGAGGTATGTTTTGTTGTACTAACGTCGTAACGCTATCAAAACAGAAAAAGATATACACTGAGTGCATAAGCATTTCGCTAGTTCCGCCAAATGGAAAACGATATCATATAATGTAATATATTAGCTTCTAAGAGAAACTTGGTTCGCACAATTGGAAATAACTTTATTCAGTTTGACAACTAACTGACAAGATCAACCTTACAACTAGAATCACAGATGTTACACTCCTCCGTCCTATGTTTTCTCATAATCTTAAATTATAGATTCAGGCGGTCGGGTGCTTTGATCTGTCTGTTAAATCTACTCAAATTTGTTGGTGAAGTTGTCTTGATCTGAGAATTTTCAGAATTACTGTTTGATGATACATTTTCTGAAAAGTCTTTGTTTAACATTTCAGAATATTCATTAGTATAAAAACTTCCAACTTTTATTATTTGATGTAGATGACTTCTCCACTCCAATCTTTTGTCATCTACAGGCCTACAAAGAAAATTTTATGAACCCAATTTTGAAACAATGACTGCTTTTGTCCATGAGGGCTTTTGTGGATTTCTATAATCTCTTACATATGCTATCTCTCCTTCCTCAAAAGAAGTCATTCTTTCACCATGATGATATCTAATCTGCCGTTCTTTGGCTTTATCAGATGCTGAACGAGTGAGAAAATCTAAGCGGGTTTTTATTTTTCGTGAAAACATCAATTTTGATGGTGTTTCACCAGTTACCGTATGTGGTGTGTTTCTATATGAAAATAGATACTTGCTAACTAATGTAGACATGTCATGAGGATTACTATTGTCGGTCAATAATTTATTCATACCAATTTTGAATGATTTGACACTGTTCTCAGCAGCCCCATTCGTTGCTGGGTGATACGGTGGTGAAGTTATGTGATTTATACCATTGACAGTACAAAAGTTTTCGAATTCCGCAGAAACTAACGATGAACCGTTATCCGCAACAATGGTATTTGGAAGACCATATCTTGAAAAACAATCCCTCAATTTACCAATAGTATTTTTGGAATCAATTTTGGACATTTCATAGACTTCTGGCCATTAAGAAAAAAAATCTGTGATAATCAAATAAGACTTACCGCGAAATGGACTCAGAAAATCGATATGGATACGATCGAACACATGTTTTCCGTCTTGAACTTGATCAAAACTGATTTATTTGGTGTTTTAGAATTGATCATGCACGAATCGCAATTTTTTACATAAGTTTCTATTTCCAAATCTAAATTAGGCCACCAGAAATATTGCCGCGCAAGAGTTTTCATACGAACCATTCCGATATGAGCTCCATGAATCTCATCTAGCATTTGTTTCCTAAATTTACCCGGAATCAATACTCTATAACCCCACATTAGCAACCCATTATCTGTACTAAATTCTGGCATTCGTCTAAAATAAGGTTTGAGTTCATCGGGAACTATCTCTGGCCAACCATCTTGAACATATTTATAAACTTTACTCGAAATGATATCAGTTCTCAATTCCTTGATAATATCATCGGATTTAATAGGAATTTTATCCTCAATCAAAAAATTGAAATAATCATGAAAAACTTCAGGTGGTTGTAACGGTTTATTTGCGCCACCCTGTACACCGTTGGCCATGGCATTGGAAATTCCGTTTCTAGCCGGTCTCGAGGCAAAGGAAAAAAGCTATCGACTTCGCTCGAGAACCTTTTGTCGTTTTGGGTGTCGTATGAACGTGAGAGTTCGAAAGAAATTCTGGTAAACAGTGGCAATACGGTACGACGTCTTTGCATCGTTGTATGGTCCATATGGGATGATTTTGTTGTCGAAAAAACCTCATAACATCTAAGGTCAGTAATATCAACATTTTTTGAGTTGGCGATAGCTGACAATGATTTCCATAGGTTTTTTGTACCACCCCGTTACGTGCCGTTTACAAGGCACCACCTGAGCAATTGTTTTTTTACAACGATCTATTTTGAGAAACCAGGGCCGTCTTGTGCAAAATAGAGGAATAGCTGTACCTCAACACAGAAGCCGCAGCCTCAATAATCTGCAAGTGGTTTGTCGGCAGAGCACTAGGAAAACACCATATCATTAAAAAAACGGCATTACACCTCACAATACTAGAGTATTCTGGGACCCTCAGTGAGTACACGTTTGATTTTTCTCCCTCAGAGCGTGAAAAAAATACAAGGTACCCCTTGGAATTATCTAGAAACAGCTGTTTTTAGATCGAATATTTGTGCCACCCTGTTAATCAATAGAAATGCAAAACTCAAAAAAGTATACATTTGCACCATCAAATCAACATCATCATCAAAGTCATGTGCCACCCCGTACATATGGCGCTAACTTGGCTTTCTAATCTAAATTATATTTTCCAAAAAAATTCTATACCTTCTCTGGATACAAAAAACGAAAGAACTGTACCGCAAATTGACCAGAACCGCTGAGACGGCACAAAAACTAACGATGTTTTTCAATAAACGCCCAAAGCGATAAAAATTATTCCTGCTATTTGAATGGGAGATTAAATTAATTGTTTTGCAATCGGTGTGTCAGCATTCAAAATGAATTCGAAGAAAAAACGCGATTCCTATGCTGTTCTGTCTTCCAAGGAAATGGGTAGGTTTGAGGGTGAAATAAAATAGCTTAATTATGTATTCTATTCGAAAGATATTTTTTCGAAACGCCCCACGTTGGGCGCCAATTTTGGTCAATTTGCGGTACAGTTCTTTCGTTTTTTGTATCCAGAGAAGGTATAGAATTTTTTTGGAAAATATAATTTAGATTAGAAAGCCAAGTTAGCGCCATATGTACGGGGTGGCACATGACTTTGATGATGATGTTGATTTGATGGTGCAAATGTATACTTTTTTGAGTTTTGCATTTCTATTGATTAACAGGGTGGCACAAATATTCGAAATAATTCGGATTTGATCTTCGAATCAGTTTTTGCTTATGAATGGTAGCTGATGCTGTGTATAGGTGCGGTGATTGTGAAACAAATTCGCGTGTTTCCAATACTATTTTGGGATTCGGTGGTCAGATAATTACGTAATGTACTTTTGCGTTTCTATTTCATAACGGTAGTTTTCTATGATTCGAATTAAATAGTGCTTTTGGGAAATCAGGTGATAGAGCCAATATACGTTCATTGTAAATTGAAATAACTCACAAGCAATATTTGTCACATGCTTGTCACGGTAATTGCTTACTGGTATCGAAGTTTCAGTGATTTTTGTATACAGACTCAGTAAAAGTTGATTTGTTTGCCGAACGTCCCGTATAAGGGGTGATTCAAAGATGTCGTTTTGTTATGATATGGACCCACAGAACCTGAGAACACATGAAGTGAACTACGAACTGAAGCTGAGGGGAGTTGCTACTAGTACTGCTGACATATGCCAGAAAAGGAAGTTCCTCAGGCGAAAATTGAGGGAAGATGCCTCCAGGCCTGGCGTGGTCTATACACTGCAGAACCCTTCTTTTGAAACGGAACAAACGGAAATCGACAACAGTATGACATCGCTCACCGAATTGGTGGACAGGTTCAATGGCTTGAATAACGAAGTGTACAAGAGAATCAAAAGCAGAGTAGCTCATATGAATGGTAGAGCGCTGCGTATTCCCACAGGCAGTGCTGAACAAGATAACTACCGGGGCAGTGTGCTGATTTCAATAGCGAATTTGGATGAAGAAGCTGATGAAACATACGAGAAGGTTTCGAGAGGAGCTCCTGCAACAAGTCCCTCACAGGCTGGCGGTGTCAGCGTTATCAACAAGCCATATCCGTTGCACAAATGGTCTTTGAAATTCGATGGCACCACATCACAAATATCTGTCAGTTCATTTTTGGAGCAGGTTAGTGAACTCAGCCAAGCACGTAGTTTGACAGGACAGGAGTTGTTCCGTTCTTCAGTGGAATTATTCAGTGGGCAGGCTTTGGTATGGTATAGACATGCCATCAAGAAAGTGAATTCGTGGGATGAGCTGGTAGCCCAACTCAAGAAAGATTTTCTGTCTCCGAGGCACGACAAAGAATTGAAGCAACAGATAGACCGTCGCAAGCAAGGAGAGGATGAACCCGTCATTATTTACATAGCTGCTATGGAAAATTTATTCGCACGTTTGATAAAAGATGTCCCCAAAGAGGAAAAGTTAGACATAATCAAGGGAGAACCTGCTGCCCGATTATCACTTGCACCTAGCTCTGCAGACTATAGGCTCCACTGAGCAGCTTGGTGAAGTGTGTCGAAGCTTGGAGAACGCTAACGTCATAAGAAGAGACGGACACGTACGGACGGCAAGAAGGCATGCCGCTGCAATGGAACCTGACCTCGAGTGTCAAAATTATCCAGTAGATGTTGGCACTCGTGGTCCAGGACGTTCGAGAATCTCAGTTATGTCTCTGCGTTGCTATGGGTGTAAGCAGCTTGGACATATAAAACGTGAGTGTCCAGAGTCAGGCTCAAGAAGAAACGTCCTGTATGTTATGGTTGTGGAAAGGATGGAGTGATCAAGCCCAACTGTCCGGATTGTTAAAAAAATGGAGTAGGAGGAGCTTCGAGGTAGGCCGACGTCCCTCCATTGTTCCAAAAGCCTACAGGTCCGGTGGTGTGTCGACTATAACAACGGGAGCCCCGGCTGAGGACAAAGAGTCCAGGTTTTCTCCAACGGAGTGGAACGCATGGAAGTACCTCGTCAAAAATTTTTATTTGGCAAGCCGATCAAATAGACGAACAGTGAATATCATTAAGGAACATTCCGCACAGTCGAGTAATAAGACAGTACTGCACTCAAACATGTTGATCGTAAAAAAAGAGGCGGATAACAGACCATATATTAAGGTATCAACTTTCGGTACTGAATTCACTGCGCTACTAGATACAGGCGCTAGTCATTCCGTGATAGGTTCGAAGGGACTATACTTAATCGACATGTTTTGTCTATCTGCGCAAGCTAGTGATGAATTAAGCATCAGTACTGCCGATGGGACTTCGCAGGAAATAACTGGGTTCGTGATGTTACCTGTTCAAGTAGGACACATGTTGAAAATATTGAAGGTCCTCATTGTACCATCTCTCTCTCATAGCCTCATTTTAGGTAGCGACTTCTGTACGATGTTTGGAGTTGTGATAGATTATGTTAATGATGCGTATTTCGTGGACGAGAATGGTATACTATTGGAGTGTGTGCATGGTTGCCCGGATGTGTGCGAATTCCATCCAGCAGATGTCGTTCAGTCACGAGCTCAACTGGATGAACAACAGCAGGTCGCACTGGATGATGTTGTTGACAGGTTCAAGCAGTTATCTTGGGTGTCAGGTACGAGGTTAGGAAGAACCAACTTGATGGAGCACAGAATTGATACTGGTGATGCCGAGCCAGTGAAACAGCGTCATCACAATATGTCTCCTTATATGCTGGATATTCTTGGTAAGGAACTTGATAAGATGTTAGCTTTGGGTATAGTTCGTGAATCTTCAAGCCCTTGGGCATCTCCGGTCCTACTTGTGAAGAAACAAAATGGAGAAATGCGATTTTGCTTTGACGGAAGGAGGTTGAACAACCTCACGAAAAGGGATGCCTACTCTCTTCCTCACGTGGACCACATCCTGAATAAGCTCACAGGTGCTAGGTATCTATCAAGCATAGATTTGAAGGCCGCCTTCTGGCAGGTACCCCTTGAAGAAAAATCTTGTGAAAAAACTGCTTTTGTTATTCCATCAAGAGGTCTTTTCGAATTCACGGTCATGCCATTCGGCCTCAGTAATGCAGCGCAAGCGCAGCAAAGGCCGACGGAGAAGGTGCTCGGATACAGCCTAGAACCGTTTGTGTTCGTTTATCTCGATGATATTATCATCGCAACCCCTAGCTTCGAGGAGCACATCAAGGTGTTGACAGAGGTTCACAACCGTTTGAGATCAGCGAATTTGACAATTAATATAGATAAGTGTGAGTTCTGTAGGTCGTCACTGAGATATCTGGGCTTCTTAGTGGATTCAGAAGGCCTGAGGACCGATCCTCAGAAGGTAACGGCGATGGTCAACTATCCTCGCCCGAATAATGTGACCGAGCTGAAAAGGTTCCTAGGTTTATGTGGGTGGTATAGACGGTTCGTGTCATTTTATTCAGCGTTAACAGCCCCCATGACGGCTCTAACGAAAGGTAGGCGTAAGTCTCAGAAGCTGGAATGGACCGAAGAGGCTGATATTGCATTCAACAAATTGAAAGAATCATTAGTTTCAGCACCTATTCTAGCTACTCCCGACTTTTCCAAGCTGTTTACGATCCAATGTGATGCATCAGATGTGGGTGTTGGCTGTGTACTCACGCAGGTAAATGAAAGTAAACAGGAAGTAGTGATTGCGTATGCAAGTAGGACCCTAACATCTTCCGAGAGGAAATATACAGTGACAGAAAAGGAATGTATGGCTGTATTATTCGGAGTTGAGAAATTCCGCTCGTATGTGGAAGGTGTCAAATTCAAGGTTATTACTGACCACTACAGCTTGCTATGGCTCAACCGCCTCAAAGACCCATCTGGCCGACTAGCCCGATGGGCGGTCAAACTACAACAGTTCGATATGGAAATCGAACACCGAAAAGGTTCGCTCAACGTCGTCCCAGATGCGCTGTCGAGAGCTCCCCTAGAGGTGAATGTAATCGAAGTAGCTAGAACGGATTACCAGCATGATAATTGGTACCTAAAAATGTTAGATCAGGTCAATAAATCACCAGATAAATTTCCTGACTGGAAGATTGATGGTGGTATTTTGTATAAACACGTTCCCCTCAGTTATGGTTTTCGATCTAATTTCCCAGAATGGAAGGTGATCGTGCCGAAAAGTAAACGCTCGGAAGTTTTTAAGAGTTGTCATGATGACCCCCAATCGGCTCATTTAGGAGTATTCAAGACCCTTAACCGTCTCAGAGAACTATACTATTTCCCCAGAATGCTTCAGGAAGTAAAGAAGTATGTGCGAAAGTGCAACGTTTGTGCAGCACAGAAGGTGGAAAACTCTGCGAGACCCGGGTTGATGGGACAACCTAAGAAGGTAAATTTTCCATGGCAATATGTGTCCGTTGATATCCTAGGTCCACTTCCAAGATCAAAGGATGGCTTTTCGTATCTGTTGATGGTGTCCGATTACTTCACTAAATAGTTCTTGGAGGACCAGGTGTTTCTCATATACGGGGCTCCTCAAATTCTGGCCTGTGATAATGGTGTCCAGTTCACTGGACATGTGTTTAGGCGCTTGGCAGAAAGATATGAAGTAAAAATATTTTACAACTGTAAATATCACCCCCAGGTCAATGCAGTTGAACGGGTGAATAGGGTTGTAGGTGCTGCTATTCGATCTTATCTGAAAGATAACGATCATCGATCGTGGGACCGGGAAGTTCACAAGATTGCGTTTGCAATTAGAACGGCGGTGCACGAGGTGACTGGGTACTCACCTAGCTTTCTGAATTTTGGACGGTATGTCCCATCCAAGGGCAGCTTTTATGGAAAAATTCAACCTCCTGGAGATATATCCTTCGAAGAAGATAGGAGTAAATATGGCGAAGAAATTGACAAGCTCTCAGATCTTTATTTGGATGTTAGAAGTCGTTTGTCTGAGGCATACGTCAAAAATTCACGCCAATACAATCTGAGGAAACGCCCTGGAGAAAATTATCAGATAGGAGATAAGGTTTGGAAGAAAAACCATGTTTTGAGTAATGCTGCAGAAGGGTTTGCCGCAAAGTTGGCTCCAGCCTATATTCTTTGTACCGTTCATAGGGTGATATCACCATTGGTTCATCAGCTTGTTGATAAGGATGGTAAAAATGTTGGAAAATACCATATGAAGGATTTGAAACGTTATCGAGGATCCGAAGATGAGGATCAGTGACGGTTGTGATGCTATGGTATGAATGCGTGAGGCGTGAATGGCGGCCAGTGAAAGATGTGAGTGATTGAGCAAAACAATTTGTTGCTGTTGTTGTCTTTTTTCTTTTTTTATGACCAAGAGGGGGTGTGTAACGGTTTATTTGCGCCACCCTGTACACCGT
This sequence comes from Gonioctena quinquepunctata, assembly GCA_018342105.1. Lineage (NCBI taxonomy): Eukaryota > Metazoa > Arthropoda > Insecta > Coleoptera > Chrysomelidae > Gonioctena > Gonioctena quinquepunctata. The sequence goes on along the minus strand of JAFIRS010001320.1, from coordinate 324,467 downwards.
TGGCCATGGCATTGGAAATTCCGTTTCTAGCCGGTCTCGAGGCAAAGGAAAAAAGCTATCGACTTCGCTCGAGAACCTTTTGTCGTTTTGGGTGTCGTATGAACGTGAGAGTTCGAAAAAATTCTGGTAAACAGTGGCAATACGGTACGACGTCTTTGCATCGTTGTATGGTCCATATGGGATGATTTTGTTGTCGAAAAAACCCTAACATTTTGTGTCGACTTCGCTCGAACCTTTTCAAGCATAACATCTAAGGTCAGTAATATCAACATTTTTTGAGTTGGCGATAGCTGACAATGATTTCCATAGGTTTTTTGTACCACCCCGTTACGTGCCGTTTACAAGGCACCACCTGAGCAATTGTTTTTTTACAACGATCTATTTTGAGAAACCAGGGCCGTCTTGTGCAAAATAGAGGAATAGCTGTACCTCAACACAGAAGCCGCAGCCTCAATAATCCGCAAGTGGTTTGTCGGCAGAGCACTAGGAAAACACCATATCATTAAAAAAACGGCATTACACCTCACCCGGCAGTGGGATAAGTACAATACTAGAGTATTCTGGGACCCTCAGTGAGTACACGTTTGATTTTTCTCCCTCAGAGCGTGAAAGAAAGAAAAGGGGACCAAACCCGGAAATATCAGCTTTATCCTTTACCAAGTTACCTATTTGTCAGAAAGTATATGTTTTATGTAAATTCACTAATTCTTAAGAACTCAGTGTGATCTAAAAACAGCTGTTTCTAGATAATTCCAAGGGGTACCTTGTATTTTTTTATGTGGTAGCTCGTACGTTTATTTATCAGCCCAGTCACTAGGTAGGGCACCAAAATATATAAATATATTTTGATTTATACCGATTCCTTCCGAGTCGTAAGTCGAGATCATACAAATCTAAATTTCATACCCGTGTGTAAAATATTCATTTTTTATATTGTTCTTATATGCAATTTTTGTAATACACTTTATATGATTATTGGTATTTTCCATTCTGAACTGTTCTGTATTCCATTTTCCCCTCCCCGTTGAAATTATTCAACTGGCGCCCAAAAAAAAGAAAATAGCTTGAGTTTGAAACACCTGAAAACAAAAAAAAAAGAAACAAAATAATACCCACGGCCCGGCTCTTTCCTCCTCAAAGAAAGGAGTTGTCAGGCAGGTACGTTTCACTGGAAGTGAATAGTTTTCCAGGAGAGCGTTACATGGTTCGGACGATTCTACAGGAAAACGCGATGAACCGTCCGCTCCTCCATTTTCTTTACCTTTGATATGACTAAATGTATAATTGAATCCACTCAAAAATATTGCCCATCGCTGTAATCTACCAACCGCCATTTGTGGTATTCCTTTCTTTTCCCCAAATAATGCTAACAACGGCTTGTGATCAGAGCATAAAATGAATTTATTTCCCATTAAATACTGGTAAAACTTGCGTACAGCCCAATAAATAGCTAACGCTTCTTTGTGTATAACTTAATATTTCATTTCGCTTCTACTCAAAATTCGTAAAGCAAAACTTATCGGTTTTTCAGTTCCATCATTCAAAATATGTAATAATACACACCCAATACCTATTTTAGAAGCATCGCAAACTAATTTAATTGGAGTATTCGGATCAAAATGTGCCAGACTTTGTTTCGCTGATACCACCTCTTTAGATTTCAAAAATGCTTGCTCACATTCGTTAGTCCATTTGAACTCAATGTCATTCCTCAACAACTTGTATAATGGTTCCAAAATTGTTGATAAATCTTTAACAAATTTACCGTAATAGTTAATCATCCCTATATATGCCTTTACTTGAGATACATCAGTTGGACGTGGACATTCTACCATTGCACGTGTTTTTTCGGGATCTTTATGCAAACCATCTTTATCAATGAAATGACCTAAATACTTGATTTGTGATTAAAAAAATCTACATTTCTTTAAATTCAAACGGAATCCTGCCTTCGAAAACCTTTCAAAAACACATTCCAAATTATTCAAGTGCTCTGTCCTATCTTTTGTCGTTACTACTATATCATCCATGAAATTGATTACTCCTTGTAACCCCTGTAAAACTTTTTCAACAGTTTTTTGAAAAATGGCGTATACTGGTTTGGTTCCGAAAGGAAGTCGATTAAGTTGATAGATACCCCTATGAGTACTCCAACACAACAATTTTTTTGTTTCATCCGATAATTCCAATTGATTATAGGCATTGAGAATATCTAACTTTGTATAACGTTCCCCCCTTGTAATGCCGCGAATAATTCTTCAATTCTTGGGAGAGGGTGTTTGAAATCATGAACAAATTTATTGACTGTTACCTTGTAATCCGCACATAGTCTTAACTTCCCCGTTTCTTTCATCACAGGAACCAATGGCGTGCCCATTCGGAATTATCTATTAATGTGATAACCCCTTTTTTTTCTAACTCATCCAACAAAAGGAATAGGACCTGGTTTACAAAAGATAGGCTTAACATTTGGATCAACTTTCAACTCTACTTTTTCATATTTGTATAACCCTAGCTCATCTTTAAACAATTCCTTGTATTTATCCAATAATGAGTCCAACCCCTTGTCACACTCAATATTATTGACTTCAGAAAAGCTATTTAAATTGAATTTGAAAACGTTCAAAAGATCACGACCCAATAAAGGTGTTGCACCATTTGATTAACCTACAATTATCATTGAAAATGTCATTGTATTGCATAGAAACAAATATTTCACCTCTTGGTAATATGATCTTTCCATCATATGACTTTAAACGTACCAAAGTTTGTTTCAATTCACATTCGTTGAATTTTTGTGAAATAACAGAAATTTCAGACCCTGTATTAAGCTCCATAGCTAGTGGCTTATTATTCATCAGCATTTTAATTTTTACTGGCTTAACATAATCATTTGTGATGATGAAATACATTTCCATTAAATCATCTGACTTTACTAGTTTATCTTCAACAGCTTCTACAAAATGAGCTGATTTGCTGTCAAAATGACAAGCTCTAGCTAAGTGCCCAACTTTTTTACATAGTTTACATGTATAACCTTTATACTAGCCTTGCAAAATTATGTTTGCCTTTACCACAACTATTACACAACAAAACTTTTCCTTCTTCTTTCTTCTGTATTTCTTTTATTTGTCCTGCCACCTGACGACCCGGTGGTTTCTTTTGTTCGACTCTTCCTTCAGACCGTTGAAACTTAAGTTTAGGAAGTTGGGAGTAATCTACGAGAGAACTTTCTTTCTTCAAAGCTACTCCAATGATCACTTCTAACTTAGCCGTGTGTTCCTCTTCACACACGTTGTCTAACACAGGTCTTTTACGTAACCCAGAAACGAATTTGCCTTTCAGAACTTCAGTGAGAGAGCTACCGAACTACTTGCAATTGATAGCCTTATTTTTGATTCTGACGTACCAGTCTTTAACCATTTCGTTGTCAAACTGCTTCAATTCATAGAATTCGATTATTTTTTTGAAGGCTGAAATCTTTTTCAAAAACTGTCCTCGTAAAATTTTACACAGGTCATCGTAACTCTTGTTTTTTGGTAATTCAGGATCGCAAAGATCTCGCAAAATTTGATATGCTTGTTCACCAATCAACGTTAGAAGTACTGGAACTCTCTTGCTTTCTTCTACATAATTTGCCAAAAAATATTGTTCCATGCGTTCCTCATATATTCTTCAATCTATTCCCATTCTGTATTCAGCAAGGGAACCTATGGTTCCTCGCAGAACTTGTTGAACCGGCATTTGGTTTTCAACCATTTTCGGCATATTATTCAAACTTGTTCTCCTTGAACAATAATTAGTTCACCTTGAACTCTATTTATCAATTCTGACGAAGCACCTTGCCTCACTTTCCGAATAGCTCGTCGCCAATTTGTAATATATTAGCTTCTAAGAGAAACTTGGTTCGTACAATTGGAAATACTTTATTCAGTTTGACAACTAACTGACAAGATCAATATAACTACCTTACAACTAGATCCACAGATGTTACATATAACCACTGAATAACTGACATATACAATAGAGATCATGTTGATGTTGAACAGTCGCAGTCCCTCAATTTTTCTTTGAAGACAAAACATGTTTCCAATAGAAAAATCGAATTAAACGGTTTTCTTCACATAAAGGATTCAATATAAAATTGAACCAGAAAATGGTAGATCTCAGGTGAAAAACAACTACTTTCCTGGCAAATACCACGCAGAACATTGAATGATATTCACCTGAAAATCCATGCATACTTCCATATAATATCAATGGACATTGAATGCAAATGTTTCTTTCTGATAAGCTCGATTATGTTTAATTTATGTCGTGTTCACCTAACCATCCGCATACCGGTTTCAGGCTTCTTGGCCCTCATCAGTACGGAGTAGTCAACCAGCCAAAAGTCCAAAGAACTCTGGCTGAAGTGAGACACAACGTAAACAAACCATCATCGATCTTGTAACACCTATAGGTACGCCGGAAAAGATAAACTTTAACTGGCGGTACCTAGTGACAGAAAGAAACACTCCGAAAATCTCCCACCTCGATAGGTTTCTAAATAAAAGATTCCTTCTCAGTAGGAGTGGCAAGCCCGTCTAGCATATAGTGAAAGATAAGTGCCATGTGAAGTGGAATGAATAGAAAAATCGAATTAAACGGTTTTCTACATAAAGGATTCAATATAAAATTGAACCAGAAAATGGTAGATCTCAGGTGAAAAACAACTACTTTCCTGGCAAATACCACGCAGAACATTGAATGATATTCACCTGAAAATCCCTGCATACTTCCATATAATATCAATGGACATTGAATGCAAATGTTTCTTTCTGATAAGCTCGATTATGTTTAATTTATGTCGTGTTCACCTAACAATCCGCATACCGGTTTCAGGCTTCTTGGCCCTCATCAGTACGGAGTAGTCAACCAGCCAAAAGTCCAAAGAACTCTGGCTGAAGTGAGACACAACGTAAACAAACCATCATCGATCTTGTAACACCTATAGGTACGCCGGAAAAGATAAACTTTAACTGGCGGTACCTATGTACTTGTTCCAGGTATATTTTCATCTGGGACTGGATGAACTTCTTCATTTTTTTACAGTGTCCCGATAGACTGACAATTTATTTCAGGTGTTAATTGTGGGGTAGGTACTCCTTCCTCTATAAGCTCCAGTTATCTTGGGAGGCATATTACATTTTTATTTTGATACTAAATGATTGGGCGGTCAATATGAGAAAGAAAGACGGGACCGAATTTAAAGAAGCAACGGTGATGACAATGTGGAACGGTTCGTGCAAACTTTTGCAAGAAAAGTACTATAATGACTATAATATTATGATTGACCCGTTGAACAATAATGTATTTAAACCAGCCCGAGATGCCCGCGATGCAATCAGGAAGAAACTACAAGCAGATCCATGTAAAGTCCAGTTCAGTTTCGTTAAATTTGTCTGAAGTTAACAAAATAATATTGCTATGGGATGAAAATACTCCTGAAGGTCTTATGCGTAAATTTTACCATATTGCTGGTGACCCCTCCGAGCCATCAAATTTTCGACCTATCTCTTTAATTCCAACCCTGGGAAAAATTATCGAAAAATTGGTAAAAACTAGATTGATGGACTTCTTGGCTCACCAAAAAATTCTACATCCTCAACAATTCGGTTTCCAACCTAACAAAAGTACTGGAGATGCAATATTTCATTTTCTAAAAAATGTATACTCAAATCTAAATTCGAAAGAAGCAAGCGCCGCAATATTTTGTGATTTGTCAAAAGCATTTGACTGTGTGAATCATGAAATATTGCTTCGTAAGCTCCACCATTACGGGATCAGAGGCCAAAGCCATTACTGGTTCGAGTCTTACTTAAGCCAAAGAACACAAATTGTAAAGACCAACAGTTTTTCCAATATAGGTTTTATTAAACATGGTGTACCTCAGGGCTCTGTGCTTGGACCTATCCTGTTCTTGTTATATTTTAATGACCTTGCGAATATTAAGACTGAAGGTGTATTCACTATTTTCGCAGACGACACAACGGTCCTGTGGCATGATCAAAACCCTAACAAACTTTTTAGTAAAATGTCTAGGGATATTAACGCTGTGAGAGAGTGGTGTAACTCGAATCAGCTTTCATTCAACACTAACAAAACGAATCTCTTATCATTTCAATGCGATATACCGGATATTTCCCTGGGGAATGATATTATTTCATCTAATAATTTCAACACCTTTTTAGGGATCTAAGTGAACTCAAATTTGAAGATCATGTTCGTCATCTTAGTAAAAAGCTGTCCAAAGGGTGCTATGCTCTACGTGTTATCTCAAGAGAATTGGGTGAGACAACTGCAAAAGTAGTTTACCATGCCTTATTTGAGTCTCATGTCAGGTATGGTATCCCCTTTGGGGTACCTGCAACAAACAGTGCTTCAACATAATATTCACTCTCCAGAAACGTGCAGTACGCTATATCTGCGGGGTTGGACCTCGAGTATCATGTAAAGAACTTTTCAGAAAGCAAAAACTCCTCACCATTCCATCTCTTTTCATTCTCGAATCGGTATGCTTAGCACATAAAAATAAATCAACATATGATACCATTTCTGGTTCTACCCGCCAAAATAACAACCTAAGGCTACCCATTCCAGCTTCCAATTTGATCAAAAACTCCATTATTTATAATGCTGCAAAACTATATAACCATCTTCCTGCCAGCATCAAAACCATTGAATCCCTCCATTTATTCAGGAAATCGGTTAAACTCATTCTTATGGATGAAGTATTTTACGAAGTTCAAGATTTCTCAATAAAAACATAAGTGGTAGTTAACATTTTAATATTTTTTAATATATATTATTCAACCATACATACATTTTTATGTGATATTTTGATTAATTGACGAGTTATTTTTAACCAAATAATGTAATTATTTTTAAATAATTAATGTTCTTATTTATTTTTAATCTTGACAATGTGATATTCAATTATATTTATTTTTTACTTTATAATTACCCTGTGTTATCTTTGTGGTAACACAGATAGTATTTTTGATTGTTTGTGTGTTTCTATAAATATTTATTAATTCTTTTTAACTATATTGTGGGTACTTAATGCTTATTGTTAATTTCATGTTCTATGTTGAATATTTAAATGTATGTTTCTTTCTTTTATTAGAATCTAACAAACAATTGTAAAATATCTATATTTTTAATATTTGTAGTACAAGCTTTGTCAATAAGATTTATGTCTTCGACAATAAAGCATATATTTGATTGATTGATTGATTGATTGCTGCTGTAGAATTAGCGTGACGAGGAGGAGAGGCAGTTGCTTGTCTGGTGGACTTTTTTCAAATCGAGAAAAATAACGATGACTCTCCAACAAATCGCATTGAATACAATCCGGTGTTCAGTAAAACGTGTTAAGGTGGTTCTAAAAGCTGTACAAGTAGTAAATGGTTGGTTTCCGATAGTGAAAGACAAAGCTGCCCTGTACGTCATTTTCATAAACTGATATCAAAACGAGGCGACAATATTACCCCACCACGACTGTTCTTAAAAACAAATCGACACTGGAAAAATGAAACTGACAAATGGTACGATAATGTACCTGTTGGAAGAAATACAATAAAGGGGAAAGGAATTGGCTTGAATGTAAAGGACAAAAAGAAAAAAAAATCACTCGAATAGATCAACTGCTGTTAGCGAAGTGGCAAAAAGTGGTGTAGAAGAACAACAATTGCTGAAAATTACTGGTCATAGCAATCAAAATTCTTTAAAACCATACTTAAATCTCGATCAAGATCACCACAACAAGATCATAAATATTATGCGTGGTAATAGATCTTCTATAGCAGAGAACCTAATGTTAAGTTAAATTTTAATAATTGTACTTTCACTAACTGCACTTTTATTGATAAATAAATAAGTGTTTCATTGTGTTGAGTTATAATTTTGTTTTGTCAAAAAAATTTCCGCCGAATATTCCTCGGACATTGACAAATGCCTCATAATTTTATGACAAATTTCTCTAGCTCGTTGCTTGGTAACAGCCCTCAGCCTTAGGCTTCGGGCTGTTACCAAGAAACGAGCTTTCGATCGTCATAAAATTATCTCGTCTATTAGCAATGTCCTAGGAATATTACTACTGAAAATAAATGTCCAAATAACAATTTCCATGACTCTAACTTCAAAACCAAAGGTACTTTAAACCCTCTTCTCCCCCCTTTACAGATGGAATATCAAAATCTAACCTAACCTAACTTTGGTTATCTATGTCATCATAAGAATACGCTGTCAAAATTATAGCTCTTTATTAGATCCAGCGGTTTGGTCTAGGCGTTGATCGTAAGTCAGTGAATCAGTCAGTCAGTCAGGACATTATATAAGGACTGAAATTATTTGTAGATTACCTAGATTATATGCAATACATATTTTGAATAAAATTGAGTGACTAGACCACTTTAGGAATATTTTATCAGTTTTGACAAAGTTCAATTTTGCTTCAAAGATTATTAATGGGTTATCTAAATTGAAATGTATTTTCGATAAATTTTACGGATAACGATAATTTAGATCTTTTTATTGGGTATTTCGTCTACGGAGTGATCATGAATTTCGGACACTGAGATAGATAAGCACAGTATATCTTCTTCTCCATCCATTTTATAACCCATAACGTACAATTTCATGCATTGTGATGATACAAGTGTTTCTATACTGAAATAATTGATTTCATCCAGTAAATGGTCCATCTTGAATTTTTTACTTCACGTATTACGTATTATAATACTTTGATACAATCCATTTCTACTTCTTCACTGCTTTATATCTTCACAATAGATATCACATACCATAACTTTTGTTTTTTCTATATTTCCATTTATATCCAAGTTCAATTTCCGGTCATCTTTGAGTTTGATGGGATTGTTTCACCATTTTGATGTCAATCTCAAAAGCTGTGATTACATTTTAAACATTTCTGCTCGAATAGATCGGAATTACATTATTCCCAATCATTACTATGCATATTAGCTATAATGGAGAATCAAATATTCATGAGATTTTTGACCCTGACTCTCATCTCGAGATCATAGAAATGGCGTAATTTTTTTACATTTCAAGTTTTTTCTTAGGCACAAATTAGCCTATTCAAATATCAACTAATGTACATTTTTTGTGATACTTAATACAAAACATGATTATTTATAAAATGAATCAAATAATGGCTTTTACAAAAATAAAGAGAAAAAACAACTATTATTAATAATGTAAATTAAATGCACGATTGAAACAAAAATTCCACGAAAGGAAATGATCAAAGATATTGAACATTTATGATAATCATAAAAAACATGAAAAAGGACATCACCGAGAAAAAACTTCAATAACCACTATCAAAACTTTAATATTGACAATCCAAAAAAAAACTTTAATTGTCACTAGGAAAAAACTACCCTGTCAGTGTTTAATTGCCATTATCAAACTGAAATTCAAATATAAAGTAGTGCTTCCTACTATCAAATCAGGAACTTCAGTAATGACCAAGTTTTTGCCCTAAATATATATTTTGATTGTTGTTATTGTCGGTTTTATTTGGTATGAGAAAAAAGGTATTTATCATTATTTAAGTGTACATTTCGTACCATCAATTGATTTTACTTATTGTTATTCAACACCTTCATTGTGATAATGGAAATAGCTATTTGCCATTATTAACCATAAATTTATGACAAACACATGATGTCATTGTTACAATAAAAAAATGACCTTACAGTTAATAACCAATTAATATTTTGCTTGGAAAATTCCAAATACAGGGTTTTCCACAACTATGGTGTTAAATTGAAACTGGAGATTCCCTTTGAAAAAATGAGTAGGATTCATTATTTTTTCCCAAAGGTGCTAAGATGCATGCAGAGTGAGTATTGAATTTAGTGAAGTGTTTAAAAAACATTTTGTCAAACACAACAAAATTCAATATTCTTAATGGAGTTTTTCTTTCAACTACAACATGCTGGAAATATCTACAAAACCATTGAGATAAAATAGCAGTCCCATTCATTCATCAGAGAAATCTGAATCAAATAGACACCATGATAATTTTGATAGGATTTATTGCTCAGATGCATTCACTTTGCGATCTATTTCCAATGAAAAAATATTCCTGAAACTTTCAAGATGCAGAGTCTAAAGTTCGGACAATTCAATTGAAAACTAACTTGAAAGTCTAGGACGACCCAAGATGAAAACGGATGAAATAATACAAATTTTCATATCTTCTTTTTATTTGATTGCACCAATAAATCTACAAACTTGAAATTCTTTTTTAACAGAATGTGTTATCGAAATATATAAAATATAAAATAATATTTGTCAGTCACTTAACTTCATTTATATTTTTAACGGAAATATACATGGAAAATGATCATTTGTACAATAGGCCAGTTAATAAGATTGAAAGTAAAATCAAACGATGATATAAATAATATCAAGTTATTGGAAAAAATAAGGGAGTGTTCAATCAAGTACTTAATACAAAAAACTAAAATGCCAGATGAGTATGAATTTTCTTTTGAATCTCTTTGTGTAAGGGAATTCCACTTCATAAGCAAATAAATGTCTGTTCAAAGATATTGTTTTCATTTCTTCAAAAACAAAACATACCTCAATAATCGAATTGACTAAGATGAAACGAATGTTACCAAAAATTGGTAGGCCCATGTTCTCGATTATGATTATTTCATTCAATAGGCTTTTTCATTTAGATGACTAACTTTGTTTACCTGTCAGACCCAACGGCATTGAAGGCGATTTTTTTTTTAAAGAAAATAAAATATTTCCGAGTTTTTCTATGGATTGTTGACTTGAATTTACATGGAGAAGAAAACTCACCATTAGAAAATATTCGTGTACATTATTTTATCTACGAATGAAAGATTTTTGGCGGTATAAAATAGGTAATAAGTACTTAACCTACAAAGAATGTTACGAACGCCAATGTATGCAAGTGCATTTGTCATGAAGTTGACTGTTGACATAATTTGAAAATACCGCTAATTTTGAACTAAGCCAATCTCAAATTGTTACTTCAAAACTAACCAATGGCTATTCACTTTCCCAATATCCAATCAGACTTTGGGTCTCAAAACGAGAGCATTCGCCTTAAAAAATCATCTAAATGAAAAGACCTATTCATAAGAAATATTCTCAATGCAAATATTTTTTGGAAAAATGGCCGTTTCAAACTTTTGCAGAACAGTATATATGAGCATATTTCTTTTATCACTGGTATAACATCACGTTGGGTACTAGCATGTTTTTCAAAAGTCACATAATATTTTTTCAAATCCTATATATTTGATATGAATCGCTGGCATAATATCAGTTGATGTTTGATAGCTAAGGTTTTAGTAATATGGAACCGTGATGACACATTTCCTGCAATTTTTGACTATGTTTCGATTCAAAACGAAGTGTGTAAAAATGTTTCTGTGGTCCAATTTTCCTCATAATTTCAGGATAATGTAATAAAAAATGATGTTTGGGTTTCAGAGTTGGTAAAATCAGATTTTGATATAGGGAGTGATGTTTGCTAATAAGATATGCCAATATGTCACACAGAAACTTCAGACAAAAATACTATAACTAAAATCCCCAAGCTACCAGTAATTTCGGGAATTCCATCATACAGTTCACGGTAGTCATGCAACACTAACAATATTGTTTGTATATAGTATGAACTATAATATTAAAGACAAGCAATTTTTCAATATAAAATGCCGCCTTGGTTCGATATTCTATCAGCATGCAACCGGCTATTTCCACATTTGCGCATGCCCGTGACCTTCCTAATGACGCAGTGATATTTATGAAATGATCAAAGTAGGCTAATTATAATATGAAGACTGATAGTAACTAACACTCTGTGTCAATGACACTCCAATTACATATATTTAATTATGACAAGGAGCAAGTTATTTGCACTTAGTGTGGCCATGGACGTATAAATACGCCCATGAGTGTGGCCGTTGATTGAAGTTTGAAAACTTTGATAATGGTAATTACTTTGTTGTCAGAATTCTTTTTTTTTTATAGCAAATATTGCACTTTACTGTTCGTAAGCGAAAAATTTATTGCTGTAATCAAAATAATGTCAAGTGCACTAGTGCATTTGGACCGTTTTTCTCTGATATTCCTGAGATACTACTACCGAATCGATTGTAGTATGCGTCATACAATTAAAAGCGTGGAATGTGGTGTTTTCCTGGAATTCAGCATTTGAATTGTTCTCTAGAGATTAACTCCAGAAAAATGTGCCATTTTTGTTTCCTATATACTGCATCTTGCACTTACAGATTTACCCTACTTTATGCAATTCCTAGGAAGATATTATGATATGTACCTGACTCTGAAAAGCAGAAGTAGTAACCAATAATGAAAGTGTAATGTAGAACATATTTTATTTCAATTTAATATAAATACTATACATCATTCAATGAAATTCTATATTTCTCGTAAACTTAGTTATCATGTCGAGTGCCCATTGGGGCTGATCAGAAGGTACCAAATGCCCCGCATTTCTCACCAACAGTTCTGTCAATTTTCCTGCTCGCTTCACATAACCTGCCAGGTCATCTCCCACATACCATTTATATCTTTCCGCAGTTTTATATTCATCGGATCCATCGAATTTCAAGTTCTGCAAGTAATTGACTGTGAGTGGGTATGCCACTATGATATCTAGTTGACCATTATATAACAAAACTCTGATATTACTGAGTATTTCCGATACCCAAGGTGCTACAGATTTCATAAAATCCTCAGAAAGATTTTCCTCCACAGTTTTTCCATCGCTATAAGTCATATTTCCTGTATGTATTGCTTTTCGAACATTATCCCTTTGGAGAAATTTGCCCAAGTTGGACCTATTAACTGGATTCACCGGATATAGGAAGTTGTAATGGTTGTCGAAGCCAGTGAGATTCTTGAAAACTGTAGTTTCTTCAGTCAGATCTCCCAATACCAAAAAGTTAAATATTTCGAAAGCTTTGTCCCATTTTCCAAGCTGTATGTAAAGCTTTCCTGAAAAATAATATTGAACATGAGTAAAAGTAATTAATGCTATCACTATAGCTCTATTTCTAACACACATCATATATTTTGATTTTATTTGTTAAAGCATTCATTTTCATTGAAAATATTTTCATGTTCCAAAACCATGTTTTGATATATTGAAACATATTTATAGAAACATCTGCTGCTTGCGTTTTTGAATTTTATTTTGGTGACCTTTTCATTATCTATAACCAATTCATTATCTTTTCCATTAATAGTTTTTAATTGGTGAACATCTTTTTTTTGTGTAATCATGAGCGAAAACTTGAGATTTGTTCATTGGAGACAGCAGTGCATGGTTTCTGACTGAAAATTGGAAAAACACGAAAAAAACACGAGAGTGCATGAGGTGATAATGGCACAGCAGACCTGAAGAAATGTTGGGCTGATTTTTATCATATTGCCTGTTGATTCTGAGGAGGTAAAACTAGCTATTTATCAACAAAAAAAATCTGGTTGTCTCGATATTTATCACCTGAATAGCAAAATCACAAAAGAAACAATTGACTACATAACTGAACCTCTCACAATCCTTATAAAGGTCACTTTCCAGATATATTCAAAGTGAGCAAAGTCATTCCAATTCATAAAATTGGAGACAACACACTGATAACCATAGACCTATCCCTATAATCCCCATCTTGGGAAAATCATAGAAATCATTCTCAAAGACCGCTTAACTACATTTTTTCTAAAGCACAGTATCATAAATGACCACCAGTTCGGTTTTATTAGCAATCGCTCAACAACTGGAGCAGTTCTGGAGGTAGTCCACAATATCGTTGAGTGTCTCGAAAGAGGCGAAATACTGCTGTCACATTGTGGGACCTGAGTAAGGCTTTTGATTGCGTCAATCACGATTTGCTGATAAAAACTCAATTTCTATGGGATTCGTGGTACGGCATCAAGCCTTCTCAAGTCCTACTTGACCAATATGAAGCAAACTGTGTGCATAGAGAACTCATGCTCTGACGTTAGGTATTTAGAACACGGAGTCCCTCAAGGCCCTATTCTCGGTCCAATTCTGTTCGTAATATACATTAACGATATCTTTAGCTACTTACTGCCTAACATATGTGTATGTTATGTTATGAACAATGTTGCGGGATGGTACCAGTGCTGAAGAGCTCATGCAAACTACCAAAAGAGCTGAAGACAAAGCAGAGGAATGGTTTTCTGCTAACATGTTGAAACTCAACAAAGTTAAGGCCCCAAAAATCATGTTCTCAACCAATTCTAATTTGACATTTGATCACAACACAAAACTACTAGGCATAGTTCTCGATGACTGTCTAATATGGGAATACCATGTAGATCAACTTTGCAAAAAACTTGCTACACAACTATACCTGCTTCGTCAAATGAAAAAAGTTTGAGATTGGAGGTATTAATCACTTCTTATCACAGGCTATTCCAATCACATCTATCATATGGAATCTTCCTGTGGGGTAATTCTACTCATTCAACTAGAGCATTTCGTATGCAGAAAAAAGCAATTCGTTCTTTAGCTGGGGTAACTTACGATGAACATTACAAACCTCCATTCAAGCAGTTCAAAATCTTAACTTTACCCTCACTACTCATTTTAAATATCTTGATACACTTCCATAATAATATCAACTCGTATATGACCCACGCAAACATCCACAACTACCCAACAAGAAATGTAGGACACCTTAGACCGCCAAGGCTTAAATTTTTTTAATATTTTGTATTTTGTTATGTTTTATAGCGATTTAATTTGTGTTTCCATTTTGAAATAGTTTATATTTTTATACAAAAAGTTTAATAAATAAAAGTGTTTTTCGCAACGTTCATTCTCATTATTTTCATCATTTATAAAACTGCTAAAAATCAAGTAGCTTGATAGAAGTACTTGATTCTTCAAGTACTTGATAAATTAATACTTGACTTGACATTAAAAACTACTATTTGACTTGAACTTGACTTGATTTTAAGTCAAGTCACGTCAAGTAGCTTGAATATCAAGTCAAGCCGTGAATCTCTGTGACAGATCCTCCTACATCCGTCACAATAATTACGTTCTATGAAAGGATGGAATTATATACAAAGTGATGAAATCAACTAACCAGAACCTTCGAAAATAAGTTATATAACAATAAATAGCTGAAGTAGATTATCATAATATTTAACAGTTAATAGTTGAAGTAAGCTAGGTAAGTAAGTATTTTGGAAGTAATCAAAAATTAAGTAGGTAGTAATTAGTAGATTGCAAACACAAAAAATTGAAAAATAAAAACTTTTTGACAAAAAATTGACCCGACGAAAAAATCAATTGAAAAGCCAAAAATAAAATAAACCTTCTTAGTCTTAATGATAATTGAGGTCCTAAACTAATGTAACTAATTTTGAGTCGGCGCCAAACAAACTAGCAATTGAATTAGGTAAAGGGTAAAATGATGACAGCGAGATGCACAGCGGCGTTTTGATTATTTCTTCAAAGTAACATAATGATCTTCGATAATTGTTTGTTCGGCGCCGACTCAAAATTAGTTACTCACATTAGTTTTGAAGCTCAATTATCATTAAGATTAAAAAGATTTATTTAATTTTTTGCTTTTCAGTTGATTTTTTCGCCGGTTTAATTTCTTATATTCTTCGATATCACTTACAAATAAGAGTTCTGGTCCCTATAAAATTACTCGTAGTCAAAGTGATTTCTGGTGAGTACCCACTTTTGGAAAACATAATGCTTTGCTTTGCGATTCATCTATATGAGTTCTAAATCAAGACTGGAACATAAAATCGAATAACGATCTGAATGAAAATGCATATTTTCACCTTCAGATTTGTTCTTTTGAGTAAGGGTCCTTTCACAATATCTATCAAATGTAGTTCAATGTCCAGCATGGCTTTAGCCAGAGAAGTAGTTAGTTTTCTGTTAAATAATCCAAAAAATAACTTTTTATCGTAGATTTTTCCATTTTTAGAAAAATATTTCTATTCAATATTCAGTGGGGAATGTTTCCTTTTTCAACATGCTCCCAAGAGGTTAACTTGAGAACGATGGAAGATAGCGACTAAAGTTTATCTTTCGGTCGCAGATGATTCCACATCTGATTTTATGAACATCCTGTTCATATTTTCAAACAAATCAACCCTGTTGAATGAAAGACCAATCGGGGATTTTAAAATGATACTACGCCTTGACGCTAACTTGTAGCGGAAAAAATTGAGATGAAATTCAGGAAATCGAACCCGAACAGGCGTGCTAGGCAGGAAAATGTTTGGTAACAGATTTGGGTTTTTTTATACGACGGTGGGGAATAATATTTTGTTTGACTAAAATTTTGAAGCGTCGAGGGATATTTATATGAAATTTCGGGATAAAGTGGGTTTTTCGTGAGTCAAAATGGGTGGTGTTTGAGTATGGGATTTTTATTGTATGGGTAGATCGAAAGGGATATATACGAGTGTCTATGAAACATGGGACAGAAAACTGGGACAACTATTTGAAAAAATTGGTTATTGGAGGCAACAATTGTTCTACAGGGTAAGTGCGAAGCTTTTGGGGAAAAAGTAGTTTGACGCTTGCTTTAATTTTAGTGTTGGAGTGAACCCGGGTGAACCACATGTACAAACATTGTTCGTATTTATGAAGGTGTATTACCTGTTCTGGTATTGACGCCAATGCACAAAATATGGATTTCATTTCTTTTAAAATACAAGTATGTGCTCTTTTATTGAAATACATTTGGTGTTGATCGATGTTTTCAAATTTATGGTTTCAATCTTTGGTTGAGGCTAGATATGATTTTATTTGTTCATTTTATTATATTGTTATTGTTTTTCGATGATTTTTTTTGTTGTTATTTCGTGTATTATTTGAAAATAGAGTGAAGCAAAAGATAAATTGAATTCAATGTAAATGTCATTTTATTTGAGAAGAAAAGTATACAGTGCTTCTCAGAAGTCCCCGCCCCCGTCTTATTTTTGGAACGATTATACATAAACAAGTGAAATTTGAAAACTGAATATTAAAGGTTGTAATGATAGATGACGAAATCGTCAAAGATGACGTCACAAGGCCATTGTGACCAATAATTTTAAATGGAACCCTACGGCAAGCGACAGCTCTTTTAAAAGGTATCGAAAAAAACCTATTCAATGATACTAATTTTGTTTGTGTTTATGGCAGTTTTGATGGCTCATTAGTAAACATTAAAATCTAAATTCCATTCAGTATGATATTAATTACAGATTTAAGAATCAGTATCTACTTAAAGAAATTGCTCGAAGTGACCTCCATTTACTTCCTGACAGTGAAATATCCCATTTTTAAACTCTTCTCGTACTTTTGCAAATGTGTCTGCGGAAACAGCCTCACATTCTGCAACAATACGTTGTTTTAAAACGTCAATATTGTCAGGTTCAGTGGCGTAAACCTTCGATTTGAGGTACCCCCACAGAAAAAAATCCAAAGGTGTGAGGTCCGGTGATCGAGCTGGCCATTCCGTTGAACCTCGTCGTCCAATCCATCTACCACGATAATCCTCATCCAAATACCGTCTTACTGCACCGTAATAGTGTGGAGGAGCACCATCCTGTTGGAAGGTTATTTCCAAATTGCCGAATTCATCTGGATTATCTTCCAAAATTTCAAGGATTAACGATTCTATTGCGTTTTGCAACAGCTCCAGATAAACCTCACCAGTTCAATTAGTATTTGAAAAAAGAGGCCCAACGATGTGGTTTTCCAGGATACCTGCCCAAACATTCACCTTCTGGGGAAATTGGGTATGTGTTTCACGAAACACATACCCACAAGGTGAGGATTTGCGTCACTCCAATACCTCACATTCTGTGTATTTACATTTCCATTTAGATAGAAAGTACTTTCGTCACTAAAACAAATTGTTTTGACATAGTCTGGCTGTTGGTTAATTTTAGTTTCCATATTTTCACAAAATTCTAGTCTTCGGTCTGGGTCGTCGTCTGAGAGTTGATGTACCATTTTTAATTTGTATGGATGAAATTTGTTTTTTTTCAACACCCTGTGTACTGTACTTCGACTGACTTCACAGGTAGATGCAACGTGAGTTGTTGAAGAAGTAGGATTAACTATTACTTCTGCCAGTATATACATTTTTTTCTCATCAGAAATTTGTGGTCTGCCAGATCGTTTCGCATCATTAATACTACCCGTTATTTCGAACTTACGAAGAAGCTCCCTTAAATAAGTCCTCGAAACGGGGCGATCAGGACACCTCTCATTAAAAATGCGTTCTGCTGCATGAATATTTTTTCCAGTTTCACCAAGAATTAGGATCGCTGCTACTTTATCACCTAAAGCACGTACCATTTCGCTTCTTGAAGCACTTAAACGTTCGGCTAACAACAGTTTAACAAATTATTAAAATGTGCAGAAATATTAAAAGTACCAAAAAACTGCTAAAACAGTTAATCGTTCGATCAACAATACACAAATTATTAAATGTACAAAAACTTGGACAATTACAAAAACGTCGAATTAGAGACTAACAAAAACGTCAGCTTATTTGACAACTATCCAGAGGCGGAGCTTGAATTTTGAATTTTAGTATTAACTGATTTAATTCATCACAGCTTTGCGTTTTTTAAAAGCGAGTTGCAAAACTGCCATAAACACAACCAAAATTGGTATCATTGAATAGGTTTTTTCGATACCTTTTAAAAGAGGTGTCGCTTGCCGTAGGGTTCCATTTAAAATTATTGGTCACAATAGCCTTGTGACGTCATCTTTGACGATTTCGTCATCTATCGTCACTAGTAGGGAAGTTTACAACCTTTGATATTCAGTTTCCAAATTTCACTTGTTTATGTATAATCGTTCAAAAAGTAAGAAGGGGGGAGGGGACTTTTGAGAAGCACTATATATATATATATTTTTTTTTTTTCATATTTAGAAAAATGTTATTTGATGAAAAAATTTCTATTTGATTCATTGGAAAAGGAAAGTTGTTCAAAAGGAGACATCGCATGTTAAGCCGAGGCCGAATTTATTGCCCTGAAGGACAGGTGACTAAAATTAATCAGTGCCCTACAAGAATTTTGTAAAAATCTAGTGAATTGAATTATTTTCAAAATTTTTGGAATGCGTCGAAAAATCGATTTTTGGCCATTCCGCTGGTGACAGCTGCCCGTATAATATTCAAAATATTGAGTATTTTTTTGGTCTTATTAGAAACAAAAAAGAAACAGATAGTGTGACTATATGGGACATCAGAGAAAGATAGTGTTCGTAAGTATGATTTTTTGTTTAAAAGTACGGTATATTATTGACTACTTTTACACTGGTGACCAGTACCGGGAGTATGGTCTAACAACAACAACAATAGCTACTATTTGTACCACTGGTAACATCGGCAAAATATTTTTTTTTTGAATTTATTTTTTTCTTTAAAATATTAAAATAAAAAAAGTTGTCAATAGTCAATTGACCTCTTTTACAATGATGATGTATGGCCTAGACACGGACATGACATAATGCATTATTATGTCATGTCCGTCTTGCCACTGTTGCCAATTTGGTTAGGGAGGTGGCGAGCAAAATTTCGATATAATCGGCACACGTGGCAGACGTTATTAATAGCGAGAATTATACCTTTAGAAACATCAAGGACCGCGTCTGCCACCATGGTGGCGCTGCGTTGTCAATTGACAGAATTTCAAAAATGTTAAAAAAAAAGGTGTGCTATATTATGCGCACATGTCTGCTTCTGGGGCTGATGGTCACAATCATCCTGTAAACACAGAAAATCGAAGAGACAGACATCCAGGGCTCTGACTGTTGTAGTATTTGATTTTTTAAGTTATTTTTATGATTTAAAAAACTGTATATAAAGTGCAAACTTGGCAGACCTGAATTGTTCGATTAAAAACAATGAGAAGGACCATGGAAAAATAGTCTGCCAGCATTTTGCCCTGGGCCCGGGCCATTGAGATTAATGATATCTTAATGGCCCGGGCCCATGCCTTAAAACGTCCCTGTTACCGGAAGGAGAATGTGGCGTCTCACCCAGTATATAAAAAAGGTTTTTGACGTTGAATGTTGAATTTAATGATATTGTCAAGTAATTTTTCATGAAGTATTTTTACCTAAATAAAAAAGATAAAAATTTGATTCGAACATTTGTATAAAAAAAACTGCTTGTCAAAGGTACGCAGTTTGAGCTAAACACATTGGATTGGTGATGGTAGAGCATTTATCAATGAATCCATGTTGTTTCGTTCGAATTGAATTCTTTACCTTGGGTAATATTCGATTCTAAATTGAGATTTCGAAGACCTTTGAAAAGCCTAATAATGAAGATAATTCGTTATTTCATCAATAAAATCAGATTCGAAAACTGGACATACTTTTGGATCCATCAACACGGAAAAGTGTTGTCACTCAAATTGAAAATCACTTGAAGTGGTTCGTCAAACACATATGCAAAGCCTATAATCAAATATCTGGCAAAACCACAACTCGAATTTGATTTGAGTTTGTTTTAAATCTTCCAAAACAGATGAAGTATAATTCGCCTAACACCTTTCTGGGTTTATTTAAAATAATTTGGCAAGCGGAATTTTAATTTTTCAAAACATTTACAGCTGCAAATTGAGGCATTAGCATACCTCGTTTTATAATAAATAATAGAACACATTCGGGCAGTATTTGAAGGCAGAGTTCGAATGCAGAATATTGTGGCGTAATGTCTTAAGAAAACCCCAAACACAATTTTAGCTGTACTCTGGTTCGAAGCCGTCTATAAACTATTGTTATATTTGAGCAATTGTAAACAATATTTCTCTTCCCGTATCTATTTTTTTCTAGAAGAAATAGTTTAACAGGTCAATTAAAGTTTATTACATTGAAAGGATTATAATCCCGATCTTTTCTAATAATTATTGACCTCATTAGAGTTCTATATACACCAATTCTCAACGTCCTCTCGAAGTATGTGTTTATAATCCCTACCTTACATGGGAACAACTTCTATAGTTGCTATCGGAGTTGTGAACATCTTCAGAAATTCATGTAGTTAAACTCTTTTCAGGCGCTCTATTATATCTCTTTGCTTCACAAAAGGAATAAAATAAAACCCCAAATTAAATGGTCCAGGTCATTTCAAAACAGGTGTTTTAAAAAAAACACTAATCAGTAACCTAATCTCAATTCTGTTGAAATTATAGTTAATCCTGTAGATATTTTAGATACGATCATTTATATCAAGTGGCTCTTATGGAAATAACGAAACGTGGATATGTGGGGTGAATAGTTGACTGATTTTGATGTTGTAAGATTATTTGTCAGTCAGAAATTAAAAGAAAGTAATTTAACAGTTCCAGTTTGTTTAGTAAACTCATATCTTTCTACCGACACCTTACTACTTTATTTCAAAAGATTATGGGCCCAGGGGGTTTGTAGTGTAGAGGGTATCGTATATAGAAATTCTGCATTCATAGACATTTTCTTGGGTCGACAAAGATGGAGCATTATCAGCACTTCAAATTGAAGGGACAAACAAAAACATTGGAGTCGTTGGAAGTTCAAAGCAAGCATAGTTTTGAAGTCTGAAAACTTGCTAGATATAGTAACGGGCAAGGAAGTAATCCTGGAGCGAATGCCTCAACTGATGAGAAAAACAAATTCGAAAAATGTAATAAAGACTGGATAGATAAAGTAACAGGGCTCAAGAAATCGTAGTTACAGGACTTGAGGAAACACCTTTGTTTAATATTTTGATGGCACAAACTTCGAGTTCAATGTGGGAAAAACTCAATGCTATTTATGAATATTGTTCAGAGGTCAGTCTACATCTTGTGCAATAAAAGTTTTACAAATACAAATACGATGGGGAAGGTATCGCTACATTCCTGATCAAAATTGAATAAATGGTAGATCAAATAACGAAATTATGTCAAAATTATCAGAAAATATGATCATCACAAAAATGTTGATGTCACTCCCAAGTGAATATCGTGCATTCGTTACTGCATGGGAAGGTACACCGAATAATGACAGAGAAATTAACAATTTGACTGCACGACTCTTATTTGAAGAGAAAAGATTTAAAAGTAGGACTATACCGTTAGATTATCAATCAGTGTCAACCGCCCTTACAACCAGAGCATCGTTTTCGTCACAGTTTCGAGGAAATACTCAAAAACCTAGCGGAAAAAGGCCGATCTGTCATATTTGTGAAGACAGTTGGTCACTTTATGAACAAATGTTGGCTCAAACAACAGATGGACAATCCCCGGGACAAGAAAAAATTAATCAAAAAGAAAAACACAGCATCAGGGTACAATGCATTGGTCACTACTGCTCTATGCAGTGGCAAAGTGGATAAAATGGCTTGGTAAGCTGATTCCGGAGCGAGCGAGCATATGCCAGTTCAACATAGTCCTAGCAGCTTCGACAGTAGTTCTCATTTCTCTTTCTGCACTTTTATTTTGTTCAAGGCTGTACGCCACTGTTCTCTGGTAATGAATTCCCAAATTTGAAAGAGTATTTTGAACATCAGAATTGACAAACTCGAGAACATTGTCTGTTCTGAGAATTTGTATACCATAATTGAGCTGTTTTCAAAAAATCACTAAATTTATATTCAAACTGGTATAATTTTCTGTGCCAATCAGTACTCAAATTTTTATATTTTTCCCTTCTCTTTTTGCCATGGCACAGGTCATTTGGTTTCATGAATTTACAAATGTTTTCATCAGTATATATCTCATAACCTTTTCCTAAAGCACTAGTGGAAAATTATTGATTTTCAGATCAGGGACATATGATACTTCCTGTTTCCATCCATATATCTCCTGTGAATGCTTGAAGTTGAATTTTACCCAGTCCTGTGGCTTCGATAGTAGATCCATCACCAATATTGGTTATTCTTGGTTGTCGAAGAAGAATCAGTTCACCGATAACCAATATGAATCAGGATTGGTGATTGATCTACTATCGAAGCTACAGGACTGGGTAAAATTCAACTTCAAGCATTCACTGGAGATATATGGATGGATACTGTTCTACAGGAAGTATTATATGTTTCTGATCTGAAAATCGATGTATTTTCCATTAGTGCTTTAGGAAAACATTATAAGATATATATCCTAATGAAAACATTTGTAAATTCATCAAACTATGTGATCAAACGATCTGTGCTATTGCAAAATAAATTGTAAATTATATAAAATGCAATTCAAATTCAACAGTAGCGTAGCTAATGTAACTGAGGAATCTGATTTGAGAACTTATTGGCACAGAAAATTATCCCAGTTTAAATATAAATTGGGTGATTTTTTGAAAACATCTCAATTAGATTCTGGCTAAGGTATAAAAATTCTCAAGAACAGACAATGGTCTCGAGTTTGTCAATTTTGATGTTGAAAATACTCTTTCAAGTTTGGGAATTCGTCACCATCAGAGAACAGTGGCGTACACCCTTGAACAAAATGGAAGTACAGAAAGAGAAATGAGAACTACCGTCGAAGCTAGTAAGGACTACATTGAAAGCTGAAAAATTGAGTAAGCAATTTTGGGTATACACTGCTGTACCCTTTATCAATCGCACAGAAAATAGTTTAATAAAAAATAAATCACCTTTTGAAATTTGGTTCAATAAAAACGTGAACCTAGAAAAAATTTGGGAATTCGGTTCAGAAATGTATGTACATGTTCCAAAAGAAAAAAGGCGTAAATGAGATAGTAAGAGCAGAAAAAGTAGTAGGTGTAGGTTATGGTGATACGATAAAAGGTTTGAAAATATATTTTCCTGATACAAAAATGTGGACCATGCTCAAAATATCGTTTTTTTTCCAGATGAATCAACTGAAAATTCGAATAGTAAATTAACTCATCATTTGAGTCAGAAAAAGGAGAACAGATAAATCATCTACAGGAACGTAAACAACAAAATGTTCAAAACCCTACATGTACTAATCCTGTCGCCAGAAAATTGTGAAAATGAACATATACCAGAGGAAATCATTTTGAGAAGGGATGGAGTAAAACCATCAGAGAGACTGGGTGAATATAAATAGAGTTTTCATGGAATGGTTGAGCCAATGTCTTAGAGTGAAGCTGTTGATGGACCTGAGAAGTCAAAATGGAAGGAAGCAATACGTGACGAAATGGAAAGTTTGGAAAAAAATTACACATGGACATTAGTGGATAGATCAGATGCTAATGGTAAACATGTGATAAGCTGCATGTGTATATTCAAAATGAAGGATAATAGTGAGTATAGAGCTAGATTTGTTATTCGAGGTTGCGAGCTACATTATTCTATGGATTATAACGAAACTTAGTCGTGTAGTGAGTGGTGCCCCACTTCGAATTCTAATAGCTTTAGCTGCAAAATTGAATGGGAAAATTGTCAAATTTGATATCAAAACTGCATTCCTTTATGGTAAACTTAATGGATATATGTATTCTTCAGAAGGATGTGATTCAGGTGGAATGATCTGTGAACTTAACGAAGCTTCATATGGTTTGGAACAGGCACCACTCAAATGGAATCAAAAGGTTTGTTTACATCGTATTTGAGAAATATTGTTCTAATACAGAGTAATTCTGAAAAATGTATATTTAGGAATGTTGATGGTACCTACTACAATTTTGGGTATACATGTTGATGACGGTATTTTGATTGGAGATTACACCAGTAAACTAGAAGATATTTTAGAACTTCTGAAGAAGGAATTCTGAATGACAATTGATTCAGATCCAGATGTATTCCTGGGTATAGATATTATAAAGAAGAATAAATATCCCATTAGCATATCTCAATTGAAATATTCAAAGAAATTTTCTTGAAAAATGTAATATACCCAATTCAAAACCAGTGACAACTTCGTTGCAAAATTATATCAATGAGGAAGGGAAATAAATGCTAGATTACCCATTTCAGGCGGCAGTGGGGACCTTATTATAAATTTCTAATAAAACTCGCCCTGATCTGTGTTTCTCTGTGGGTTACTTCAGCAGATATTCGGATGATTCGAATAAAAGTCTTGTAATGTTGGTATAAAGGATATTTCTATTCCCTAAATGGGAGCTTGGACAAGGGAATCCATTATAATCAGAATGGTAAACTCGAATTAGAGGCCTTCTGCGATTCTGATTTTGCTGGTGATACCGAAGAAAAAGTACATCAGGTTTTGTGATATAATTTTGTGGGGGTCCGATAATCTGGGCTTCTAGGAAACAATTAGTTGTTGCACTTTCTACTACGGAAGCGGAATATACTGCGGCAAAATTGCTTCATTTGAAATCATTCATTGATGAAATTATTTCTCAAGACATACCTATCAACCTATAGGTACATTGATAATCAAAGCTCCATCAAACTGATCAAGGATGATATGAACAGAAGAAGCAAACACATTGACGTCAAATTTCATTTCATACATGATAAATTTTCTGATGTAGTTGATTGATATTGTATACTGTCCAACAGATCAACAAATATCTGATATATTAACGAAACCCTTAGGATATGTAAAATTCACTCAGCATAGAAATAGTTCATTGAAATAACTATAGTTTTTATTTGTTCAATGTTGATATTTACCCTGTATTTTTTTATTGATAGATTAGAACCACTTTGTATAAATTAAGGAGAAGTGTTGGAATTATGGTTCATCCTGTAGATATTTCAGATGAGATGATTTGATATATATATAAAGTGGTTCTTAAGGAAATAATGGAATGTAGATATGTTGGTTGATTCTGATTTTGACGTAAGACGAATTGTCAGTCAGAAATTGAAAGAATATGAGAGTTCCAGTGTGTTATTTAGTAAATTCATATCTTTCTACCCTTATGGCTTTATTTCAAGAAATTCAAATCACCAAATGAGTATAAAAAAATCAGGACTCTTTATGAAAGAACCCATTCCATTTCCTCAACCATAAAAAAATTATAAATGAGATTATTTTCATGAAAAAACATTCAAGATAATGCATATCCAAAAAGTTTTGTTGATAGAACAGCCCAACAAATTGAAAACAACACCTAGACCCTCAACAACAAACATTGGTAACAAATATAATTCCTGTTCTTTCTGGAAAATTCAAAAGAAGCAGCAACAAACTAAATTAATGAACAGTGATAAAATTCAAAATTCATAATAATTACCTTGAGATCAAAACCTATAAATGAAGAATAAAAAAACAGTATTCCATGTTTTGTGCAAAATTTTTCACAGGAAAAACGTCAAGACCTTCAAAATCTGAACACAACAATAATATAAGAAGAGAAAATATGGGAATAGATTAAAATTAGTCGATCATATATTTAAACAAACTGGGGCACATACGGCGGACTGGGACAATAGGAGAAACAAATGATACGAGAATAAAATTAAAAGTAGCATTCTGTATTTTGTTGAACGGATGTGATGATATAGCAGCATGTTCTTTCACTATAGGGCCAACATGGATGTCCCCAAGGCCGTACCCAGAAAAACATTTGGGGGGGGGGTTGGTTCTAAAGTAATTAATATAATGTATATTTTACCAAATTTTATTACACACAATTTTTTTTTCCAGCTTATTCCAGATATATTTTACAGATTTCGGGGTGGCGGAGGTGGGTCAACCCCTCTAACACCCT
Organism: Gonioctena quinquepunctata; assembly: GCA_018342105.1. Classification (NCBI taxonomy): domain Eukaryota; kingdom Metazoa; phylum Arthropoda; class Insecta; order Coleoptera; family Chrysomelidae; genus Gonioctena; species Gonioctena quinquepunctata. The sequence continues at coordinate 297,751 of JAFIRS010001320.1, read as the reverse complement.
CCCCCCTAGGGAACGGCCTTTGATGTCCCTGCTGAAAAATGAGGTGGAACTATATAAATTTAGTACCAAATAAATCACGCTAACATCCTGTGAAACAGTTAGATTTTATTGTCAAACAAAAAATAACTAATAGCGAATTCAAATTATTGATAAATTTGCATGTGATTCCCGAAACGTCACCAAAGGGAGTATATTTTGTTCCATTAATTTTCAGTATTATTTTTGTTAAGCTACACTTAGTTGACGTTCTTATAGAGGACCCATCTCAAATTAGTCTAAGGCTCTAGAAACAGATCAGAAAATTATTTACTGACTCGGAAGATGATTTACCATAGTTTTTTATTGGATGTATGTTTCATTGATAAATATTATAGCATTTTGATGCCATAGTATCGGATTGAATACGGAAATACTATTCAAGTAATGAGTACAATATTAATATGAAAGTTCCATTTTTGATTTACAGAAGTTCTGTAGGTACTTACTTTGAGATAAATTTTATTGGAACTATAGGATCTATAAAAAAATACTCAAAAAATCTTACCCCATTGTTCGAGATCGTGCATCTTCTTTCTACCGTTTGAATCAATCAAACCAATCTGATATAAATAATCACTATATAGCAGTTGATTTTCGGGATCACTCAGGCCATTTCCAATAGCAATTCCTTTCAGATTGATTTTAAGGTTTTCATCTGAATTTTTATTAAGTATTGTATATGCTGCTGCTGGCACATATTTTCCGGCATATGATTCCCCCGTAATGAAAAAGGGGTTGTTTTGCAATTTGGGGAATAACGTGAAAAATTGCTTTAGAGCTTCATGCAGGTCTTCGCCAACTTTAGTTTGATTTTGTGCATATCCACCATCGGTAAAACTGAAACCAGTTCCAACAGGATTGTCAATGTAAATCACTGAGTGATCAGTCGTCCAGGTTTCATTACGCATCCTCACTTCATGTTCCGTCTTCAATATAAAAGGACCATTTTCGTAAAACAAGGCAAACAAAGAAGATACGCCTGGACCACCTTGTAACCACAAGAGTACAGGTGCATTTTCATAGTCATTCTGAGCAGGAAAGAACCAGAAAAATATATTGGAGTTGTAAGCTTTATCCACGGTCAAATAGCCAGAGTAACTTTCCACATGCTTGAATTCGGAAAAGGATACTTTTGCTGCAGCTTGGGCCTCCTCTATTTTGTTTTGTTCAATGAGTGGTGTAAGTAGTAAAGCTTCACCTATATCTCCGGATACAGGTAGTGATTCGATTCTTCCGTAGTTTTTGGGAAATGCAGTATTTCCTACATGAAAATAAGTCAAAACCAAGAACAATAAACAAGTTATTCTAAGCATCTTTGTCAGAAGATTAAAACTTATTGTTCTTTGTGATAATGATAAAGCATTATATATAGGTTGACGAGAACAATGAATGCTTATTTTTTTATATCTCATCAAATATTTAAAAAATAGATTCCATCGATTAGATACACATTTTTTCAATTCATTTAATTTGATAAACAAGGTGACCAAAAATATTTTCTACGAATGAAATTTAAAAAAATGCATTAGATAATTAACTTAATAAAAATAAGGTCAAAAACTAAAACCCGACTACTAAAATATCACGCTCTAAAAATAATGAAACAAGAAAATATTCTCATCTGATATTTATCGTCTATTGAATAAAGCTTATGATCGCTTACTACTGTTAGAATGTATTGTTTTGTTAGGGTAGGTGGCATATGACCACGCCTATCCTCTGAATATCACTATGAATATCAATTGAATACATTAAAATATATTAGGTGTGAGTTGTTTATTTAATAGACGATAATTATTGAATAGTTTGTACATAACAATTTCGGATGAGAATACTTTCTTGTTTCATACTTTTTAGAGCGTGATTTTTCAGTAGTTGGGTTTGAACTTCCTTTGTATTAAATTATTTTGGGGTTATAATTTCGTGATAAAGTATTTGCAGAGCCGTTTTACATTTTTTTGTTTAGGTTTTATTGTTTTACATGTACTCAGGTTATGTACCGCATGGAGGTACTCCCAGCTTATGTCATTATTATTACACACGTTTTGTTTTTTTATATAATTTTAACATGTGTACCATAGTCCATAATGAAATACGTATTTATTATATATGTATTTTGGGGTTTGGAGAGAAAATATGTTTGGCTCCATTGAAGCGTGATTTTAAAAATTATTCCCAATTATCGGGTGCATGCAAGCAAAAGCCGCGAGCAACAGCTAACAATATATATATATATATATATATATATATATATATATATATATATTTGAAATGTGCTAATTAATTAAGCCCTTTGATTTGATACCCAACACGAAATTTTTTCAGTGCATGACTTTATGTCCTCTAGAGGGCGCCATATTCAATTTAATGTGACGTCACATAGCATATAACTAGCAGACGATCAAGACGTTTTTTTCCTTCCAAGGCTAAACACCGACGCCGGTGAGCACACTCCTCCCAACCGAATCCTCTGTTGTTCAAGAGGTAGGGTTTTTAACGAGCTCAACATCTATGAACTCGCGACCGCCACCTTAACGTCCCCTCCGAAGGACGGCATATCTATCGTCTTATCTCGTACTCATTGATAAGATACCTGCAGCTGCGAATATGCTACTACGCTACAATTGTTAGGACATTTAACGCGGAACTTCCTTCCTTGTCCGGTGGTCACCCATTCAAGTACTAACTACTAACCACGCCCGACGATGCTTGGCTTCAGATATCGATAAGACTCTCGTCAACCTGACCAGCCATCGGGATCAAGACGTTTCCAACGATACCTCATTTGTCAAATTATGATAAGTAGTTTAGAAGTAATGAGGGAACAGATGAACATACATACCCACATACATACATTCTGCCGTAGTCCGGTAAAAAGGGAGGAACAAACATTTTGAATTCTCATAGGAAAATACCCTCACTCAGTTCGGTCGAGTTAACTGAAACCACTATTGATTCTTTGCGTACGTTTCGAATTTTATTTGTCATTTTCAGGGCACTACAATGTAAAATGGCAATATAAATTATGTAAAAGTTAAATGTTGACAGGTTAAAATGGTGATTAGAAAATAAATACATACAGGGTGTCCCTGGACTTCCTCTTTTCCCCTCGGGATTGTATAGATGGGGTCAAAATATCACCAGTACTTCATATAACTTTTGTTCCTAAATGCCTTCGTTACCAAGTTACGGGCCCTCAAAGTTACAAAATGAAAAATGTTTCTCTTTGATAACTTTCAAAGTGAATATTCAAAATCATCTGAATTTTGGTGATTGACTAAACAAATAAATTTTTTCGATGATTTTTCATGCAGTTGTTTTGCCACAAAGTCAGGAACGGACAACCCCCGATGGTCCACACCCCAAAACTTTGAAATGACTGGGATTTGTCAATATGTTTTAACAAAACAAGATTACCTGGACAATTTCCTGAATAAAAATACTCGTATGGAAAATCGATCGGAGCAACGATTCTTAATAAAAATGCAGTTTTACTCGACGACATCAAACCCGATCGTCCACATTTATTTGAAATGAAAAAATTTCACAGTAGAAATACTAATGCTCACGTTAATTCAACAACATTTATAACAGGGATTATACAAAATATGCTAAAATAAAGTCGTAAACAAAAAGTACAGTACCTAGTTGAACGTTTCATGCACAATGTAGATATTTTTTCAAATTAAATATCAAGTTATGTAGATTCGTGGTATTTTTGAACTAACAAGCTACTCCACCCTGAACTATCGAATTCAGTCCATATTTTGTATGTACGCGTGGAATAAGCACGTTTCGTGTTGTGTTATCTGAATCTCATGAAACTCAACATTTGGATGTTGCAAATTCGTATTCACAGTTTAAATGTTGAGGAGTTTCACTGATAAGTATAATTTCATGGTAGAAAATCTTCAACCCGAAGATAACTTTAGCTGAAAAAACGCACATCGGAAGACATAACTGTTAAAAAGCAAACGAATAAACTACAAAAACGGCTGCACATGAATATGTAAAAAATATCCGGTGAATAAATTTATGTTCCATTTCTTCCACAGATATTGACAAAAACACCTTGTAGAAAGAAATAAAATTAGTGTAGATAAAAAATGCCAAGTGGAATGCGATTTCGTTTTGTTGAGTCGTGCGTTGTCATTGTATTGTCAATATTCTGATAGGACAGTTTGAAGTGTTTTGATATGGCGAACAGTTTACATTCAACGAATATGCAGATATGCATGCATTGTATGGACGAGCATTTGGTAATGCTGCAGAAGCCCGTCGTCTGTATGCCGAGCATTTTCCCAATCGAATGTTACCGGCAAGAGAAACGTTCGAGCGTGTCGATCGCAGCTTGAGGGAGACAGGTATGTCTAATGGATAATTAATTGGAGCCTGTTGTTTTATTTCGGTATTATTGTAGGTTCAGTTTTGCCAAAACGAGGTGGTGAGGGCGCTCCTAGCGCTGTGCGTACCGTTGTATTGGATAAAATATTTTGGAAGCTGTCGCTGATGATCCTTCAATGAGCATCAGAAACCTATCAGAACAGTTCCATACATCCAAGTCCACTATTCATAGAATAATTAGGGAACATCTGCTCCACCCATATCACATCCAGAAGGTACATGCCATGACACCTGAAGATTTTCCAGCACGACTGGAATATGCCAATTGGTTCCTGGATGAGAAAAGAGAGGATATGACTTTTATTACTTGAGTTTTATTCACTGATGAAGCAGGTTTCAGTAGAGATGGAGTAATCAACTCTCATAATCTCCACATATGGGCCGAAGAAAATCCCTATGGGATATTGCAAACCAAACACCAACGGAAATTCAACGTGAATGTTTGGGCTGGTATCATAGAAAACCATCTCTATAGGACCATTCGTTCTACATGACCGATTGAATGGAGAACGTTATTTGGAGTTCATTCAGAACGATTTGAATGGACTTTTGGAACATGTTCCATTGCAAACCCGAAGAGATATGTGGTTTATGCATGATGGCGCTCCTCCTCATTTTAGTTTGATTGTGCGGGACCATCTGAACCAGATTTTCCCCAATAGATGGATTGGTAGAGGTGGGCCATATTCATGGCCACCGCGGTCTCCGGATTCAAATCCATTGGATTTCTTTCTGTGGGGGCATCTGAAAAGCCTCGTTTACGCTACACCTATTCACACCAGAGATGCCTTATTGAATATAATTACATTACATTGTGAAGCCATACGAAACGACCCTGGCATGCTATTTCAAGTGCAGAGAGGGTGTTTGCACCGACTAAGAAAATGTATTGAGAGAGACGGGGGTCATATCGAGCAGTTTTTGTAGCGGATTTTGCATTTCTGTTTGCTCTTGAGGCTTGCGATTGATTATTTACACCATGAGTTTTGTAAGGTAAACGTGTTTGCATGATGAAAATTCGTTATGAACATTGTACCTATCATTTATATTTTCATTACAAATTAATCTTTTCGAATAATGGTAGACATCTCAGGTTGGATGTCGTCGAACAAAAATGCATTTTTATCAAAAATCGTTGCTCCGATCGATTTTCCACACGGGTACTTTTATTCAGGAAATTCTCCAGGTAACCTTGTTTTGTTAAAACATATTAACAAATCCCAGTCATTTCAAAGTTTTGGGGTGAGGACCATCGGGGGTAGTCCGTTCCTGACTTTGTAGCAAAACAACTGAATGAAAATTGTGGCATTGCAGACACATTTTTGAATTAAAGCAGAAAAAAGACATCCTCGAGCAGGAATCGAACCTGCGACCATACTCTTACCATCTGAGCTATCGAGGCCACAGATTCCACTGCATTTCGAGGATTTCGCTTTTCTCTAGAATTTAATGTTAGTTGTTGTGGGAATGGATTATGAAGGTAAGGGATCTCATGTACTATCAGTGGCCATCAAGAACAATTTTACCTTTTCCTAACATCGCTGTGGATTGACGGCTTCAGTAAAGTGTTGATCTCCGACCACTGAACAAAGTTGCCAAATATAAATACAAAGGAGAAATATAACGTCTCTGAATATATATAAGTAAATGAAAATAGTGGCATAACAGACAAATTTTTAAATTAAAGAAAAAAAAATACTCGAGCAGGAATTGAACCTGCGACCTTTGTATTTCTAGTTCATATTCTAACCATCTGAGCTATCGATAGCTCAGTTGGTTAGAGTATGGACTATAAATCCACTATTTTTTCAGCATAACCCTGCTTGCACAGGGCTTTTGTTTCCGCAAACGGTTTTTTACTAGTGGTATTGTTACCTACCTACATGTTCTAAAATTATAGTTACTGAACATTTTCCAAGAAAACCCATCTGCTTGGTACATATTGACTGGGTTAACTCTTTATAAACTGAAATATTGTAATAGAAGTGGTTCAATAATGAATAATTATCAGATAAGACCTAAGAACAAGTTATTTTAAGCATCTTTGTCAGAAGATGAAAACTTATTGTCCATGGTGAAAATGCAGTGAATATTGAAAAGGGAAACATGCTCAGTGGAATATTTAATAGAATTATTTATATAAAAATTTAAAAATCCACGACAAAAATGAAATTATTTTTTGTGAATATCTCACAAAAAACAACTACTTTCCCGGGAAAGCCACCCTAGACTTGTCAAGAAAAACTGGAAAAAGATGCCGAAGATGACGAGAACAAAAATATCGGTTGTGATTATTGTCCTGGTACCTGGTAGTGTACTGAGTTTGTTGGCAGTTATTACGAAGAGGCTGCCTACAAAGATCATAGATGTGATTACACTGTACCAAATTTTAATTTTATTTTCATCAGCCTCTTCGTGAGAACTGCCAGCGAAGATTATAGATGTGATTACTGTACCTAATTTTCATTTTATTTTGCTTCAGAAGAAGTTTTTTATACTTTATATACCTAGTTACCTATTCTATTTATTTTTTATTTGCAGCGGATCTATTTTTGTTTGTTATTTAATTTTATATTTATTTTAGCTAAATAAACATCACTAGAGAGTTTTCATATTTATTCAATAATTACCTATAAAGTAATTTTCTGTGCAAAAAGAAAGCTTTGTAGGTTGAAAAGGAAACATTTTCAATAAAAAATTTAAAATTATATTTTTCAAGAAAATGAGGTTCTCTAACAGAAAAACACAATTTTCCTGGCCAAAGACCCGCCATATCGTGATGAGAAGACCCTAACTTGACATAGGTAACTCACGGAGTTTCAACATGAAATTTATTGGCCGAGAAGAGGCCTAGATCTGGCCGGTAATTGACGAGCTATGTCCGACAACCGGTAAAAAGTGCATATTTCCCTTTTTTTCCACTTAACTTTTTTTCTGGCCTGTTAATCCACACCACTTTTATTAAGGAACACTAATCGCAGAAAAATCGGTTAAGTGGCCGACAACCGACTCACTCATCCTAGTCGCTGTGACCACAAGAGGTATGTTTTGTTGTACTAACGTCGTAACGCTATCAAAACAGAAGAAGATATACACTGTGTGCATAAGCATTCCGCTAGTTCCGCCAAATGGAAAACGATATTATATAACCACTGAATAACTGATATTTTCAATATAGATCATGTTGATGTTGAACAGTCGCAGTTCCTCAATTTTTCTTTGAAAACAAAACATGTTACCAATGTTCTTCATCACCCTGCATACTTTCTTCTTCAAAAGCACTTTCTACAGTGATACTTTCTGTGGTTGGTTCTGAACTTGTTCCAGGTACATTTTCATCTGGCACTGGATGAACTTCTTAATTTTTTTGACAGTCTCGATAGACTGATTAATTATTTCAGGTGTTAATTGTGGGGTAGGCACTTCTTCCTCTATATATTTTTTTTGCTATACGCTCCAGTTCTCTTGTAAGGCAGATTACATTTTTGCGTTGGCATTTCAATTATTTACATGGAACTGAATATTCTACCTACATAAGACAATATACCATACCTAACCAACAAAAATAATCTGACTGTAGATAATTAATGTAATCATTCTGACCAAAGTCCATCTGTTGATAAAACTACATTACATGAGTACGATATGTAGTCGTTGAAACATTTCAAAAATATATTCATTAGAACCACATAAGTTCATTGTCTTATAATAACCCCACAGCAACTGCTTCTCAGTTTTACAATTCATTTATATACAAACCACAGTTCAACTTCATCTCGAGAATTCATTATTCTACTCTACTATACGACACCATACCAACATTACAAATGTGTGGTCTTTAAGACGATATAAGAAGTCATTATGTTAATTTTATGACTCTGTGCTACTTGGGGTGTTTCGGTGTTTCTGTAAATTCAACCCCCAATGGGGTGAAATGGGGGTTGAAAGTTTGTATTTTAGGTCTTTGTTACAAATAAAGGAATGCGCGTTTCAGTGCTATTTAGAAATCAACCCCTTTGACAGCGACGGTAATGACTTAAAAACGAATGGTACTCCCGTACAAACTTTCACTCCCAATTTCACCCTTTTAACCCTAACTTAAGAAACAACAGAACCCCCATACAAACTTCCAATCCCCCTTTAACTCCTCATTTCACCCCTCTAGGGGTTGAATTTCCAAAAGCACTGAGACACGTAAGTATTCCTTTATTTGTTAGAAATACCTCAAATATCAGTTTTTATGAACCCAACTTGAGGAAACTAACGATATGTGCTCCTTTACAAACTTTCAACCCCCATTATCAAAAACCCTGAAATTCATGTTTCTTTATTTGAAAATAAAAGCCCAAATAACAATTTCCATGACTCTTAACTTCATAACCAGTGGTAGTTTCACTTTCGATCCTCTTCTCATCCCTCTTTCACCCCTTTACAAAACCTAACCCAACTTTGTTTATCTATGTCATCACAGGAATACGCTGTCAAAATTACAGCTCTTTATATCCAGCGGTTTGGTCTGGGGTTGATCGTTAGTTAGTGAATCAGTCAGTCAGGACATTATATATATGTATATATATATATATATATATATATATATATATATATATATATATATATATATATATATATATATATATACTGTATCGGAAAGTATTTATCTTGGGTATGGTGGTTTCATGAGAGCGTAAAGAATAGCTTGTTATATGTTGAGAGAGCATTACAATTCCTCCTCGACTCGCTCGAGGAAGGGATATTTTCGTCACGACACAGAGATATGAGAATCAGGGCGATCAGCTCAGGACGTCAGCACAGTTTATAGCTGAAGAAACAGTTCGCTCACTTGACGGCGGCACTTTGATCTTTATGTTCCCGTTTGTACACTGCGCAACTCTGATTTTTATCCCTCGCGCATACCGCGTTACTAATACTAACATTTTTCGTATACTTCGAAGAGCGATAATCGCGTATAGTCTTCTGCGCATCCTGATTTATTTCCCTGGAGTGGATGTTACCTTGGAACATGCATTTGGGCCAAGTGAGCTAACTGCTTCTTTAGCTATAAACTGTGACGTCAGTGTCATACCAGCAGCAGTCGGGAGAATGTGTGCGCTGCAATGAAGAAAAATTATTGACTATAATTTCACTTCAGATAATTTGAACAAATTAAACTGAATCATTGATTCAATTTAATCTGTCGGACGACAGATAGATCAAAATATCTTTAGTGCCGTGGTGGCCGCGAAAACAAAAGAAAATTCTTAAACATAAACAAAAGCAAACGATATTTCTGTAAGACAATAAAAACAAAAAACTTATTTCTAACAGAAAAACAATTATTTCTTGAATGGAGAGAAAAAAAATATTTACAAGAAAAGATAAACCAAATTAAATATTTTGTGTACGGAATTATTTTATTAAATGTTCGAACAAACCACCATTTTGGGCCAAACAATAGCCGAATCTATTGTGAGGTATTATCATATCATTGCGTTCCTTGTTGCTCGTGTAGATTTCTGTCTATACCCCAGATAAATTGTTTCCGATACTGTATATATAGGTATATATATATATATATATACTGTATATATATATATATATATGGACTGAAATTATTTGTAGATTACCTGATAAATGCAATACATATTTTGAATAAAATTGACTGGCTGGACCACTTTAGGAATATTTTATCAGATTTGACAAAGTTCAATTTTGCTTCAAAGATTAAGAATGGGTTATCTAAATTGAAGAATATTTTAATAAATTTTACGGATAACGATGATTTAGAACTTTTTATTGGGTATTTACTCTACGGAGTGATCATGAATTTCTGACTCTGGGATAGATAAGCACAGTATATCTTCTTCTCCATCCATAGCGAACAATTTCATGCATTGTGATGATACAAGTGTTTCAAGTGCACTGAAATAATTGATTTCATCTAGTAAATGGTCCATCTTGAATTTTTTACTTCACGTTCAAATATATTGTTTTCATTTCTTCAAAAACAAAATATACCTCAATAATCGAATTGACTAAGATGAAACGAACGATACCAAAAATTGGTACACCCATGTTCTCGATTATGATTATTTTATTCAATTGATAAGAAACATTCTCAATGCAAATATTTTTTGGAAAAATGGCAGTTTTAAACTTTTGCAGAACAGTATAGATGAGCATATTTCTTTCATCTCTAGTATAACATCACATACACGTTGGGTACTAGCATGTCAAAAGTCACATAATTTTTTTTCAAATCCTATATATTTTATATAAATCTCTGGCATAATTTCAGTTGATGTTTGATAGCTAGTGTTTTAATAATATTGACCGGTGATGACACATTTCCTGCAATTTTCGACTATGTTTCGATTCAAAACGAAGTGTGTAAAAATGTTTCAATGGTCCAATTTTTCTCATAATTTCAGGATAATGTGATAAAAAATAATGTTTGGGTTTCAGAGTTAATGAAAACAGATTTTGATATAAGGAGTGATGTTTACCAATAAGATATGCCAATATGTCAGACTTTGTATCAGAAACTTCAGACAAAAATACTATTACTAAAATCCCCAAGCTGCCAGTAATTTTGCGAATTCCATCAAACAGTTCACGATATTTACGAAACAACATGCAACACTAACAATATTGTTTGTATATAAGTATGAACTATAATATTACAAACAAGCAATTTTCGAGTATAAGACGCCGCGTTGGTTTGAAATTCTACGACGCAGTCACATGCATCACTGCATGTACGAAATGCATAATGCAACCGGCTACTTGTACAAACAATCAGGAAGCGATACTATTGGCCGTTGTTGATACATTTGCGTATGCCCCTGACCTTCCTAATGCCACTGATATTTATGAAAAGATCAAAGTAGGCTAATTGTAAAATGAAGACTGATAGTAATTAACACACTGTGTGTTTATGACTATCAATTACATATTTAATTATGACAATGAGCAAGTTATTTGAAAACTTTGATAATGGTAGTTAGGTTGGGATATGAAATATTTTTATTGCATATTTGGAATCTACGCATACGACTTCATTATTAATTTTTTTTCCTACGTTTCTCAAACAATATTTGAGAATGCTACAGCGTTTTGAAAACGCCTCCATGACCCTGGAGACAGAGAGTGACGTCACAAAACTGTTAGGCCCGTTGATCCTCTCTTCTACAGTAGGCAGCGAGCATGTGTTGCTGCCGCTAATATTGTGAAGGGTTTATTGTTCGCGTCGTTATCAATATTCATTCTGTAATTTTCAAAATTCCTTCTCCAAAAATGAGTTACCGTTGGCGTTATGTACCTGGTTGTGATAATTCAACAAGAAAAACACCGCAATTTTTTTTGCGTGCCCTTCGAAGAAAACAACACTATTGTTTAGTTGCGGGGATAATTTCACTTTGAAGAGTGATACGGAAAACTACATACAGTATTCGTTAAAAAAGACGTTCTGCCCCACATTTTCAATGAGCATTTACAATGAGGCTCTAACTCGACCATATCGCAACTAATGTCACAATGACGAGTCCTTTAGAGACCTACTCGAAAGTTCTGCTAATTCACACCATTTTTGTGTCAAAACAGTGCTCGCGAAAGTGATAAATTCATCAGCGGAAGTTTGATTCGATTTTTTGAACTCGATTACTATTTGATGAATAGTCAAACGCATAATTTCACGCTCTTTGATATTATAATAATACCGAGTAAACTGCACGTCAATTTGTTTTCCTGAGTTGTCAATAAAAATTCGCGTAAAAAGTTTTTTTCGCATCGTTTGTGTTTGGCGCAGAAACAACAGCAGAATTATCGAATTCAGATACTTTTATGAATTTTTTAGTTGCCCCTACTGTAGACAAAACGGATTTTTTTAATAGCACAGTACTTCAGTAACAGCATGTTCTTCTTCGTCCCGGCGATATAACCACATTAAAAAATATATCGCATGTTTACAACCTCTGACAACAAAAAAAGGGCTGCTCTAACTCGACCATATCGCAACTAATGCCACAATGAAGAGTCGTTTTGAGACCTACTCGGAAGTTCTGCTAATTCACACAATTTTTGTGTCAAAACAATGCTCGCGAAAATAATAAATTCATCAGCGGAAGTTTTATTCGATTTTTTGAACTCGATTACGATTTAATGAATAGACAAACGCATGATTTCACGCTCTTTAATATTATAATAATACCGAGTAAACTGCACGTCAATTTGTTTTCCAGAGTGGTCAATAAAAATTCGCGTAAAAAGTTTTTTTGCATGGTTTGTGTTTGACGCAGAAACAACAGCAGAATTATCGAATTCGGATACTTTTATGAATTTTTTAGTTGTTCCTAGTGTAGACAAAACGGATTTTTTTCAATAGCACAGTACTTCAGTATCAGCATGTTCTTCGTCCCGGCGATATAACCATATTACAAAAGATATCGCATGTTTACAACCCCTGAAAACAAAAAAACGGCTGCTGCTTAAAAAATGTTGTTACAAGTTTTTCGAATTTTCAGGTGTTTTCCGACAGCGTATAAAAAGAGTAGTGCAATAAATATCTATAGTTGTCAGTTCCCAAAATAACGTGAATAAATAAATATGAATGTACTACACTTTACGAATATTGGTAATAACTCAATTTTTGATGTATTGATGTATTTTTGCATAGTTCCATCACAAACGACAGGGATTTTCCCAATAAAAAAAAATTATAAAATATCGTGATTCTCTCGATTTTAATAATATTATCCCCATTACTACCGATTCGTCTTATATTTTTACCTTTCGCACCTGCACAATCCAAACAGGAATTGTTTCGAATGACATCTTCTTCATCGACTGTTATTTCCACACGATGCATGTAGCCGGTCCGAGACCCAACAGTATCGTGACGTAACACTACCGAAATGCGACTCCGAGCGGTCGGAGAATTTATACCAATTTTTAAATTAATTTTTAACGAAAAATGTATAGCGGAAATAGTTTTTTTCAACGGTATTATTTTTTTTGTTATCAATCTCTGTAATAAAAGTGTTTTCGTGCAATCGCACGCAAAGTGAGTATGTCGCATTCTCAACACAGTCCGCGAAATTTAATTTCGCGGCCGTTACCCATAGCAACGGCCGCCAAACCAAACGTCACTTCCAAATTTGACATTTCTAAAATACGACAATGACAAGGATTATTTTACATTCTGTTTGTCACATCAATCTTAAAACTCGCTGTAACATTTTTTGTACTGGCGTTTAGAATTTTCAGGTATTAAAACGGAAGGCGCCAAGTTTACAATAATCTGGAGGTGTGCAAGATACTAAAATATCACTATCAGTATCAAACATATTTGCGTTTTGTCAGGAACTGCCAAAATGGTTTGTATATATTCAACCATATCATTTCCTTAGCAACGCTATGACTTTGGAAATTGAAGTGAACTGCTGTTGATTTTGAAGCAATTGAATATTTATTTGCAATTATCTAATTTAATAATTTTTACGATTGCACGAAAAATAGTGTGTATGCCATGACCGCGAAACTTTTCAGCGACCTCAAGATTATCCTGCCTCGGCCGCAAGCGGCCTCGGCGATAACTTTTCTTTCGGTCGCTAAAAAGGTATTTCCTTATACAAATAACTATTTCTTACGGATTTTCCACATCATGCCCCAACCTAATTACTTTGTTGTCAGATTAGGTACTTTTTTTATTTACAGCAAATACTGCACTTTAGTGTTCGTAAGTGAAAAATGTATTGCTTTAATCAAAAAAGTGTCAAGTGCACTAGTGCATTTGGATCGTTTTTCTCTGATGTTCCTAAGTTACTGCTACCGAATCGATTGTAGTTAATTGTAGTTTTAAAGACTGACCCATATTTTCGGTATATCAAAATGGGACCTATGCCGGTCGATTTCTTATGTCATTCCAAACATGGAATGGAAATCTACAACACGCCACCTTGGTCGTGACAAAAGTAACATGGAAAAAACGAAAAAAATTGGAATATTCCAAAAATCAAAATGAAGGCGTTATAACTCCTAGTATAATAGAGTTATTCGAAAAATTATTTCACTGTTCGAAAGGCCAATTCACGTACTTCGAAATGGGTCATAGAAAATTTGAATAACAATAATTTCTTTTCCGAAAATGAGCATTATTTTGTGCTGAGACTAAATTTTCAATAAAATGTTATTTTTTCAACACGCTGAAAGTCACCCATAGATCATCCGACTGAAATTTTGTTTTCCCCAAAAACTGCACAATTTCCCAAGCAACATTTTATGTCCATTAGGTATGATCAATTTTCGATAATAAATTGGCTATAGCAATTTGAACACAACGGATACGAGGACCGCATGGCTTTTCGGTACGCCTCTACTGCCCTGATTAGCAGAAACGGCGTACCTGTTGAAAACTTAAAACGGAGAAAAAGAGCTTTTTGTATTTCTTCACAGCCGTTCTGAATTAAACAATTTAAGCTATATTTATCTTTGGGAAATGATTATTCGATGTCATAGAAATCATATTTTCCTCAAAAACGAAACCAAAGTACATATATTATAAATTATGACAGATTGTGCGTTTTTCCTTAACATCCGACATACAGAATCCAACACTGTGCTTAAGAAAAATGTCACACTGCGATCTTCCTAAGCATCCTTCATATAATTGAATATAAACAGTTGAAAACAATGCAATTCAATCCATAATTTGCGTTTAATATTCTTTATTGCGAAATATTTTAAACAAATAGTATAAAAATAAATACATTTTTCCAAAATAAAACGTAAAAAAATAAACGGCTTAAATATCTAATAATCCCTAATCGGTATGTTCACTCATTTTCTGGAATAACTCCACTCAAATTTTTCAAATTTTTTTTTTCAAAGGAAAGCCGCGTGTTTTACTTAGACACTCTGGTAATTTCATACCATTAGGCTGTGTTGCCTTGACTTCAAGAAAATTTATGCAGTTTGGCGGTTCAAATTCACAATATGAAGTATTGAAGAGAAGGTTGAATTCTCCTCGTATTGCTGTTAACTGAACGATATTTTTTGAATATATCCGGTTTATTTGTTGATTGAGTTTGTACTGAGAAGCATATGATTTCCACTTATAAAAATCATCGGCTCTCATTGTTTTCACATCTACATTACCTCTATTTGCTTCTGCAACTTCACTCTCACTTCAAATCTGGGAAATCATATGTTTTGCCCTGTCTTTTTAAAGACAGTTTCACCTGATGGTGAAAGCTGTCTGCTGACATATATAGGTATGGCCTGGTTCAAAATAATTAATTGGGATTTGGTCAGCACTAATATTATTTGAATTGACAACATAAACAAGAAAACTTGGGAACAAACAATTTTGATTTTGGCTTGAACAGTTTTCAAGCCAGACCTCTATTGATTTTAAGTCTCCTTGTTTTTTTTTTGTTAAAAAGGCATAAAAGGCACTAATTATATCATGAACTGAACTGCGAATGGTTTAACTTTTCTGTTTTTTCCCAAAGGGACAAAGCTTTCATCGTATACTGTAAGTCTTCCGGTAAATACAACTTTATTGAATGTATCCAATCTAGGCAACATAATAATTTTTTCTAGATCAGCGGAAAAATATGAATCATTTTTCATTTTTTCAACTGTTTGTGGTCGATATAGATCACGCGACTCTTTGCCCAAATCAATATGGACTTTCCAAGATCGACATATATCACAAGTATCTAACAAATTAATATCTTCTCTATGTCCATGAAGCCTAATACATTCTCAATGTTCGCATTCTTCGTTGCCAAGTATGGCAAAAGATATATGCTTCTTTTTCACTTGACAGCGATATACATTATAGAAAACCTCAAAAGTTGTGAATTTGCCCAGAAAATCTGCATGCATGGATTTTACAGTCACATCACTAGGCAATTAACGAATATTTGACTCATGCTCACACCATGTGAATTAACCGAATTATAAGACTCATATGTTCATCGATTTCAGTTTTGGGGATACAATTTGCTGACCGACTTTTTCCACGTTTATCAGCTGTGATTTCCTGACGTTTGCAAGAATTCAATACAAATGCTCTTCTTCCAGCGTGTGAAGGGTTCCAAAATTGTATATTTATTTCCTGTCTTCGATCTTCAGAAAAAGTAGATGCACATTTTAATTTACATTTATCGCCATGGCATGCAGGAAGAATACAGTGTTTTTGTTTCATAATCTAATTTTTTTCTTGTTGCCAAACTATCATTCACTTTCCTCCTTTTTCTGATTGTTCCAGCTTTTGTAATGCCGATCTATTCAACAACATAAAATGTAAAAAAAATTATGATAATAATTTATACGATGTCAATTGCATTTTTAGTAGAATAAAACTTTCCCTCCTCTTTGGAACTGACAGATAAGAAGTTTATATGAAGTTCAGTGCCTACATAGCCATTATCTTCCTTTTCAGGTGAAATAGAATCATCCATGATAAATGTATTCATTGAAATTGGGCAGGATAACTTTTGCAAAAATTAAAATAAATGTTATTCTTCTATTGAGGACTCATTTCTGCGACTGTTGAATGACATCATGGTCTTCTATTTATACAACTGGGTTAAATGTAATATTGATTTAATAAAAAGTAGAATGATTGTTTCATTTTGTACCTCGGATATTATTTGTATTGTAGGAAATATTTCCGCCACCGTATTTTCTACGACACAATTAACGAGTGTGTGATATGTTTTAGTTTCAGCAAGTACCTGATATGAAAATAAAAGTATATTGTTCGTGAGCCCTCGTTGTTTCATAATGTGAATTAGTAAACTTTCATACATTTCAACTTTTTCATGCAACAATGTGTAGTTTTTAAAGTTTAAATTAAAAATCTTTTCGATATTTTCGTCAGCTCAACTTACCTCATGATGTATCCCGATAGAATCCGAAATGTGTTAACTCAATTCATTAAGATGGCATTCTTGATCTACAGCAATAACTACTGGAATTGAGTTTGATGAACCACCCTCAAAGTATGTGGAATATGCATTATCTTTTTCAATAAACATTTCATCGTCTGTAACCATCGTTAAATTAAAGAGATCGTTTGGATTTTGTGATGCACTGGGAATCTCCACATTATTCTGGATTATCAGTTTCTCAAATTCTAACATTAATTTTGTTCTTCTAGACATGTTTATAATGAAGTACAAAAAACTTTTCAACCACCACAATTAAATCAAACAACAAACTGAGAGAAAATAAGTTTGCAACAGGCATAAAATGTTATTAGTGCTTAGTAAAAACGCAGTAACTCATGCATGTTTAGTAAAAACGCCGTATTGCTCGTTGAAATACCGCGTTTTTATCAAGCAACGTATGGATGTGGCATTTTTGCTAAGCATAGGTTAATATTTTTGATGGAATCGGCAAAAAAGTGTCTTCATTTTGAAGATTTGGTGGTACATACGGCCTTTTGCTCAGTGGGATCGATAAAAAGACGCATTTTTAAGTGGTTAATACCAAAATCTCATTTTTCGTTTTTTTTGTACATACGGCGTTTCTGCTAAGCAGGGCAGTCTACTACACATGTTTTTATGCAGTTTTGGAAGTATTTACCCGCAATTCCATGGTATGAGTATTGTTCTAGTGTCTACTAACAAACTAAAGTGTTTTGTGTTATCTGCGAATTTTTTATGTGATGGATAATATTTGACGTTTTGTTTTATTTACGCTTGGATATTAATTTTTAAAAGACTTCATTTTATTATTATATAAGGCAAAAAAATGTTTTGACAATGTTTTGATGCCAATATTTATGAGTCAGCCAATGTCAGGAAAATCGTAGATCTTCACTGCAATGATGCAAGTTGCAGAAACAATAGGTGTCTTTGCAAGAAAGAAGACGTGTTCTTTACGGATGACTACAATGAGCCTTTTTCCTCAAGTACGAAAAATTCCCCACTAGCAGCGCTAGTAGTCCGGTTACCTAACTAACTAACATTAAAGTACATGTAAAAATAAACATAAAATATTTTTGACAGAAGACGATGTTTCAGGAGCCAAATTAAAATTTGCAAATTTGAAGGATAATAATGTAGGAACTTTAAAACGGTGGCTTGCCTGTCGAAATCTTATTTACAAGTTTAAACTACAAACACCAAATCACTCATTTTCGGAACAACTTTGCACAAAATGTAGCTGGTCTTATCGAAAAAATACCCCTTCTTCAGTATTTACACCTAACCTAACTTTTCACATTTACTAAATTTCATCTGTCAAAGGTAAAAACCCTAGTATTTTTTCGATAAAATCGGCTATATTTTGTGCAAAGTTGTACCGAAAATGAGTGATTTGGAGTTTGTAGTTTAAGCTGGTAAAAAGAAGGAGGCATTGTTATATTTGTGCGAGAAAACGGTGCCTAAAATGACGTCTTGAAGAAGGATAAAGTCCATATATCTCGGAAACGGTATGAGACCACCGCGTTTTTCTTTGAACGTCTTAGTTCTTACAGCACACATTTTGAGTTATTTACAAATGAGATAGTCTGAGAAATGGACTATATTATTTATTTCTGTTCTTCGCTTGGTTTTGTTACATAATACATTTACCATATTCCATAGACCTGTTATTGAATTTTTGTTTCAATTTATCATATTTTGGAAGTAATTTGTTTTTGCTTTTTTAATTTATTTTGAGAGGGTGTTTTTATAGTTTTCAGATATTCATTTTCTGGTTGTTCTAGAAGTTTCATATAAATGTAATTTTTTTCTTGTATTGATTTCTGTAATCCTTGAGTTATCAATTCTTTTCTTTTTACATCATTTATTTGAAATATTTCGCTCAAAACAATGATATCGAGGGTTTCTAGAAATATTAGAAGTTCATCTAGATTTTGCGCTATACTACATATATTCATGTGAAATATTTTCAAATAATCATAGGTACTTTTGAAATCGATTTCGGATATAATTTTTCCATATGAAACATGGGTGTCTACCGATTCGTTTTCATAATCACGAATGAATCCATCCATTTTTTGTTTTATAAATATAACAGAGGGGTGTAGTGAGATATGACTGGTATACTGATTAGATATTGATATTGTTAGTGAGGTTAGTGAGGTAGGTAAAAGTAAAAATACTAGTACTTGGTATTGATGCAGTTCACTTCTTATTGACACTCAGTTGAGAA
This sequence comes from Gonioctena quinquepunctata, assembly GCA_018342105.1. Classification (NCBI taxonomy): domain Eukaryota; kingdom Metazoa; phylum Arthropoda; class Insecta; order Coleoptera; family Chrysomelidae; genus Gonioctena; species Gonioctena quinquepunctata. Next base: position 278,140 of record JAFIRS010001320.1, on the reverse strand, counting down.
GTTGTTGACGTTGATCGTGTTTTCCGTGAGTTATCTATCATATTGGTTGTTAGTTTCTTGATTGCTCCAGTTGATATGTTATCATATCTCGGAATTCAAGGCTAGAAATTATTGAATTATGTAAGGTATTGATTTTTTAAAACATGATGGCATTCTCGATAATGTCTATGAAGGTAAAAACACTTTGGTAATCTGAGTTCATTTGGAATATTGTTCCTTGAAAGCTGACAGAACTGTTGACATTTTCAATTGTTTCATTCATTGTTAAATGTATTTTTTTTTAATCTCGTGAATTTTTTTTATTCTCACTCAGTATGCGGATAGTTTTGTATATTCGATCAGATTTTTTTACAAGGAAGTTTGGAGGTTGGTCTGAGGAAATATTTGGTTTTGATTGTAATCTAATAAATTGATGGCATGATATCGTTCCTCATCGTCAAAATTACCATACAGACATTTATTTACTTTGCCTATTATATCAATCAAACCTCTCTTGTCACGGGCTCGAAATGAAGGAAATAGATTTCCGAGTTTCTTTTCAGTGGTTTCGATAAAATATTCGGTACTAAATTAGTATATTAAAGTATAAGTGGATAAAAAGGGCTTTAAAACACGCGCGATTTTTCGAAATAGAGCAAGTGTTTTTAAGACCAGTTATCCACGAATACTTTACGTTATTTTTTTTTATTGGTGCACTTTGAAATCATATATACTGGTTTTATTACTACAAAAAATAGAACTAAGAACTAATAATGCAAGAAGGTTGAATTCGTGATATGACATCAGTATACCTTTCGTTGTCATGGAAATGAGAAAAACATTCATTTGCAATTTGTTACCAAAGATCAATATTTGTTGTCACCAGAGCTCAAAAATGAATGATTCTAATATCGATTTTTTGAATAGTGAGGCAGAATCGCGGTGAATACCGCGGAAATCCAGTGATATATATAAAAAAGAATATGAAAAGTTCATCAAATGGATGGAGGAGCACATATAAATGAACGAATTGTGAGTAATATTTTATCTGACGTTACAAGGTACTCCTGTCAGATCAATAATCAAAAAATTTGTCATTTAGACTTCACGTTTCTCGATTTGTTGATGTTGTCATGGTTACCTTTAAAAAACGCGCGTTTTTTAAAGTTCGATTTAAACACGCGGAGGCGTGCTTTAAATGGGTAAAAAGGGGCACCAATAAAAAAAAACATGTTTTCTGCTAGGCCATGATATGTACAAGGTTTGTTGCATTTATTTTCGTGATACTCTTCGTGATTGATTGGAATATTTATCTGGTCAATAATTGTCTTTGAATCTTGTAGTGATATTCATAACATGGCCCATATACTATCTAGAGTATGATGATTTAGGGAGCTCATGTAATATAAGTTATTGAGGTCAGATACATGTCATGTAATGTCACGTATGTACTGATAGATGTTTAGATAATAAAGTCACTTCAGTTCTTTGAGTAGTTATTCAATATATATATATACTAAATAACATAACATGGTGTCAGGTTTGTGAATACCTAAAAAAAGAACCGTAAAGTCGAAGTTTGTCATAATTCCAACATGTGTCGCAGACATTAAAAGATTTTTAGGAATGGCCAATTATTTGGGTCCATTTATTGACAATCTTTCCAATAAAACTAATAATTTACGTAGTTTACTTAAAAAAACGTAGCATTCCATTGGACTGAGGAACATCAAACGGAGTTTGATAATTTGAAAGAAACTATCACCAAGTCTCCTATTTTGAAATATTTTTATCAAAATTTACCACTGACATTATCAGTCGATAGTTCGAAATTTGCAGTGGGTGCTGTAATTTTACAAGAGAACAGACCTGTTGCATATTCATCAAAGTCATTAACAGTTTGTCAAACTAAATGGGCACAAATTGAAAAAGAATTATATGCAATACAATTTGGTTGTCAGCGCTTCAACCAGTACATTATGGTCAAACAGTAAATGTTCAAACTGATCATCAACCTCTTTATTCAAGAAATCATTGTCCGAAGATCCACCAAGGTTGCAGCGAATGATGCTCAATCTACAAAAATACGATTTGAAAGTTTTCTATGTTCCAGTAAAATTACTTTACATTGCTGATACTCTCAGCAGAGCTCCGGTAGAAACAGCAGATCTTAGTGATGCTTTCGAAGAAGAAATCAATATACATGCTAATTTTTTCTTTCCTAATCTTGCTGTTACTGAAAGTAAGCTGAAAGAAATCAAAGATTCTACTAAAGCTGATCCAGACTTACAAGTTGTGATTTCTTATTGTCATAACGAATGGCCAAATTCAAAAAATAAAGTACCACTATCTGTGGAGCCTTTCTTCAATATTCGTGCGGATTTGCACACTTTCAATGACCTTTTATTTGAAAATAATTTACTTGTTATACCAAGTTCTATGCGAACTCAAATTTTCAATATTATTCATGAAGGTCATTCAGGAATCGACAGATGTTCGGACAAGCTCGTAGTGTAGTTTATTGGCCAAATATATCTGTTGATATAAAAAATAAAGTGGAACAATGTTTTATTTGCTTGAAATACAGAAATTCTAATCCTTCAGAACCACTAATGCCACATGAAGAGCCTTCATTGCCTTGGCAGAAAGTTGCTATTGATTTTTTCTGTTTTAATAACGTCAATTATTTGTTGATTGTAGATTATTTTTCGAAATATTTTGAAATATCTCAAACAAATTCAACAAATTCATCTCAGGTGATAAAGATTTTGAAATCAGTTTTCTCTCGTCATGGCATCCCAGTTGAGCTAATTTCTGATAATGGTCCGCCATTCAATTCTAGAGAGTTTAAAGATTTCACCGTAGAATGGGACATCAACCATAGGACATCGAGTCCTTATCACGCAAAAAGTAATGGTTTAGTTGAAAGAACAGTAGGAGTTGTTAAAAATATTCTGAAAAAAAGTCATGAGTCAGATTCTGATCCCTTTATTGGTTTTCTTCAGTATAGAAATACACAACAGGCTAGTGGTGTTTCTCCAGCACAATTACTCATGTCTAGGACTTTGAGAATGAAATTGCCAATCAACGAAACAGATCTCAAACCCAAAGTTATAGACTATAACAAATATAAAAAAGTTATAAGGGAGAAAAGAAACAAAATGAAATCATATTATGATGAAGGTACTGAACCACTTTCACCTTTGAAAATAGGAGATAATGTACATTATAAGAAAACCCCAACTTCTCCATGGTTTCCAGCTTCAATTGTTCAAATAGGTCATGAACCACGATCATTTGAACACCAGAAGGCGATGATTATCGTCGTAATAGACAACATTTGATTAATCAAAAACAAAATGTTACTCCTAAATCTCCATCTTTGACTGAAAACAATCAGTGTCTTAATGATGTTGATAAGGATAATGTCTCTAGTAATAGTCAGACAATTTTGTTTCCTAACACAACAGTTACTCGCAGTGGTAGACAAATAATTAAACCTCGTAGATTCACATTCTCTGGAACTGACGTTGGCTAGTAGTCTGATTGCAATTGTAAACAATTAAAAAAAAAAAAGGGGGCATGTAGTGATATTCATAACATGGCCCATATACTATCTAGAGTATGATGATTTGGGGAGCTCATGTAATATAAGTTAGTAGGTCAGAGACATGTCATGTAATGTCACGATGTACTGATAGATGTTTAGATAATAAGTTACTTCAGTTCTTTGAGTAGTTATTCAATATATATACTGAATAACATAACAAATCTAAGTAATATAAAAACGTTTGTTTGGTGTATTTTAATTTAGCGTTCCCCAGTTGTATAGGAAGAAGTATCAGGTATAAGAGAAGGAACTCAATCTTCCTGGGTTTTCTGTAACATTGTTCTTGATTATTTCTGGGTTTTCTAGCGGACCTTTTATGATATTTCTCTTGATAATTTCGAAAGTGGGAAATTTCGCTATACTGTGTATGGAATTGTTCAATGAGAGCTGGGTGAAACTTTTCTACAGGGGAGTTCGATTCACTATTTTTCGCAGTAGTAAAATGGAGTTCGATACGATGTAATGTACAAAAATTCTCGATTTTTGAATATTGTTCAGCTGTAGCTTGTAAACTTTTTTAAACTTGTAACCCATGGTAGTTCAAAAATTTAGAAGTCTTTCGACTATCGACGTTCCTGTTGCTGAATGCATAGGGTATAACTGACCATTTCACGAAAAAATTTCCATAATTGTTGAGAAGGGAAATTTCGAAATACAGGGTATAGTTTTGTTTGGGGTCCATATAGTATTTTACAAAATTTCTGATATCGTTTCTAGATTGTTTTTGGTAAAAGTGACATAAAAGCAAATGTTTTCAAAAATGTTATCTCTTTTAATTTTTGTTTCAACTAAATCTCCGCGTGTCGTTATCAATTGATTCCTGTTCGTTTTCAATGATCGGTCGACTAAAGCTATTATCAAAGATAGGTTTTCTACAGAAGTATGAACGGTTTATAGGTCGGTTCCAATGTTTGGTTTTGTTTTTGTGGGTGGTTTTATGAGAACGTTTGGAATTATATTAATTATAGATTTGTTTTGTTTGCTTTTTGGGTTATCTGTGAGGGGTGCGATAGATTTTCTAGAAGTTTTTCGACGGTTTCATCTCTACTTTTGATATGGGTTTGATTTTAGAGGTAAAAGAATGGCCATCACTTGGTTTGAGAAATATGTTGGAATATTCTTTGCAGAGTTTCGACATGGTTGACTTATCTTCTAAGTTCAAATGACCTGTGCGAATTGGATCTAGAATATAATTATTTTCTACGTATCTGTAATGAAATAAAACGATTGGTAAGATTTTTAATTTCTACTGGGGCGTGCCCATGTTTTGCTGAAGTCAAAATTCCAGGGATAATAAAATCACCGAAATTTTGCCTTTCAATCAAAATCTCCTTCATAGACATTTATTGTTCTTTTTTTTTAATTTTCTTATTTGGGCCGAATAAAAATTTTAAACTATTGTCGATATTTTCCCTATATTTGAATGGTATTTCTACGTGATACCCTATTAATTTTTTATTAGTGAGATCAATATTCAAATTCATATTGATCAAGTCTGTCAAACCTAACACTCCATCAAAATAATCGTGAAATTTATTTTGTAATCGCTATCGAATTCAGAGGATGCTGGGAAAAGAGCTCGATATCTAATAATTTTACTAACTAGAGGTGTTTTTGTTATTGTGTTTGAATAGTTAATTTTATTTGGGAACATTTTTTTGATTACCGAAAGTCTGATGACTGATCGGAAGCTTTAATTTAGGGTTTTGAATTTCGATATATGGTAATGCATTCTCGGAGAAGATGGTAATTTCTTCTATATTTCGTTTTCGTGTCTATTTCGCCGTCTATTGGAAAATTAACATTTTGGTCGTTATCAAATTCGATATTGGGATCACTTTGGCCATGTTCTAGGTTGCAGTTACCAAAATTTGTCTTCTAAATACTAATGTTGGGTTTTAGGACGTGGTTGACATTGGTTCAGGTTTTGGCAACTGATTCATAGGTGTTGGATTTGGTTTGAAAACATTTTTTGGGGAGCCAAAGACTTCGCGATTTGTGGTGTTTTGTTGTAGCCTCAGTGAAACCCGTATTGGCTGATCAGGCCATACTGGTTTTTGGGGTATTTGATTCCTTTGAGATTAAAAAAAAATGTGATTCGCAGGTAAAAATGCGGATGATTGGAAATGAGGCTGATTATTGAAATTTGCTTGGGGATTCATATACTTTTACTTGGAAACAAAATGATTTCGAAAAATTTTATGTTTCTGAGAGACCTCCATATAACCTTCCAAAATTTTCAATTTCGTTGGTATAGGCCATAGCATCTTACAGTGAAGGTGAGGTGCATATTATTTTTCAGGGTACCTCTACATCCTGCAATGAAAGTATTTAAAGCAGTTTTATCATAGTGGTTGATTTGATATAGTTTCTGAGAGTGCAATATCATTACTCACTCTCTATTCAACGTTGCTTCTCAATAAATGAATTCTACTACCGCAGATAATGAGGTGTTCTTCCCTGTATGGCCTAGTTCGCGTAAGTCCTTGATCTAGATCTTTACGATCAGAAGAACAATGTTTGAGAGTATATTTCAGAATATTCCATGTATTAATTTCAATACGATTGCCCACCATAGCTTCTGCTTTACCAACTAATTTTTCTTGGATGCATTCAAGGATTTGATTTTGGAAAGAGTAATCTTGATATATTCGATAATGGTCTAATAAATTGTCTCAACAAATGATACATTTATTGAGAGTGTTGCTATCATCCTTATATGGTTTGATATTTTATAATCGAGATTGATAAAGATTCCAGTTCAACTGTGTATCACGAACCGGCCCTGCATAATAATAATAATAATAAATATACTTTATTATCATAAGACTGAATCTTGTTGACAAAGCTTGGTTAGTGAATACATATAGAATAAAGAAATGCAATACATGACAAAAGATAATAAAAAATAAAAACTGTGCAAGGGTACAAACAATGTTAATATGGACGATATAAAAGTAAATAGAGTATATGGTGATGTTTTTAGTTGGCACTGTGAGTTTCAGAGTCTGTATGCTGTTCCGGGTGTTATAGTGGGAAGAAGACGCAGTAAAGTTTAATATAAAATGAAAAGTATGACTTTGTGCACGTATCGATATAATCGATGGAAGAAAATTGTATTTCGTGCATAAAATAATTTATTAAAATCGTAGCAAAGCGCTTTCGACCGTTAGGTCATCATCAGTGCGTACCTGAAAGTAAGTAATATTGATAGAGAACAAGTTTTGAGAAAGAAAATTAACATTTTAAATGTGAGGTAACTTACTCATCAGGTGTACAAGAAGCCAAAAATACCATAAAATATCTCATGATCAATGAAAATTGTATAGGTTTAAGTGACACACATGTTAAAATACATATTCTAGGCCAGGATGAAAATTGAGATTACAATTTTTCTTTATCTTTTAAAAAGCCATTGTTTCGGTGTGATACCTGGACCCAAGTGACAAGATTGACAAGTGAACGATGAAGTAGATTGACATGGAATACAAAACCATGGAGATATCAGAATCAACACATGGCGATCATTACTTTTTACTCTTCCTGAGTGTTTTTAGAATAATCTTTGTCCGCGAGGTGATTAATGATCGTTTTTATGCATTAAAATTGAATGTTTATTAGCGGGAGACGTGCACCTGTTTGGTTTTTCAATGGCTATAATAAATCTGAGAGATTTATGATGTATTCACTGATAATATGACTTTCACACGAATCGGTTTCACATGTGTGTTGAAATTCAGTTCATAAAGAACATTTTCATCTTTTTTTTTATCTTTTGACATGTTTAGTATTCAAGGGTTTTTTCTTTATCATCATCTGGAAGTTATTTCCGAATGCATTTTCGACTTCTTGGATTGTTCGTTAAAATAATTTTTCATATTTGAGGTGGACATTTCTTTCCATATGAACTCGTTATATCTATATATGTAAATTCTCAGGTTGCTCTACTGATGACATGTTTAAAAAAAAGAAAAAAAAAAGCAGTTTATTTCCAACAGTGGTACCCAGTGACAGGAAATGTTAATGCAACAATCAATATATATATATATATATATATATATATATATATGAAAGTAAATGCTGATAAGAAAATTTATAATATTTAACATACAATTAAATTCTAAAGTTCAAGAGAAAAGTTTGAGTAAAGTAGTCTCCTGCTTCCTTTCTCGATCCTTCGTCAGCAGAGAGCACCTTGTTCGTTTCCCACCGATAGATAACTTCAATCCTCGCTGAAGAAGTTGACACCTCACACTCGCGAAGATGCACTGTTTTGTTTTCGGCACAATGCAAATGTTTATTTTCACGACCGCGAGAATCTTACTGCTAATTTTAAACTTAGAATGGAAAAAGAGTTTTTCGTACAATGTAGGAGCTTTATTTCTCTTTGAATGCCAGGAAAAGAATAATATTAGTGCCACAAGAAGCAAACAAGAGCTGCAATCCATCATCAAAGATACCATTACCGACCTATTCTCAAGTGAGGAATTCATCATGAATCTAACAAAAACCTTAGCCTCGAGGATCGAGCAAAAAATAGACAAACTCGAAGAAGAAATAAAAACTATGGATGAAAAAATGAATCTATTAGAGATGAAAGTCGATTCTCTCCAACAACATCGAATTAATAATATATGTTTATACGGGGTGAATGAAAAAACCGGGGAGAACCTGAAAAATAAAGTAACGTTATTGATAAACGAAAATATTGACTCTTCCCTGCAGGAGGAGCACATAATAGACATATATAGAGTAGGCAAAATTAATAATCATCCTCAAGGGAAAACAAGATCAATTATAGTGAAATTATCATCCTTCGACCGCAACTTACCTTACTGAAGAACGTAAAGAAACTGAAAGGTAAAAACATTTTCATTGCTGAAGACTTGGTGAAAAGCAGATATACTCTATTGATGAAAAGTAAAGAAGTTTTCGGAAAACAAAATGCATGGTCTTTCAATGGACAAATATATTTGAGAATTGAGGGAAAAACTACGAAAATCCATAACCACCGAGACATAGAGAAATACTCTTGAGCTAAAAAATGGAATGGAATGATTTGATTTTGTATTTCATATTCTTATTATCTTATATTATTATTATTATATTAATTTTTCATCAATGATCGACTTCCTCGACGAGTTGAATGAGCACGCGGAAAGGGAAGCAACAGTATATAATGGTATATTTGAAAACAGAACGGTTCAGTGGTAAGCATAAATTTAATATTATTCATCTGAATATCAGAGGCCTGAATTTTTTTTTCGATGAATTGCTCCTTTATATGGAATCTATTACTATCAACAATTTAGATATAATTGTTCTCTCGGAATCGTGGAGAGTGGATGACACAAGCAACTTTGAAATACCAAATTTTGGTATTGTATATAACGAATCTTACTTTAATCAGAACGACGATATGGATGTCTATTTAAAAAATGGACTGGATTACCTAACCGACATAAAACATTTCAGTGAAACAAAAATCTTAGAATTTCAGTATACTCTGGATGACATGTCTTTCGTACTAACTACATGCTACCGTCCACCCTCTATAAATTTGGAAATTCATTTAACTAGAATTAGAGAACTATTTCTCGCAACAAGCAAGCGCCAATGTAAAAATTTTCATAGGCGATATTAATATTGATATCCTGTATACCACAGACAAAAAGGTTAACGATTATATTTGTATTATGGCACATCAAGGTTTTCTCTCTTACATTGATAAACCAACCAGGGTGACAAAAACATCCTCGACTTTGATTGATCATATCTTTGTGGAAATGTCCAATGAAAGTGCCAAAAGAACATTTCGTTTTAACTCTTCTGTATTCACCATAAAACTGATCATTATATGTTGTTATTAACTATCGAGTTGCCCAGTCAAAAAAAAACGAATATAGAAATGAACAGAAAAAAAGCACCTACATCAACTACTCCAAATTCGAAAAATATATCTCAAAAGAAAAATGGGAAGATGTGTTAAAAGCCGAGAATCCAAAGTTAGCATATAACAAATTTATAAATAAAATATCTGAAACTATTGAAAAATGTTGCAAAATAAATAAATACGCAAACAATGAATAGGTACCAGGAAAAATTAAAACCATGGATGACACAGGGTCTACTTCACTCTATCAGACACAGAGATCTACTGAAGAAGAGGCTTAATGAATCTAAATCCCTAAATTCTAAAATAGAATAAAAACCTAAAAAATGATCTAAACACTCCTTAAAAAAACAAAAATAATATTATATGAATAAAATTAAACAGGCACAGAAAAATAAAAATAAAATTGGCAACAAATTAATAAAATAACAAACAAAAAACCCACCATAGTAACAGCACCCAATACGACATAACTGATGAAGAGGGGAACAAAATTGCAGATGACCTGAGTAAAGCTAATTATTTCAATTCATTTTTTGCTTGTATTGGCCTGAACATGGCAAACACGATAGATAGAAAAACTACTCCCATCCCCGATCAGCAAGTTAATATTCAAGAGTCCCTTTTCTTCCATCCAGTGACACGCAATGAAGTAATAACCCTGATTTCTAGTCTAAAAAACAATACTTCCGCTGGTCCTGATAGAGTGCCCGTTTATTTAATACAAAAATGTCATCAATACTTTCTTGATCCCTTATATCATATATTCAACCAATGTTTTGTAAATGGCATGATTCCAAACAATTTCAAAGAAGCTATTACAACACCAATTTTCAAATCCGGAAACAAAAAACTGGCAACAAATTATAGGCCAATATCGGTAATGAATAACTTTGCGAAACATTTTGAAAAATGCATGAAAAATAGACTCGTAAATTTTCTGGAAATATGGTCAATATGGTTTCAGAGAAAATATGTCAACGGAAAACGCCGTTTTTGACCTAGTGAATAAAATACTGAATAATGCCAATGAACAGAAAAAAATGCCTAGCAGTGTTTTTAGACTTAGCCAAAGCTTTCGATACTGTCAATCACGATATTATGTTACGGAGGTTAGAAAATGTGGGAGTGAGAGGCAAGTCTTTAGAAGTCTTAGCTGATTATTTACAAGGCCGAACACAGAGGGTCAAAATAAATGACACCTATAGCCAGACCCTACCTGTTGCCATGGGTGTCCTCCAGGGTACTGTCATGGGTCCAATTTTGTTCCTAATATATATATATATATATATATCAACAATATTTACAACTTGAAAAACTTTGAAGGTGATATTGTTTCATTTCCTGACAATACGGCATTGATTTTCTGTGGTAACTCATGGGACACTACTTATGCAAAAGCACAAAACGGATTGAACACTATATTCTCCTGGCTGAATTCTAGTCTCCTGAGCCTAAACACCAACAAACCAAAATTTTTGATATCATCAATAACAAGAGACCAACCACTGAAGAATAATGTTTTTATACATACCCTCAATTGCCAGAATCCTATAATTTGTTCTTGCCCAAGTATAAAAATAAAAGATTCAATAAAATACCTGGGTATTATGCTTGACCAACATATACGCTGGGACAAACATATATATTTCGTCGTAAAAAGACTCAGGCAACTCATTTTCAAATTTTATCAACTCAGAAACAAAGTAAATAAACATCTGCTACTTATGACATACGATGCACTAGCTGAGTCTGTCATTAGGTACTGTATTACTGTTTGGGGATGGATGAATAAAACACACTTACATAATCTCCAAGTGATACAAAACACCTTGCTCAAAATAGTACTGAAAAAAGATAGAAGACATCCAACTGAGAGCTTATATAAGGAGGCAAGTATATACAATATCAGAAAATTATATACCTACCACTGTATAATATGGATGATGAACTCACCTCTCACATATCTTAAACACTCTCACGATACCCGAGCTAAATCCGAGAGAGCAATTAGTGTACCTTTTTGTAAAAATCCCTATACCCAAAGGTTTGTTACTTACTTTGGCCCAAAACTTCTCAACCATATTCCCACTGGCCTTAGAAATATAAAAAATATTAAAAAACGCAAGAAAACTATCAGATCATTCGTTGATCACAACTTTGAATGGCTGAAAGAAATATTTGAACCAATCTATTGAATCTTGCTTGAATGACTTAAAACTTAATTTATATCTGTGCCCCTATCGCGTGATTGTTTGATTCAGTCCTCCTGTGAGTCGATCATTGATTTCTACTTAAAATTTTATTTCTTGAAATGAAAAGATTATTCTTAGTTACATTATTGGTTGTGTCCAGATCTGGGAAAATACGCAACACAAGCTCCGCTTAGGCTTTCCCCAAGAGCTGAACACCACCAACTATTAACTTTTTCTTTAATAATGATACCTATGTATCTGAATTGATAAAAGATTGATTAATTGATTGAATATTTTTTGATATAACTGCAGTTCCATCAGTAATGTAAGTAAATAGCCAAAAATGTTCCTAACATCCATTATACTCTCCATAAAAACACAATTTCACTTGAATCCATTTTTTGTTTATCCTGATCATTACACATAACTTTGCAGTAGAAATATTTTGTGATATTCTAACAATTACCTATATATTCCGTATCTACTATGCTATGCTAATAGACTGCTTCCAATATTTTTTGATATAACTGCAGTTCCATGAAAGCAACAATTACTCAAGTAAATACTGTTCAGCTGAAGTGAATTTGTGTCTCAGGTTTGTGGTCAAGAAGTCAATAATTTGTTTAGTAAATGAAACTTTTTTTAAAATCCTTTAATTGAGGGGAAATTCATTGGATGAGTTCAATTCGTTTTTCGAGTTGTAATTCACCTCCAAAGTTATGGAGCTAGCAGTGGGGGGGTCTGGGGTGGCAGTACCTCTATCCCCTCATTCAACCATACTTTGTTTGACCAAAGCCTTAAATTGGCCCGCCGACTGAATGACAATAAACGAATTAATGAAGAAGGCACTATGCTGGGCCGATTGAAACAGGTAGGCAGTGTGGAAATGGTCCATCACTGGTCAATGATCACATGTGACGGCAAAATGAAGGTAGCCCGCTTGCCGGTCGTAGTGAACCTATAGATGCAGGCATGTTCGCGATTTATGACATCGGTCCATCGTTCGTATGAATGGGAAATTAATTAAGACCTTTCATATGCCGCCTGAGAATGTTTGCTGGGTTGCGATTGGGGCCGAATAGAATACATCCATTGCCAACTATGGGACGCAGTTTGATAGTGATAACTGAGCGAAAAACCCCTCTCGGCCAGGGTATGCCAATTTTTCATCAACCTCACGAAATTCTGTGTGATTGCACAAATTTTCTTTGTTTCCAAATTTAACCTAGTAAAGTGGGTACCTTTTCAAGAAATAATTCACTTTGGAAGTGGAAGTTAATTATAAAATTATAGATTGGGATAACCATTATTATTTCAACCGATGATACGATCATTGGATGATTTGATTTGATATCATCTGATGATACGATCACTAGAGTGAATTGTAATAATTCTGAATGCTCTTAGTGTTTGGGAGTTGAATATTTCATTATTTTTATGGTTATTCTGATACAGGGTGATTCAATCAATCAATGATAATTTGGTGTATATATTTTGTGATGAATTTTCGTTTTCTAGAAGCATATAGGTACTGAATGAATGTGTTTTTTTGTGGAGGAACAACGTTTATTGACATGTTTTTTGGGTAACCTTCCTCAGTCTGAAAATGAAAATATAATCAGGAAAATCTATACCTTGTTCGTGTGGTGATAGTTATATAGGTGAAACGTCAAGACCATTGGAAGTGCGCCAAAGTGAACATCAGAGTTACATCAGAAATCGACAAATAATCGGATCAAAAATTGCAGAACATATCCTCACATCCAATGGCGATCATACGATTGAATGGAATAGGACGAAAATCTTGATGAAAGAACCACATCAAGAAAGGAGAAAATTGAAAGAAACGGCCTGTATTCTTCTTTCCAATAACAACTGCTTCTCAACAAATTCTGTTGAAATCGATCATACATGGTTACCTCTACTCAGAGAGGAAGTGAGATATGGTAGAATGCTGATAAACTGATCTGAACAACACCCCATATATCAAATGAGCAATACGTCCCTCTCAAACTTTTTTGGCAGGTCTCAATTGACATCCGTCAGTTGAAAAAGCGGAAAAGACTCTGCAAGCAAAATTCTAGATTATTAAAACAATTAAAGGAGATTTAGAAGATTTCGAGAACGGGGGCAGTCCCCGAAACGTCAATCAAAAACTATATAGAGAAGTATCTCTTGAATAAAAAAAAAAAATTGATAGGCAAATTCAGAAGACGACAAGTTATTGACTAATTGAATCATTTTTCTATAGGAAATATAATTTGGTGAACGCAATACCTTATCGGGGTGAACTAATTAGTTTGCCCTTTCTACACTTGTATAGATTTTCCTGATTATATTTTCATTTTCAGACTGTGGAAGGTTACCCAAAAAACATGTCAAGAAACATATAGGTACCTACTGTTGTGATTTTTATGGGTGATATAGGGCTTATTATTCCGCGTTGCTATAAGCCAGGTTAAATAATTTTGCTCTCTGATATCTTTCTATGAGAAGGAAAATTCTAATTTCATGTTTCCTTCCATAGGGTTTTTTCCTGGACCTTTTTTTTCTGAACCGTTATTTTTGGGAACTTTTTATTTGTGGACCTTTCAGATTTTTGGGTTTTGGTTTTCCACATACTGCTTGAGGAAGGCTAATTGCCCCTTTGGGTTCCTGGATTCTGGACATGGTTTATGGACTTGGATTTTGGTTTTCCACATACTTCGTCAGGAAGGCCAATGGTCCCTGAGTACTTGAGAGTACAGGTTGGTCCAGTTCATTCTATAGGGTGATTCCACAAGGGAATGATCACTAGGATCTGCAAGACTGGTGCCTCATTAGGATAAAACACATTACGGGGTTTTTCCGTGGAATTGGATCACGCAAGTAAATTGTTGTTTTTGAAATGTTGTTAATACTTGCTTGTTGTCTATGATTCGTTGTTTGTACTTACTTGTTTTACTGAGATATTATCACCCATGCGATATTGCTCATATTGCATTTATTGCCTAATATTGTTGTATTATACTCTACTTGTCGTTGTTTTCAATTGCGTTGTTGTTCATACTATACTTAGATATTATTCCACTTATGGTATACGTTATCAGGCACTCTATTTTTGTTGCGGTCACCGTTAAATTGAGATGTCCTGAAGCCTAAGGGTATTATCTGGGGGTATTAGATCCACGCATCCGCAACGCCTGAGCTCACGCGATCTCCTATAGTAAATTTTGGTAAATACTGATTGTTGAATAACCTCTCAACTTCTTTGATTATTCCGTGATTTTGTGTGTTATCGCCATTTGATATTTTGCTAAGCTCCTAGTATAAAGGTATGAATATGATGAGCTTGGCTGGCGCTTAATTTTATTTTGTATAGTGTCTACTATTGGACACTTGGTAAATTAATGTTTTGATATTTGATAGTTCGATACTTGATAGCTGATTCTTGATGATTTGATATTTTGATACTATAACACACTGTTAATCTAAATATAAATAATTATTCATGTGGGTGCTAATTAATTTCGCCAATGAAAACCAACAAGTTCTCCCGTTGCATAAAAATTGGTTACCATTTCCCGCCTCGGCTAGTGAACCCATTTTTCCCATATCTCGGAGGTTTTGTTCCGAACGTGACGGAAACAATACCAGATATCATTAGCTCTGCAGATGGGCTACCCGCTAGGACCATTTGAACCCGCTTGTAATTTTACTTTATCTTTCGAAATTGTTGACGAACAACCGGCTAGCAGATGTAGAAATTCTATGAAAATGATAATTTTTATTTTCGACTTTTCGTACAGCAAACCTGCGTTCCAGATGACAAGGTTTCTCAAAACTGTGATTGTTCAAGTCCCTTAAATCCAACTGTTTATGACCCATTAAGAAGAAAGCCTTTAGGATCCGAGTATGAGAATCTGCTATTGAACCCTGCGATATACTCTTACAGGGTGATTCCTAAGATTTTATTACAATACGCTTGTAATTCGGTTGGTATTCGATGCTGGAATGCTACGGTTGTACTTAACGCCTTGAAGTATTTGATATTTTTGCTAAGAATCAACTGTTCTATTTTTTTGTTGAGAATGTATACTTACAGATACAGATGATCGAGTTAGTTGATCATTGTTGTTTGTTTGGTAAATCAATGAATTCCTTAAAGTCGTACTTCGATTTTTTTGAATTTTAATCCTTTGGTAAATTGAGGTTTGAAACAGACTATTATTGGATATTTGGAGGGGAATAGATTTACCTGGCGCCCATTTACAACTTAATAAGATCAGTGATCACTCAACGAACCTCTCCATCTTCACTGTAGCTTAGCCGCAAATATTCTGAGACAAGTACAAGTGCGTCGTTGTACGGTTTCAATTTCAAACTTTCTAAGAGTAAAGAGTTGATCGCGATAATAAGTTTACACAACGCAAGTTGGGTTGTTTGTCTGAACTCGGAAAGCCTATTGAACCATATCTATTTATTTAGCGTATGGGGTTACAGTTCAATGTACATGATAGGAAGAATATAAAATACACAATACGTATAAACAGAGAAATTTTAAATATAAACAGAGAAACTTCAAATGGTAGGGCAACCCGACTGTGGCTTGTGAAATTTTTCAATGACATCCTTAACACAGGCAGCTTACCACCAGAATTTAAGAGAACAAAGATTGTTGCTATTCTAAAACCTGGGAAACCACAGGAGCTACCCGAGAGCTACCGACCTATAGCTCTCCTCAGCTGCTGCAATAAGCTGTTAGAAAGACTACTCTATAACCGTATATGTCCTGCAATTGATGTACTGATCCCCGTAGAACAGGCTGGGTTTGGGAGTGGCCGTAGCTGTACTGACCAAGTCTTATCCCTGACAACCCACATCGAAGCGGGGTTTGAAAGGGGACCGAGAACATCCGTAGCGTTCATTGATCTTACTGCAGCATATGACACCGTATGGAGGGGAGGCCTAATATACAAATTACTCAGAGTCATACCATGCCTGAAAATGTGCCATTTAATTAACAACCTATTAACAAACAGACTATTCCAAGTCTTTGTTAACGATGCTAGGAGCAGAACTAGGAAACTGAACGATGGCCTCCCGCAGGGTTCGGTGCTCGCCCCACTCCTATTCAATCTCTACACAGCTGACCTACCTGAAACGAGGTGTAGAAAATTTGCATATGCAGACGACTTAGCGATTTCCTATCAGCACAAACTCAAATTACCAACTGAACATGCTTTGAATGAAGACCTCGCCAAGCTTAATGATACTTCAAAAAATGGAGGCTGTGCCCAAGTCCGGCTAAAACAGAAGTCTGCTGCTTCCATCTATCGAACAGGCAAGCAAATGATACCCTGCGAGTGGAATTTGATGGCAGGATCCTTAACCACAGCAAAAACCCGAAGTACTTAGGCGTGACGTTCGATCGATCACTAACATTCAATCTACATCTTAGAAACGTGGCTGGTAAACTGAGAACGCGAAATAACATCATAGCCAAACTTGCTGGAACAACATGGGGGGCTACGGCGGCAACACTCCGAACAGCAGCTCTGGCCTTGGTATACTCTGTCGCAGAATATTGCTGTCCTGTTTGGACCGACAGTGTGCACACTACAAAAGTGGAGGTGCAACTAAACCAAACAATGAGACTGATTACTGGAACTATACGGTCAACACCAACGCGCTGGCTCCCAGTGCTCAGTAATATCACACCACCGGATATCCGACGAACTGCGGCTCTCATCAGAGAATATAAGAAAATCATAGCTAACGCAGACCTACCAATCCATACCGATATCCCATACCTAGCAGGACCATATCATCGGCTCAAATCAAGACATCCAGCCATCCGATCAGCATTAGAATCAGATGAAAACTTTCATGCGACTAATAAATGGATTACCATATGGGCAGAAACTGCAGGAGACCACTACATTCAACTAGATGACCCAACGCAGTGTTTCAACGGATCTGACCTGCCACGCCGACTATGGTCAAAGCTCAACCGAGTTAGAACAGGTTGCGGGAAATGTGCTGATTCCTTACACAAATGGGGCAGGGCAGAATCCCCACAATGTGATTGTGGATCTCCGCGGCAAACTATCCGCCACATCATATCAGAATGTCCTAACCGTTCCTACGATTATGACATTGAACCATATGGAAAACATTGTAGGTTCTATTCGAAATAAGTTGGTATCGACTTTTTGTAAACTCTGTATAAATTGGGTACTCAAAGTAATTCAGTTGGAATGTGCATAATCTATTTTGGCTGCATACCAAAGTTTTTCATCCACAAGATGATCAATTGATCCGAAAGAGGAGGGAGTCCTGGAAGTAATAAGTTGACGGATGTACAGATGTTGTAAATGAGGCCAGCCAATGATAATGCTTGTCTATACGTTGAGACTAATAAATCATCAGTTTCAGGAGGTCTGAGCGCCTGTGGCCTGGGATCGAAATAGGTTTTAAAATATTCTATGGTTGTGATGTCTTTTTTTCGACCATGGGAAAATGACCATGGGAAAATGAAAATATGATGATCCGATTGCCTATTAATACACACTTCCCCGTTTATGGCATATTTTTTTATTTTAACGTATTTTTGCAATATTTGAATAAAATTAGTTACCTTCGCCTCTGCTGCTCAAAGGATTGCGCCTCAAGACTGGGAAACTTGGAAACACCAGTATTGTGTGTTTTACTTGACGACGGGCGATAGTCGTCTACGAATATGGCATCGCGGACGGTATGTTTCGTCGTCTTCAAATGGCTGCAGCCAATTCATTATCGAGAACAGATTTATACCTAACCAACATTAAATATTGCTTGGGAAATTGCGCAGTTTTTGGTGAAAAAAGAATTTTAGCCGGATGAACTGTTGGTGACTTTCAGCGTGTTGAAAAAATAACATTTTATTGAAAATTTAGTCTTAGCACAAAATAATGCTCATTTTTGGAAAATAAAT
Organism: Gonioctena quinquepunctata; assembly: GCA_018342105.1. NCBI lineage: Eukaryota > Metazoa > Arthropoda > Insecta > Coleoptera > Chrysomelidae > Gonioctena > Gonioctena quinquepunctata. The sequence continues at coordinate 259,508 of JAFIRS010001320.1, read as the reverse complement.
TATTGTTTTTCGAATTTTCTATGACCCATTTCAAAGTACGTGAATGGGCCTTTCGAACATTGGAAGAATTTTTCGAATAACTCTATTATACTAGGAGTTATAGCGCCTTCATTTTGATTTTTGGAATATTCCATTTTTTTTTCGTTTTTTCCATGTAACTTTTGTCACGACCACGCTGGCGTTTCGTAATTTTCCAATTCCATGTGTGGAATAACATAAGAAAGACCTGCACAGGTCCCATTTTGATATACCGAAAAAATGGGGCATTGAAAGATAATCCATCGCTCCCACCGGACTAAGTATGCGTCATACCATTAAAAGCGTGGAATGTGGGGTATTCCTGGAATTCTACATCTTGCACTTACAGATACACCCTACTTCATGCAATTCTTGTACCAATATATTATGATCTGTACCTGACTTCGAATAGCAGAAGTGTCACCAATAATGAAAGTGTAATTTAAAACATATTTCATTTTAATTTATTATAAATACTATACAGCATTCAATGAAATTCTATGTTTCTCGTAAACTTAGTTATCATTTCGAGTGCCCATTGGGGCTGATCAGAAGGTACCATATGCCCCGCATTTCTCACCAACACTTCTGTCAAATTTCCTGCTTGCTTCACATAACCTGCCAGGTCATCTCCCACATACCATTTATATCTTTCCGCAGTTTTATACTCATTGGATCCATCGAATTTCAAGTTCTGTAAGTAATTGACTGTGAGTGGGTATGCCACTATAATATCTAGTTGACCATTAAATATCAAAACTCTGATATTGCTGAGTATTTCCGATACCCAAGGTGCTACAGATTTCATAAAATCCTCAGAAAGATTTTTCTCCACCGTTCCTCCATCGTTGTAAGTCATATTTCCTGTATGTATTGCTTCTCGAACTTGATCCCTTTGGAGGAATTTGCCCAAGTTGGAGCTGTCAATTGGATTCAATGGATATAGGAAGTTGTAATAGTTGTCGAAGCCAGTGAGATTTTTGAAAACTGTAGTTTCTTCAGTCAGATCTCCATTTAGCAAAATGTCAAATATTTCGAAAGCTTTTTCCCATTTTCCAAGCTGAATGTAAAGCTTTCCTGAAAAATAACATTGGACAACATGAATAAAGTAATGAATGCTATTATTATAGTTCTATTTCTAACACAGATCATATATTTTGATTTTATTTGTTGAAGCATTTATTTTTACTTATAATTGCACGAGAGGTCTGTATTTTATCGGGTAAATTTGGGTTGTTTAATGAGAAACTATTGCCTAGCAATTAGACGAGAAAAACGGTCAACTATTAAAAATGCGACACCGAAGGTGGAGCGTTTTCAGGTTGACAGTTTTCAGAGTCAAATTGCTAAAGGAAACAGTTTAGAATTTGAACAACACAAATTTACCCGATATCAATACAAACATCGAGTGTAATTCGGCAGGACAATTTAATGAATAAGAATTTTAGAAACATATCAATGCAAACTTTATTTATTTTGGCAACCAACACCGCGATAATTGATAAACAAATGAATAAGTGAAGAAACCACTAGTGCATTTGTCGCTGTGAAAGTTGCTTTTGCCGCTGTCAGTGACGTGATAAGAATTGTCAATCACATATTCACATACTGTCACAAAGTGCTAATTCAAATAAGCGAATTTATCAAGAAATATTCAACTAGGAAAGTCTTGTACTGTACTAGGAAAAATTTCACCCCAACAAGAATACCCATATTGAAAATGTCTTTCAAATCGGACACCTATGCATTAGATACGCCAGGAAGAAAGTTGGATCCAGCGGCAAGAGATAGTGTTCTCTCAGGAATCTGTTCTCTGCCGAGAGCAGATCTCCTAGAGGTTCTGAACAATCTTTTCCTATCTCTTGGAGATGACATCGCAAGAATCCCAGCCCTGAATAATTTCGCCATTGCAAAAGTCGAGGAAAAAGTTCAACAAAACACAATTAATGAGCCTTCCGGAAAAAGAGTTAAAAAGAAACAATTTCCGAGTCTCCCGCCAACCAAAGGTAATCCATTGCAAAGTTCAGTAACTGTTCAGCGTAAACGCCCATGCAGATCAGTTGGAGTTCAAGATGTAGAGAGTTGTAGAACATATAATGTTTATGTGTCAAATAAATTTGAATCCATCGCCAATGTTGATGACACTGACATGATGATGGATGAGAATTAAAGTCCAGGAGCAGATCCAAGTTTACAGTGCATGCCAGGTCCTAGTCATGAAGAAATCCAAATTCCAAATTAAAAACCCAGAGGACCCAAAATCATTAATAACAATGATGAACAAATGGACAAAAATGAGGACCAGAGACATATGCAAGAGGCAAGAAAACAACAAGTGCCACCAATAACAGTCCGAGACAAGAGTAAGTGGGTGCAGGTTAATTCACTATTGGTTTCAAATCAAATCAAATTATCAAAGCCTGCAAAAAATATTTTCGATGGTATAAAAATTTTTCCGGACACTCCTGACGATTATCGCAAAATTTCGAGAATATTTAAGGATGGAAATATTCCATTTCATGCATATAGTTTACCAGATGATGAAAAGTTGAGAGTTGTTTTCAGGGGTGTTCCTGAATTTTTAAATTGTGAGGACATTAAAGACGACCTGATTGCGAAGGGTTTTTCTCCGGAATCTGTGGTTCGAATGCACAAGATGAATAAAGAAAAAACCCCCCTGCCATTGATTCTAGTTTTGGTAAACAAAACACAAAAAAATATATTCCAACTCAACAATATTTTGAATGTTTTCGTTTCTGCAGAGCCACAGTGACCAAGAGCTTCAGTTGGTCAGTGTCATCGCTGTCAGCGATTCGGACACTGTCAAATGAATTGCTGCGCGACTCCCGCGTGTGTTAAATGCGGAGAAAATCATATTTCTCGAGATTGCACTGAGCCCAGAGAAGAGAAAGCAACATGTGCTAACTGCAGTGGGGATCACATTGGGAATGTCCTAAGTGTCCCCGAGTGACAAGGAGGGTGACCCCCACTGCAAGAAATCAAAATTCTAGATCATTCCAGGCTAATTTGGGAAAAACACAGGCGGGGATCTCGTATGCCACAGGGGGGAATTCGCAGTCAGTTGGAATCAATCCCTCAAACCCTAATGATATATTGAATGCTCTTGACCAAATGAGAGTTATTCGCAAAATTCGCTGAGACTGCACAAAAGTTCTCGATTGGTTTTAAAAACTAATGGGAGAGCCACAGTCTCCGAATTTTATCAAATCAGTTAGCTGGAACTGTAACGGATTTCTCCAAAACGGATTGGAGTTTCAAGAATTTCTCAGAGATAACAATATTGATATCGCATTTCTACAGGAAACCCATCTCAATGGACAGTCCGTTAGAATTCCGAATTATAAACTATTTAGAAATGATCGAATTGGGCGTCGGGGTGGTGGCGTTGCCATATTGGTCAAACGCACCCTCTCTCACGCTCAGTTTGGCATTTCTAATGATAATACTCGTGGTATGGAAGCTGTTGATATTGTATTACAAACGAGGCGGGGTCCTCTAAGATTGATCAGTGTATACAACCCACCAAATAATCGAATACAGCCTGAGGCACTTGATGTGCTCTTGATGGAGACGGATCAACCTGTTATGGTTGCGAGAGATCTGAACGCCAAGCACGTGCAATGGAGTCGTGTATCAAACACGAATGGTCGAGCTATGTGGCAACACAGTGATAGGTTTGAATACCAGGTGCTGGCACCTGATGAGCCGACGTTCTATGGTGGCCTTAGGCCTGATGAACTTGATATTGCGTTGATCAGGAATGTCACCTGGGAATGGGACATCCGCGCTCTCGCCGAGTTGAGCTCGGATCATAACCCAGTGATGATATCGCTGGGAGGTGATCCTCCCCCCCATAGAGATCGTCTACGTAAAAAAGTAGACTGGGAGAAATTTATTTCGTTACTGGAGACGGCGTATTGCGCTCCTGAGTAGATTGATTCTTCTCTTGAGTTGGATGAGGCCTTAGCACGTTACGAACTCACCATAAAATATGCACTAGAGGACTCATCCTTCAGGGAATAGGCTCCAGATTATTATGATGAATTCCCTATGGGAATTGAAAATCTCATAAGAGAAAGAAATAGAGCCCGAAGGGCATTCCAAAGAAGTCTGTTTCCTGGAGACAGAGACCGGGCAAATCAACTGAACAGGGAAGATAGAGAATCTGTTGTTGAATTTAGGAACGAACGATTCAGCCAAACTTTAGAAAATTTAGAAAACAACAATCAGCTTTGGAAACTATTCAGAAATTTGGAAACTAAAAAGACCGACGTCCTTCCAATCCATAGTGAGCGAGGAATGTGCTATGACTCTGAGTCCAAAGCTCAAGCTTTCGCAGACACGATGGAACGACAATTTCAGCTGAATGAAGGTCCAGACGATGATCTGGATCATGATATTTTGTTGGAAAGTCGAGTTCGTCGAACTTTAAGAGAACCTGACCGTGATGTCACTCGTCCAGCTTCGTTGGAAGAACTTAAGGCGTATATAAAGGGATTAAATCCCAAAAAAGCCCCTGGTTGTGATGGAATTTCCAATTTCATCATTAGAAAATTACCGGACAACCAGGTGAAATCACTTTTAAATATAATAAATAGTTCAATTCGTCTTAGGAGATTCCCGCAAAGGTGGAGGCATGCCATTGTCGTGACAGAATCCGACTTTCCCGCGAAATCATCGGCCGATTAGTCTGCTCTGTAGTTCTGCCAAACTGGCTGAAAAAATTGTACTGCAGAGGCTTGAGGAAGAAGTTGAAGACAGAAATGTCCTACCAGATGAGCAGTTTGGATTCCGCAAACAGCATTCTACGGAACTTCAGGCCCTGAGACTAGTCGAAAATTCCATTTCCGCCTTGAATAACGGTGAATGTGCTCTCCTTCTTTTATTAGACATAAGCAAGGCTTTCGATAGAGTCTGGCACGAAGGCTAATTACAAAAACTGATCGATTTCCAACTACCTCTGGGCCTAATAAAGTGGATAAAGTCTTTTCTCTTTGCGAGGACATTTCAAATGAAGGTGAAACAATCTCTTTCAGAAACGGGGAAGATTGAAGCCGGTGTCCCTCAGGGGGCTATACTGTCACCTATGCTATACAGCCTTTTCACCAGTGACATACCAAGGAGCGAAAATGTAAAGGTCTCCTTGTATGCTGATGATACAGCTTTACTGGCCACATCAATGGACCATCGAATGGGGGTTGTTTATTCGCAGAATGCAATGAATGACCTTCGTGAGTGGTACTTGAGGTGTAAAGTAGAGGTAAATCCTGACAAAGCGCAGGCGATTTCTTTGGGGCGTAAGAAGTGTGACCCGGAGGGTACTGTGATTGTCTCAGGAAAGGAGATACAATGGTCGACGCAAGTCAAGTATCTTGGTGTAATTATAGATCGTCGGCTCACCTGGAGGCCACACATTGAAATAGTTGATTCCAAAGTCAAGAAGAAAATTACCCAATTGTATCCTTTGATCAATAGAAATAGCAAGCTTTCGCTCAAAAACAAAGTTATGATTTACAAAATGGTGTTCAAACCGTGGTCCGTGAGGTACATTCGGATACTCGAAGACCTCAATCTGCTCCCCATCAAGGAGCATATTAAAGAACGCAACCGGAAGGTATTCGATTATGCGGAGTCGCATGAGAACCCTCTCATAAGGGAAGCCACTGATTATGCTATAGATGACCCCACCCGTTATAAGCGTCCCAGGCACTCACTTGAGTAATGGGCTACCTACTTCTACAGGCCAAGTTTAATGCTTGTAACTCTCTCGCATCAAAACATTCATTTTAAATTGAACCACATCTCGGTCACTTTTTTGGAGAAAAGCTGCCAAGACGTCAAGTTACCAAATTGACGTAATAAAAAAAAACAAACCAACAAACCCACTTATTCCCGTTGGAAGAGTAAGAGCCTATTAGGCTACAATTGACAATTAATGTTAAAGAAGATCCAAAGTGTTTTTGCCGCTGTCAAACTGATAATTGTACTGTGGCATATGCAATTTTTTATACATGAGTTGAATTGTCATTGAAAATATTTTCATGTTCCAAAACCAATATATTGAAACATATTTATAGAAACTTCTGCTGCTTGCGTTTTTTAATTTTATTTTGGTGTTTTTTTTTACTCTCTAAAATCAATTCATTAACTTTTTCATTTATACTGTTTTATTTGTGGATATCAATTTTTTTTTGTGATCTCATGAGCGAAGAGTTGAGATATGTTCATTGGAGACAGCAGTGCATGGTTTCTGATGGAAAAGGTACAAACATTCTACACTGAAAATTGCAAATACACAAAAAAAACTACGAGAGTGCATGTTGATGTGATAATGGCACAGCAGACCTGAAGAAATGTTGGACTGATTTTTATTATATTGCCTGTTGATTCTGAGGAGGTAAAACTAGCTATTCATCAACTAAAAAATTCCGGTTGTCCCGATATTTATCACCTGAATAGCAAAATCATAAAAGAAACAATTGACTACATAACTGAACCTCTAACCATCCTTATAAACCGCTGCTTCAGCGAAGGTCACTTTCCAGATATATTCAAAGTGAGCAAACTCATTCCAATTCATAAAAATGGAGACAACACACTATCTGATAATCATAGACCTATTCCTATAATCCCCATCTTGGGCAAAATCATAGAAATCATTCTCAAAGACCGCTTAACTACATGTTTTTCTGAAGCACAGTATCATAAATGACCACCAGTTCGGTTTTATTAGCAATCGCTCAACAACTGGAGCAGTTCTGGGGGGTAGTCCGCAATATCATTGAGTGTCTCGAAAGAGGCGAACATACTGCTGTCACATTGTGGGACCTGAGTAAGGCTCTTGATTGCGTCAATCACGATTTGCTGATAGAAAAGCTCAATTTCAATGGGATTCGTGGTACGGCATCAAGCCTTTTCAAGTCTTACTTGATTAATAGGAAGCAAACTGTGTGTATAGAGAACTCATGCTGATGTAAACATTCTACACTGACAATTGGAAATATACAAAGAAAAATACGAGAGTGCATGATGAGGTGATAATGGCAAAGCAGACCTGAAGAAATGTTGGTCTGATTTCATCTTTTTTTTTGCATATTGTACATCGGTAAATGAGGGCACCAGTTCCGTTTTTTTTTATTTTCAAATCCTTCAACGACTTTGTATGGTGACATTCGAAACGAAGTGTTCAAGCTAAAACAACAACTTGATATCATTGAATCATCTCAGTTTTAACGAAATCATTGTTTCATTCGGTTTTTTTTCATTTTGCAATACCTTCGTAATATTGGGACAAATTATTTTGGAAACTTTGAGGCCACAAGATTATCAGATTTACTGAGAATTGTTGAGATCTATTGTGGCTCGATCTTACATTTAGAATCTCGTGCTTCTGATGAATTTGACGATAACGTTGAGCACCACCATTTGCAGATAGTTGAATTATATTCAGTCCAATCCTTTTCATCCTGGCAGAAGGGCCATTCTGCGCGTGCAGCAAGTCCGATTTTATGAACGTGCTCTCCCAACACTGTTGCCCATTATCCTCAGGTTTCTACTAATTAGTTCCAACAGAGCTGTTGTCCCCTTTTTGGGGAGATTTGGAGATTTTTTTTTCTCTCCATATATGAGTTCTAAATCAAGACTGGAACATAAAATCGAATAACGATCTGAATTAAAATGCATATTTTACCCTTCAGATTTGTTTTTTTGAGTAAGGGTCCTTTCACAATATCTATCAAATGTAGTTCAGCGTGGCTTTAGCCAGGGAAGTAGTAGTTTTCTGTTAGATAATCCAAAAAATAACTTTATATCGTAGATTTTTCAATTTTCAGAAAAATATTTCCATTCAATATTCAGTGGAGAATGTTTCCTTTTTTAACATGCTCCCAAGAGGTTATCTTGAGCACGATGGAAGATACCGACTGAAGTTTATCTTTCAGTCGCAGATTATTCCACATATGATTTTGATAACACCTGTTCATATTTTCAAACAAGTCAATCTGTCAGATCCCATGATGGGTTACAAATGTCGAAAAAACACTGATTTCAAACTGTAACTCCGAAAGGAATATTTCTAACGTCTTTCCATCACTTCTAGAAAATGTGTTTTCCAATTCTTTCGGTCTTACTGATGATCGGGGAAGCGTGAAATAGATTTTCGTCGACAAAAATGGATTGAAGACCTAGTGAATGCGATGCCACTTTTGCATCAGTGAATACTCCTTTTGAGAAAACTTTTTTCTTGCCTCATTCATCTATACGAGTTCCTAATTGGGCTAGGAATAGAAAATCAAATAACGATCTGTTTCAGTTTTTTTCTCTCCGTTCAAAAAATATTTCAGATGCAGTTCAATGTGCAGCGTCGAATTAGCCGGGGAAGTAGGATTCTACCAAAAAAACTTAATTTTATTCATTATCACTGTCAAAAAATACTGATTTACTCCGAAATAAATGTTTCCAACATTTATCCAGTATTGTAAAGTGACATTTCTTCTAGATGTGTTTCCCAATTCTTTCGGTCTTCCTGATGACCTTCGAAGCGTGAGCGTTATGGTAGAAGGATATTGTTGAGTATTTGCATTTTTTCGAGGGAAAGTTTATTTTTAGTATACCCGTCATAAATGCTCACGAGATCTTCTTGAAGGAGGTTACAGTCTCTTGGAGTTTTAATAGAAATAAGCCAGAAAAAAATGTATAACCTACTAATGGGCCAACCTCTCGATTATATCAACTTTCTCTGTCAAATTCTCGATGTCATTAGTAAGGTTGCACCATCTGCACATAATAAATCATTATCCAGTCATATCGACATTTTCCTACATTCGATGGCAATCCTGAAGATGGACCTTTATTTTATCAGCGATATCAAGAAATTTGTTGAATGTGCGAATATACTCCGGATGAACTTTTGATAATGTAGCCGAAGTGTTTGAGAGGAAGGTCGGCTATGGCAGGAATGTTATTAAGTTCACAGAATATTGACCTGATGTTGGAAACATTACAAATGCGGTGTGGGAGAGAGCAGATCATGTGACTGGGTCATGATCAATCACTAAAATCAAAGCTATCACACCGTTACATGAAATTCAAAAAGAGTTCAAGTTAATAGCACCCACCAATAAGATAAGGAATCTGGTATCCACAGCAAAAGCCCTTCTTTTTTATGATTATTTGAAATATATTTTAACAAAATTACCTCATGTTTTGAACCTTAAATGGGATCGAGTAATTATATTAAGACGAACTGACATACAGGGTGTTAGTAAATAAGTGCAACAAACTTCAGGGAGTGAGTCTGCATGGACAAATAATGACAGTCAAAAAATGCGCAATAACTACCTCTTAAAACTTACCAAATTTCATTTGCATATCTCGACCGGTTTCAGAGCAATGAATAAATAGTCAGTTTTTAAGAAAAACTCTAACACCCCGTATCTCGGAAAACGAAGCATTTGCGGACAAAAGTTATATAGCAAACTGTCATTATTTTTCATGCAGAATCACCCCCTGAAGTTTGTCGCACTTATTCACTAACACCCTATATATTTAGAGGATTTTTCCATATGGCTGCAAGTTGTGATAGTAGACTAACCTTAAAATTGTTGATAATGAACTTTCTCCGAGGAAGTCGCACAACCCAAGTACTGGGGAAGTCGTGAAATTATGTATTTGTTCTTATTGTTATGGACAACATGATGAAAATTAATGTCTTTCAATAAACTCTGGTGTTGTGGAGACAAGGCGGAAAACAATAACCGATAAAAACTTATGTTTCTCATGTGTAAAGAGGGCACCACAGATTCAGATGAGAAAGAATACAAGAATGTAAAGTAAATAAATTTTATCACCATCCGCTCCTTCACCAAACTTTTCTTGTACGCCACACTACTAAACTTCTAGTGAAACTGATATCTCAATCGCAAATTATGAACCATGTGTTAGTCATGAAACAAATAAGTGCTACTTCAAATGATCCAAATATTTGGACCGAATGGAACAATTGAAAAGTTACCCAATTTTGATGAGGCATCGAACGTTAGCCTGTGGATGAAAGTCTAGTAAAACATCTTGGTCTGGATAGTGAGAAAGAAGCTCTTTGTCTCAAATCGTTTCCCGACTCGATAACTTTGAGAGAGTCATCTTGAATATTTCTGCTACATGCAGTGATTCTAAAATATTCAAGATGATAAATTTATGAACAGTTGAGAAGCTTCCTGCGCATACCGTGAATAGGAAAGAGTAGGGGAAATATTCACATTTGGAAGATCTTTCAATACAAAGCCTGTCTAATAAGAAACCATTGTCACCCATTGGTCAAGACAATGCACATTGGATTACTCCTAGGAAAATCAGGAATCGTTCTGAAAATGTACCGATCACCATGAATTGTATACTTGGCTGGTCTTTGCATGGACCTTGCTCAGGCAAAAGCAGATGTGAAGGAATTCACACACTTCATATTTACGATTCCACCCAACCGCATGATAATCACCGAAAGAAAATGAGTAGGATAGAAATGTGGAGACTACGACTAGAGACGAATAGGAAATCGGTGTGGGATATGCCTTTTTTGGAAATCTGATGAGGTTGAACTACCAGACGGAAAGAAAATTAATGAAAAATGATAAAATGGCCTTGGACTATTGTATCAAAATGAACAGTTACATCATGAAAAGATACGTGAGAAACTGAGCCCCCAAGAAGCAGAAATAAAAAGCCCACCACATATTGGAGTCGTGAATCCCAACAAACCTGGAAAAGTGAGGTTGGTATTCGATGCGGCTGCCAAAGTTAATTGAATGAGCCTAAATGATACCGTCCTCTCAGGGCCACATTTGTTGCCGCCTCTCGTTTCAGTTCCTTGGAAATTAAGACAGCGGAGGTATAGTTTTTGTGGTGACATCCGCGAGATGTTCCACCAAGTAAGAATCACAGAAGCTCAAAGATTCTTATGGATAAATAGTTATCGGAGCTACTTGTCCTATATGTACACAATTTGTCAAGGATTTTAACGCAAGAGAACACGCATCTTCAGAAATTTTAAATGTTATTATCCGCAAGTTGGATGATATTATGGATTCGCCGAATACATGAAAGTAGGCCCTCGAGAAAATAGAATAAGTAAGAATACTAACGAACTTGGTGGATTTTCAGTGGTTATTTGGGTATCCAATTCAACCCTGGTACAAAAATCTGTTTCCGATTATGATTCCCACAAAAAAAAATAGAAGATGGAAACAGAGAGTTTTGGCATATGGTGAAACGCCGAATCGTATAACTTTCTGGTAAAATTTAATGCTGATTTCGACAGATACAGAAACCATTCCCTAAAAATAAGTTTTGAGATTTATTAAGTATTCAATTGATCCATTGGGTCTCATTGCATCTCACGGTCAGAGGTAAGATTTTAATGCAAGATGTATGGCGATCAAAGATTGTAAAGGTGAGGAAAGATAATATTTAAAAATCTCAAAGTGTAGACAAGATTCAAGAAGCTGAGAATTATTGGTTAGAAAAGGCACAAATTCAAAGTTTTTGAGAAGAAATGGCCAAGATTAAGAAGAAAAAATCACTGGATAGAAAAAGCCGATTGAAGTCGCTTACCCCAATACAAAACGAATTAATAATTTTAGAGGGATTTTGCTAATTGTATGAGTTACTAAGCGAATAAACCATACATCTGAGTACAAACAACGAATATACAAAACTCCTCTTGCAGTAATATCATGATAAATATCTACACCAAGGTGTAAAAACCCTTTTGAACGATATTCGCCAGAGATTCTGGGTGAAGGATAGAAGAGCAGCAGTGAAATCTACCTTTTGAACTGTAAAAAAAAACAAAAGCCGAAAATGGGTCAACTCGCATTAGAAAGACTAAGTCCATATACGCGACCGTTTGTAAATGTAGGGATGGATTACTTCGGCCCACTTTTGGTCACAGTTGGTAGAAGAAGGGAAAAAAGTTGGGGTGTCCCTTTTGAATGTTCGTCAGTAAGGGTTATCTACAGAGTTTACCCACAGTTTAAGGTATCTCTGTATGTACACGTAAACTTCTGGGTTTTCGAAAGACTCAGACATTTTACAAATGGCAGCGAATTTTGAAAATTCCACATTTAGCGTTTATCTCCATCCTTCTGAGCCGATTGATACTGATGCTTCCAGGGTTACGAGATTAAAATATGTTGGGGGAAAACTGTATTTCCATGGCAAAGAAGTACCGACGATTGCTCCTCGTGCAGCTCTAATTTCTTTTCAAGAGTTTCTTCAATTTTTTTTCCAAGCCATGCATTCTTGTTGCTCATAATGCATCATTCGACTACTCTCATTTACTGCGATATATAATAAACAACGGAATGATCGAGAATTTTAAAAATATCGCAAGGTTTTCGGATAGCTTAGTTAATGAAAAAAGTTTTGCCGGAACGAAAAGCAGAAAAAAAAATTGCAATTTACAAACTCTAGACCGGAACTTGTAAGCCTTGTAAACAATCTGTAATGATAAAACTACTGTTACAAAGCTTGAAAAATTTGAAAGGCGTGATATCGACAGTATAATTAAAAAAATTGCAGGAGCCGGAAGTCACTATGAAATTTTAATAGAGGTGGACCTACTCGAAAAATGGCGAAATCGGAATAAAAACATTATTATCCGAGAAAACTATCTCAAAAAAACCAAGGGTAACACAAGCCAAAAAAATTATCAAGAAGACAGTTGAACACCTGAAAAACAGGCTTTAATTTTGTTATGCAATAAGTGCAACTTTTTTATTGAAAAAAATCATTGTTATTGTTTTCAATATTTTTTCAAAAATTATTTATGTATTGAATGTATATTTGATTTAAATGTGAATTGATGAAATAGATTAAATTTGTGAGAAAAATACATTTATTTTGAATCCTTCCCATAATTATTGAAATCCAAGGAAAAAACCGTCCACATTCCCGGAATTCACAACGCGCCCACCAGTTCTCTGCCTCGTACATTCTGATTTTGACGGTGTGAGATGAATTGTCAGTCAGAAATTAAAAGAAAGTAATTTAATAGAACCTACCAGTGTGTTATTTAGTAAATTCATATCTTTCTACCCAAACCTTACTGCTTTATTTCAAGAAATTCAAATCACCAAATGAGTATAAACAAATCATTCATTCAAAATTCATAATAGTTACCTTGAGATCGAAATCAATCCGGACAAAACCAATGAATAAAGAATAAATGAAAAAAAAAATACAGTATTCCATGTTTTGTGCAAAAATTTTCATATGAGAAACGTCAAGAATAATATAAGAAAAGGAAATATAGGAACAGATTGAAATTAGCCGATGATATAATTACACAAACTGGGACACATACGGCGGACGTGGACAATAGGAGAAACAAATGACACGAGAATAAAATTACAAGAACTGTCCTGTATTTTGTTGAACGGATATGATGATGTAGCAGCATGTTCTTTCACTATGAATCACCCTGAACATCTTGTGAAATAGTTTGCTTTTATTATCAAACAAAAAATAACTAATAGCGAATTCAAATTATTGATAAACTAGCAGTTAAGGAAGGGAACCGAAGAGATTCCCGAAGTATCAAGGGAAGTATATTTTGTTTAATTAATTTTCAGTATTATTTTTGTTAAGCTACACTTAGTTGACCTTATATAGGACCAACCTCAAATTAGTCTAAGGTTCTAGAAACATCAGAAAATTATTTACTGACTCGGAAGATGATTTACCATAGTTTTTTATTGGATGTATGTTTTATTAATAAATATTCTAGCATTTTGATGCGATAGTATCGTAATAAACACGAGAATAAAATTCATGAGTACAATATTAATATGAAAGTTCCATTTTTGATTTACAGAGGTTCTGTAGGTACTAACTTTGAGATACATTTTATTGGAACTATAGGATCTACAAAATAATACTCAAAAAATCTTACCCAATTGTTCAAGATCGTGTATCTTCTTTCTACCGTTTGAATCAACCAAACCAATCTGATATAAATAATCACTATATACCAGTTGATTTTCGGGATCACTCAGGCCATTTCCGATAGCAATTCCTTTCAGATTGATTTTGAGGTTTTCATCTGAATTTTTATTAAGTATTGTATATGCTGCTGCTGGCACATATTTTCCGGCATATGATTCCCCCGTAATGAAAAAGTCGTTGTTTTGCAATTCGGGGAATAACGTGAAAAATTGCTTTAGAGCTTCATGCAGGTCTTCGCCAACTTTAGTTTGATTTTGTGCATATCCACCATCGGTAAAACTGAAACCAGTTCCAACAGGATTGTCAATGTAAATCACTGAGTGATCAGTCGTCCAGGTTTCATTACGCATCCTCACTTCGTGTTCATTCTTCAATATGAAAGGACCATTTTCGTAAAACAAAGCAAACAAAGAAGATGCCCCTGGACCACCCTGTAACCACAAGAGTACAGGAGCATTCTCATAGTCATTCTGGGCAAGAAAGAACCAGAAAAACAAATTGGAGTTGTAAGCTTTATCCACCGTCAAATATCCAGAGTAACTTTCCACATGTTTGAATTCGTAAAAGGATACTTTTGCCGCAGCTTTGGCCTCTTCTATTTTGTTTTGTTCAATTAATGGTGTAAGTAGTAATGGTTCACCTAGATCTTTGGATACCGGTAGTGATTCAATTCTTCCGTAATTTTTGGGAAATGACGTATTTCCTACATGAAAATAGTTCAATACCAACAACAATAAACAAGTTATTCTAAGCATCTTTGTGAGACGATTAAAACTTATTGTTCTTTGTGATAATGATAAAGCATTATATAGGTTGACGAAAACAATAGATGCTTATTTTTTTATATTATCTCTTCAAATATTTCGACAATAGATTCTATCTATTAGATACATTGTTTCAATTCATTCATTTTGATAAACAAGGTGTCTAAAAATATTTTCTACGAATGATTATAATATAATATTCTGTGATATAGGGAGGAACAAACGTTTAGAATTATCATAGAAAAGTACCCTCACTCAGTGCGGTCGAGTTAACTGAAACCACTATTGATTCTTTGGGTACCTTTCGACGTTTATGTGAGTAATCTTCAGGACACTACAATGTTAAATGGTTAAATATGTAAAAATGAAATGTTAACAGGTTAAAATGGTGATTAGAAAATAAGATACACACACATACACACACATATATATATATATATATATATATATATATATATATATATATATATATATATTCTAAAGAGGTTATGTCACTGGTTTTGACATGGTGACGTAATTGGTAATTTTTTTCAATTGGAATAGATGTCTTGTGATACCTCATCTGAAAGGCCTTTCAATAATGCATTCAATGATAATAATTAATTAGATATTTTTTTACAGGGCGAACAAAAATTAATATTTTATTTCAATAAGAGAATAACTTTATATCTGTTAGATGTGGAGATTTTGGAGAAATACGGGAATGAAATGATACCTTTTTTCTGACGTTTTATATATTTCAAATTGTCAATATCAATAATAAATCATAAACAAATTATGAATCTAACATAACTGAAAATCAAAATACAGGATGTTTAAAATATCGCAACTCCAACATTCTCCCACCTTTTGCAATGCACTTGCAAAATTATCTGTATCCATAACGATCAGGAATCTTGACCAAACGTCCGGATCTGGTTGACACCGGTGTAATTTTCTCAACCTTTTCTTCATTTTGTGACGATCGGGTTCTTCGATTCTCCTCGTCTGGAAGTTGTTTGTTGGGCTGGTATTCACTAGAAGTTCCGTTTCCATTTGAAATGCATTTGTCTTTTGTGAGTCTGCCTAGAAAAATATCTGATTCCTCATTGTTATTCGAAATTTCCAGTGGGTATATTCTTTGGAACGGACGCAATATTTCACCTGTTGATAGTTTTATCGCGCCACTCTTGCAATGTTGTCTTTTCCAGGGTAAATTTCGAGTATTCTTCCTATTGGCCAACTTATTCTTTTCGTGTTATCAGATCCCACGAGAACTATATCACCGATAGCTAACTTGTCGTTTCTTCTTCGACCAAAGTGAACCAGATTTGCTAGATATTCACTTCTGAATCTTTCTCTGATGTTTTCTCTAATTTTTTGTAGATATCTCAATCTTTTGTTCATACTTGTTCGGCTCATTTCATCTAAATCTGGCACTTCAGAGCATTGAATGCTTTGTATGAAAGACGAGGGTGTTATGGGGACTAGTTCTTCAGAATTATCCGACACATATGTAAGGGGTCGTGAATTTATGACAGCCTCGCAGTCACAAAGTATTGTCATTAGTTCCTCGTAATCAACTGTCTTTTTTCCTAGATTCCTTCTTAAAAGTTCTCTGACCATTCTCACTATTCGCTCCCACCATCCTCCCCACCATGGAGCTATTGGGACGTTGAATTTCCAGATTATGCGTTGAACCGATGAATATTTCAAAATTTCGTTCCAATCCAAATTTTTCAATTGATTGTTTGTTCCAATATAATTGGTTCCATTGTCGGAATATATGACTGACACTCTTCCTCTCCTAGCGACAAATCTCCTGAGAGCTTGAAGAAAGGCATCGGTTGAAAGAGACCTCACCAACTCGAAATGACATGCTCTATAAACCGCACAGGTAAAAATGACGATCCAAGCCTTTTCTTTATTTTTCAAATATAAAGGACCCGCAAAATCTGTGCTAGTTATTTCAAATGTCGCTGAATTTCTTAACCTATCTTTAGGAAGTGGGGCAAATGGCGTTTCCAAAGCTTTCGTTTTGAATCTCTTGCAAATCACACATTTTGAAGTAACTTCTTTAACCATTTTTCTTGCTTTGATTATCCAGAATCTCTCGCGGAGTATTCTCAGCAATGTTTGAACTCCAGCGTGACATGAAATATTATGTTGTTCTTCTATGATTTTTCTTACTATGATATGTTTATGGGGCAATATAATGGGGAATTTGAAAGAATACTCATCTTCGGCCAAAATCAGTTTAGTTTTTACCCTTATCAAACCACTCTCATCTTTAAAAACATTAAGGTTAGAAATTCCTTCTGGTGATGTATTACCAAAACTTTCGCTCTGTATGATTTTCATCAAACAAACTTCTGCCCTGCCAACTTCCTCACAAGACAACTCATCATCATGAACTTTCCTTCCACGACATTTTTCAGAAAATCGAATCATCCATGCAATCATTCTGAGTATTCTTGAATATTTCGAGAAATAATTGAATTCAACAGAAGTCATGTCTCTTTGATTAACTAAATTTGAAATTGTATTTTTCTTAGACTCTTCGAATGCCTTTTCTTCCGAAAATTCCTGAGATGACAAAGGCCAAAATTCTATATTTTTGTTAAGCCAATCGGGACCCTCCCACCATTTTGATTCCAATAAACGTTTACAACTACATCCACGCGAAGGGAGGTCGGCAGCATTCATATCCCCTGCTACATGATGCCAATCATTAACGTTTGTGTCAGTACGTATTTCATTCACTCGATTCATCACAAAAGTTGTCCAACTTGATTTTGTTTTGATCCATGTCAATACAACTTTAGAATCACTCCAAATATACGTATTCAAAGAACGAAAATAATCGACTTGTTTTATAAATTGATATAGTCTACATCCTATTACTGCCGCCAATAGTTCCAATCGAGGCAATGTGACATTCTTTATGGGACTTATTCTGGATTTGGCTTGTAATAGATGACTAGATACTATTCCATTCTCTTCAATTCGAATAAAGATACAAGCAGCATAAGCCAATTTACTGGCGTCAACAAAAATATGTAAAGTAGTATTCCGTTGTGATATGTTGAATTTAAATAATGCACGAGGTATACTACATAACTGTAATGAATGGATTTGTTTCAACCACTTTTCAAAATTTCCAATGATTTCTTCTGGCAATTTAGTATCCCAATGTATTTTCAACTTCCAAGTTTCCTGTGATAATAATTTTGGTACTAGTGTTACAGGGCAAGTAAAACCAATTGGATCGAAGATACGTTGGGATGCTGATAATAAACCCCTCTTTGTTGTTGGAATTTTTACTATTTCATTCAGTACATGAACATCGCAACACAATGTATCGTTTTCAAAATTCCATTGCAACCCTAGAACTGGAGTTATATTTCCTTTGATGGTTAATTCTTCATTGTTCTCAGTAAAAGTTTTAGAACCGTTATGAACCCATCCTCTCAAATCAAATCCTGCAGATGACATCAAATGTTTTGATTCCCCAATGAATTGTGAAAGCTCTTCCGTATCATTCACACTAGTTACACAGTTGTCTACATAGAAAGAGTTTTTCAATTTTTGTGCAGTTTCTCTCATGTTTTCAGGTGCCCTTTCCAAATGATATGCAAGTGTAGCTGCTAGTAAAAATGGACTAGAAGATATTCCAAAAACTACTCTGGTGTGTCTATAAATTTTTTGCTTTTTTGACGACAAATCTTCCCACCAGAGGAACCTGAGTATATCTCTATCTTTTGCAGCTATACTTATTTGTAGAAAAGCCTTTTTTATATCTGAAATTACTCCGATTAAACCGATTCTAAACTTGAGGAGAATAATAGGAATGAGTTCGATCAAGTTGGGTCCTTTCATCAAGCAACTATTGAGAGAATTACCATTTTTATCCTTTGCTGATGCATCGAAAACAGGCCTAATTTTCGTTGTTAAACTATTTTCTTTTATCACCGGATGATGTGGTATGTAATGTTCTCTACTATCAGTAATAGTTGTCGTGATTTGTTCAATTATTCCTAACTTTTCCCATTCGTTGAAAACTTCATTATACTGTTGGTATTTTCCTAAATTGATCAACCTTTTTGTTGTAGATAGAAGTCTACTTTCTGCTGTTTCTTTATTGTTCAGTAGTACAGGGTGTACTTCAATCCAAGGCAATTTTATTTCATACCTATTCTCATTGTTATATTTTAATGTTTCATTGAAATATTCAATTGCTTCTGCTTCTAAAATATCCCCCTTTTTAATGGAAATTGGATCTTCGATCCCCAAAACATCTAAGCTCCACAAATCAGATATTGTTATGTCATTGAAGCAACAAAGTGTTTGAACCGTAGATTTCTGATGGAATGATCCCATTACTGTCCACCCAAAATAAGTTTCTATTGCAACTAGGTCATCAATCTGTTCTACTCTACCAGTTAAAAGTTTACCAAAAATATCGGCCCCCAAAAGTAAACTGATTTCATTTATTTCTATCTCAGCATCAGATACCAATATGTTTTTCTCTTTCAACAAACTGATAATATGAGCGGATTCTAACCTAGGAACGAAACTGCATATTTTATTTTGTTCTAAAGCCAATAGTTTCAATCGAAAAGTGCTATTCAAATCCTCAATAGTGATATTATATAAAGCATGATATTCAGGAGCTGATTGTTTCCCACCAAAAACACTCTGTACAATAATTTCCTCTCTGACACTTTTCAGTTTCATATTTTTAGCGCAATCAGAAAGGATATATGAACGTTGAGATGCAGAATCGAGTAATGCTCTGACAATTTTTGTACCTGAATCACTAACAAGTTTGACAGCCACAGTTTGTAGTAGAGTACCTGTAGTATTATTATGATCATTATATTCTCCGGATTACTAAAACACGTTGAGATGCCGATTCGATTAATCTGGAGTTTTGTTTTCTTTTCTTTAGGCTGTGATATTGATAAGTCACCACACAGTATTGAAAATGCCTTCTACCAATATAATACATTTTATGAATGCTTTGCATCTCTTTATACTATGATAGGGTTTCAGACAACCGAAGCAAGCATTCTTTTTTGTAACAATTTCCTTTCTTTCTGTTATAGAAAGTGCTCGTGCCTTGATGCAGTCTTGGCTCGAGTGTGACTTGCCCTCACAAAATATACAATTTTGAGGTTTCTTACCATGTTTATCCGCAGAAAAAATTGTCGCAGCAGTGAATGGATTTGGCTCACCTCCTTCGTGTTTATTTTTCTCCATGGATGGTTTACTTCTGCTGTAACTCTTGGATTCCTTCTCAGCAGCAAAACTTGTTCTGGCTAGGCTTATACGCCCTCGCTTTCCACTTCAGTTCGAGAAAATCTAGTAAAATATTCAAATAATTAATATTTTTGTCTTTATCACTTGTTTTCAGATCTTTGGTGTGAATGTTATTACGATGTCTCTCCCAAGCTCTTAAGGTTTCTTCAGGTAAGGCAGATTCAGCTAACGGGTACAACATGGCAGCATATTTATCAGTAGTTACACCCAATGATTCTAAAGCTCTCAATTGTGTTTGTAGTTTATCAAATAAAGAAGATAATGACATACCTGTTTTATTTGTGGCTTGATTCAAGACTAGATTCAATAGCTCCCTAACGTAAACTTCAATGAGGAATTCATCTCTTGCGAATCTGATTTTAAGTTGTTCCACAGCTTTTTCATAGTTTGATGCAGACGGTGGAAAACTATCAACTAAAGCTTTCGCTGCGCTACCTATCTCCATAGACTGTAACAGATATTGGAATTTGTCCTCTGTGTCAATTTCATTATCTTCGTGAATCTTGCGGAATTGACCCCAAAATCCTATCCAGTTTCGAACATCTCCATTGAATTTTTTCAACTCAAATTTTGGCAATTTGAAATGTCTCTTGGCGTTTGATGTCTCTGTCCCAGCTACGTCAAAACTTGTTCCACCTCGATTCTTCTCATTTACTAAGGCAAACTCACATTTCGACCTATACATTATCAAATACTCACGAAACTTCTCTACTGCTTCATACTCCTTTTCCAATTCTTCGTCATCATCATTTTCTAATGTCAGCATACGTATATTCTCATCATGGATGAATAATCTGGACCCCTTATCTTCAATTTGGGCTAATCGGGTAACAATATTGTCCTTTCTCATCGGCTGGGCATTCAATTCAATTTCTAATTCATGGCATGACTTGGTGAATAATTTTCTCAGCATATCCCGTTCTTTCTTCACCTTAGATAGATTCTCCACAATAAGTCCTGTCACGGTCGCCATTTATGTTAGATGTGGAGATTTTGGAGAAATACGGGAATAAAATGATACCTTTTTTCTGACGTTTTATATATTTCAAATTGTCAATATCAATAATAAATCATAAACAAATTATGTATCTAACATAACTGAAAATCAAAATACAGGATGTTTAAAATATCGCAACTCCAACAATATCCAACAAAATAGAACAGTTAAATAAGATGTTCGAAATGCCATCCACCAAACTCTTGACAATAAGCAAATCTACGGACACATTCCTCTTGCACATTGCGAATAACTTCCGGAGTAATTCTGTTGATTTCGATCCTAATTCGATTTTTCAACTCTTGTAGATTTTGCGGCCTATCTACATAGACCTTCGATTTCAAATAACCCCACAAGAAAAAATCCAGGGGCGTAAGATCTGGAGATCTTAGGGGCCCACTCTATCGGTCCGCGTCTACCAATCCACCTCCTAGGAAAACAGTTATTCAAAAACTCGCGAACATCACGTGCATAGTGCGGGGGTGCACCATCTCGTTGCAACCAAATACTTTCATTTGGTGAGTTAGGATTGTTGGCGTTTGGAAAAATATATTTTTATTATTATTACATTATGATTATGAAATTCTTGTATTGCCATCGGTCCTTGATATGTGTGACAAATTTCAGATCATTCGGAAGATTGGAAGTGGGTGAATATTTACTTCCAAGATTTTATTACATTGTGAGTTATTCAGTTACAAGTAAAGATAATAAAAGCGTGTTAAAAAATGCAAAATTTTACTGTTTTTGAGCCAAGGCTCTAATCCCTTAGACTGCCCTGGCAGACTAGTGAGTCAGTGCTCTACTACAATGGATCCTTTCCAAATATTAATAGTTAGCTATTTCCTAGTCTAAAATGGAAACAAAATACAATCACAAATTAATGCCACAATAGGCAAGTTAGTGTCAAATAAATGTCAGTTGATATATCAACAAATATTCTTCACAAATTCTAAGTAAAAATGTTCCAAAAGTAAACTATGGCTATTTTAAGTCAAACCCAACGCATAGAAATTTTAATTTTTATTGGATGCGGAGATAGAACCAGAACTCAGCAAGAGGTATGCGACTTATTCAATGCGAAGTATCCAAATAGACCTATCAGTCGTTCAACAGTCAGTAAGATTGAGAAAAAATGTAGAGAAACTGGTCATGTCAAACATATTCCGAATGCTGGACGTCCTAAATAGAAGAAAACGTGAAACTTGATGTTCTATTGGGCGTAGAGAATAATCCTCACAATACTTCACGACAAATTGCAGCAGACCTTGACATATCCCAAAGTTCTGTATTACGTATTCTAAAAGCAGAAAAGTACCATCCATACAAAGTACAGCTACATCAACAACTCAATGATGATGTTCCCGATCGCCGTGTGGAGTTCTGTGAAATAATGCAGGATTTGTGTAACCGCAATCCACGTTTTATAAAACAAATTCTGTTTTCCGATGAGGCTACGTTTTGCCTAAATGGTTCAGTAAATCGTCAGAATTGCAGATATTGGAGTAGGGATAATCCTCACTGGTTGATGGACGGGCATACTCAATACCCTCAGAAAGTCAATGTTTGGGCAGGGATAATAAACGACAGGATTATCGGCCCGTATTTTTTCGAAGGAAATCTCACAGGGGAGCGTTACTTGGAATTTTTAAGAAATGAACTCATACCTAGCCTTGCCGATATTTTTCCAAACGCCAACAATCCTAACTCACCAAATGAAAGTATTCGGTCACAACAAGATGGTGCACCCCCGCACTATGCACGTGATGTTCGCGAGTTTTTGAATAACTGTTTTCCTAGGAGGTGGATTGGTAGACGCGGACCGATAGAGTGGCCCCCAAGATCTCCAGATCTTACGCCCCTGAATTTTTTCTTGTGGGGTTATTTGAAATCGAAGGTCTATGTAGATAGGCCGCAAAATCTACAAGAGTTGAAAAATCGAATTAGGATCGAAATTAACAGAATTACTCCGGAAGTTATTCGCAATGTGCAAGAGGAATGTGTCCGTAGATTTGCTTATTGTCAAGAGACTGGTGGATGGCATTTCGAACATCTTATTTAACTGTTCTATTTTGTTGGATATAAAGTTATTCTCTTATTGAAATAAAATATTAATTTTTGTTCACCCTGTAAAAAAATATCTAATTAATTATTATCATTGAATGCAGTATTGGAAGGCCTTTCAGATGAGGTATCACAAGACATCTATTCCAATTTAAAAAAATTACCGATTACGTCACCATGTCAAAACCAGTGACATAACCTCTTTAGAATATGCATAAAAAATCGGCATTTTGAAATAAAAATCACCTATTTCAGGATTTTTGTCAAAAGTACATGGCTTGCGAAATATCGAATTTGTTCCATAATTTTGACGTGCACTATATATATATATATATATATATATATATATATACAGGGTGTTCTAAATTAAGTCGGCACCATTGCCAACTACGTTATTATTGATGCTACGATTTCGGTTAAATGGGCAAACTGGTGACATTTTTAGTGGCCTTCTCGATGCCGAAAACAACCAAAAAGTTGACAGTCGCGTTGTCATAATATTTCATAAATGATATTTTTTTCAATGGAACACCCTATATTTTTTCATGCATTTCGATTCGTAATAACATTCTCAACAACAAAGCTCATTTGACTTTTTTCGTAAAGGTGAAAATAAGACAGTTGTATTAATAGGAAACATTTATCGTTTTGTACATTAATACCAAATAGCTTAGTGGTGTCAATTGAGTGGTGCGACATGATGATCACGGGTTTCACGAGTTCACATCCCAGCGCAATTTTTTCTTTTTACTGTCTTATTTTGCTATTAGTAACAAAATATTGTCATTCGTATAAGTACAAAAAAGGGGTGTTTGGACAATCATGAGGTTTTATTCGCCAAAACAAAGAAATTTTTTGTACTAGTGAAAGAAATAAATATTTCCACATAAGTCGCTCATTTTCCACTTTAGGAAGAAAAGTGATATGAGCTTTGTTGTTGAGAATGTTATTACGAATCGAAATGGATGGAAAAATATAGAGTGTTCCATTGAAAAAAATATCATTTTATGAAATATTATGACAACGCGACTGTCCATTTTTTTTTTCGGCATCGAGAAGGCCACTAAAAATGCTACCAGTTTGCCCATTCAACCGAAATTGTAGCATCAATAATAACGGAGTTGGCAATGGTGCCGACTTAATTTGGAACACCCTGTATATATATATATATATATATATGGGAAGTATTTGCTGACTAGTTAGGTACAAAACTAGGGATATTGTGGTAAGCAGATTATTTCACAATCCTGAAAATTTCAAAATATCATATAAAACAGTTCTAACAATCAGATCAATTGTTTCTAAAGTTAAAACTCCATTACTTTCAATGTCAAATGTAATTTATAGTATTCTTTGTCATGGTTGTAATAAACAATAGGTATATTGGTCAGACACGAAGATCATTATCGATCAGAATAATTTCTCATAAAAGTGACTGCAGATTGCATCCTGAAAGATGGGCTCTGATAGAACATGTGAATAAATTTGACCACCAGATGAATTACAATTCATACATCTAAAGAGAACATTCTTAGAAATTGCTTTCATTACCCAAGAAAACTTTTGTATAAATAAAAAAACAGATATTAACCATTTGAATGAGATCTACTCTTATTTATTGTCTTTTGATATCAATCAAAATTGACGACAATGTAATATCAAATAATAGTTCTTTTAAATATTACCTGGTAACAGTTGGTACTAATCTAACAGTTGGTACTAATATAACAGTTGGCACCACTGTAACTATTTCCAAGTGACACCCGTCAGGTATCATTGGCTTAAATATAATTGCGGGATTTATTCCTTACCTGTCAGTTTCACTTGTCACACCACATAGAGTACACATTTATATTTATATAATTTTAAACAATGCTAATGTGGTTGTATTAACTTTGAACTTTGTTTCATTCCTTGACCTACGTTTTTTTTCTTTTGTATCACTATGCTAGATGAATATGTTCAACATCATTGAAACCAACGTCAACAAAGTTGTAAGCAGCATAATGTTTCGCACTTGAATATGTATTACTATTGGTTTTTTCATCTATTGTAGTCTCCCTGATGATGGAAATAAACATTTCCGAAAGCTTGGATAGATCTTAAAGAGTTTTTCATTGCTGCGTAACCCAATATCCCTAGTTTTGTATATATATATACATATATACTCACATATTACGTAATAAACTCATATGTTATTATATGCTATATAAATTAGTCAGGACCCTCTTAGAAGTTGATATACATTTGTGAATGTATGAATGTGTATGAATTGATGGATATTTTAGTGAGTATAATTTGACATTTTTGTGTCAATATTGCTGTAGAAATTCACGAGACCAAATTTCTTCAAAAATACCCCAACAGCGAAGCAGGAGGGATCTTTTTTAAAATAAATTTGGTCGAGTGGTGTTTTTGCAACAATATTGGCGGAACAATGTCAAAGTATACTCTACCCAAAATATCCATCACAAGTGGTATATGACAAGATTATATACCGAGCTAGTTGTTACAAACATACACTTAAAACATGGTGTTACTTTCTCTACGTTTTTTCGAATTTCTTCTGAGGAAGTGTTTCTGAAACGGTCGGAATCATTTTTTTTATTTGACAGTGACTTGGACATCATTTGACAGTGACTGAATTATTTTGATAAGTTTGGTATAAACAATGGTAACTGTTTTATAGCAAGTAGCGCATATATTCGCGAATATACAAGCAACATGGTCGTATATTCGATGATATTTGGGATTTAATTGGTAAGATTAATGCATTTGATTGGCTGAATTAATTTCGAGGTATATAATCATTTATATTTTTAATCTTTGTGTTATGTATCATATGTTAACATTTCATTTTTACATCATGTAAATTCCCATTTTACGTTGTAGTGCCCTAAAGATGCCTTTATAAAGGTCGAAACGTCGACAAAACTCAAAAATGGTATAAGTTATTGGTCGTTACCCAAATTAATTTTACTATATGAAGCTTTCTGTTTTTTTACATCGGTTGGCAAAAGTACTTTTCAATAATATTCTGAAGATTAAGACAGAAAGTGCCAAGGTTCGAACAGTTAGGCCTGCTTTCTGACATGTCTTAGCAAAAGCTGACGTTATGGGTATTTTTTCCATATTTAGCAAAAATTATCAAACATCCACTGCTCTATTGTTCGATCACTACAGCGCGTGAATGAAAATCAATGATACAAAAGTTGTAGGAAGTTTTGTCTTCTGCAATATTATAGTTCCTTTGGCATTCCCGCCCGCCTAGGTATAAGAGCAGATATATTGAGAAAAAATTGTTTTTCGTATTTTTAATATTTTATTGAGAAAATCACATAGAAAAGTACTAGTTTTAGCAACACACTTTTATTATAGATCATTCCCCCCGTATACGGCATCCGTCAGATAGACGATTCTAAGTATAAAACTAGTACTTTTCTTTAAGATTTTATCTCAATAAAGTATGTATGCTCTTTTCCATTAAGAATACAATAGAAATACAATTTCTTTCATAATAACAATCAGAATGTATCCTTTTAACTTTTCAATACAAAGATTAAATGTGCAGTTATGGAAATTATCAAATATTATGCCAGAAGAAGATGCAATGCAAAATGATTCTGGAGCTACTCATGGTTTCACTAGTTGATGCTGCTGATGGAACAAATTAAACTTCATAAGAAGTGGATTCCTCCATTTTAATTTGGCTGAAAATTCTTGAAGAGGTTTCTACTTTATTTGCCATACTATATATCTTCAATCATTGTTTAAAGAGATTCTCTTTAAACAATGCTTCAATGTATCCTTCGGCAACTTCACTCGATTGCCATCCTTCATGCCGGTTGTATGACTGCCCACTATCGGTAAGAAACGTTGCAGAAGTCCTTCTGAAGCAATGTCCGGCTTAATTACTGGCATTTGGAGGTTTCAGATATTTTGCAATTTTATTTGGACAATTATAGAAATTATTTATTCCTACTGACTGCACAGTACATTTAACTTTACAGTTAAAAATGAATAGCCTACGATGTTCAACATAATTTGGACTTAAACTCAAGTATTTTCGATATAATGCAAGTTTATTAACATATTCCAATTGTGAAGACTCTTTTATTCTTTGTTTTGGTGCAATGCAACTTTCATAAAAAGAAAGGATTCATCATCAGCTGCAGTCAAAAATATTATGACATGATCAGTTATCAAAATTTTAAAGTTTTTAGCACACACTCAAGGCTTGCCTTTGTGTATTCAGGGAAATATAAGAAGAAATTTTGCTAGTACTTATTGTATATGTAAACAAAATGACATTAATAAACATTATTATTATTATAAAATTACTTGTAACATTCGTATTTTTCTTTTGACTTGGATGGTAATAGATTCGGAGTAAGTATAAAATATAATATAACAATCGTCTTCTACCTGGTGCATTGTGCACAATGAAAAAATAATTATACGAGGGACGACTATAATGATCTATAATGATTTTTATTTTATTAATTAATGCTTCTCCATCAAAAATACGAAAAAAACAGCCTGTTCAATGCGTAAGAAAAGTGAGTTTTATATATCATGGAAATCCCTTCTCTTTACTTATAGAACAATCTATTTTTTCAGCATAACCCCGACCTTTGTCAGAGGAGCACAAGCGTCCATCATAGACATCAACTTCACAACGATGGACATGTCTAACAAGATCACGGCATGGGGGTATCTACACAGGAAACGATGAGCCAAAATGTTACTGAAAATAATATTGAATACCAGCAAATGAGACTCATCGACCACAATATATTCGTAAACACCCTGCAAATCTTGAAAGAGGGAATTGGTAACATCGACGACCTCACTAAAGCTATCGAAAAATCTCAAAGGACAGGCACGACAAGTCATGAAGGTGCCCCCCAAAGAACCCAACCTGTTTGGTGGAACACCCAAGGATATAAGCTAATAACATCGGAGATTAAAGACTACAAATCCCTCTATAACCTCAGTCAGGAGAATAAAACCTCCCTGATCAATGAGCTATTCCCAACTAATGAGCACGAGGAACCAGCAGAACCTGAGGATCTGGGGAATCCACCTCCCCCTTCCACACTAAAAGAAGAAGAACTCAAAACCAGGAAACCAGCTGAAGTTATCAAATTGGCTGTAGAGGTCACCCCAGAGAGGTTATCTTGACTCTTTTCAACGATATTCTCAGTACAGGAATATTTCCCTACCCATGGAAAATGGCAAAGGTGGTTATGATCCCAAAGGGCCCACCGGTCGATACGGAGCATAAAGTAAGGCTTATTTCGCTGCTCGACGATTCAGGAAAGCTCTTCCGGTTAGAGGAAAATTTGGAAAGAATCGCTGGAGTGTCACCACGGCAGTTTGGTTTTAGAGCTGGTACCTACTTGGGGAGCGGTAATCCTAATAGATGTCAAGAAATGGCACCTTATAATACAGAACCTAGTGGAGTTGGGTGTCGATGATTACCTTTTGAAAATAATTATGAATTATTTGACCAGCACGACTCTAACATGCGAAACACACAGGCAGCAATTATCTCAAGGGGTTCCCCAGGGCGTACCTAAATTAAACCTACCAACAAACTGCTGCACAGCCCTTACGCAGACGATCTTGCCCTCGTCATTAGGTCCTAAAAAGGACGTACTCATCAACAAAGCAAACAGGGCCCTGTTGAATATTAATAATTGGATGCTCAAAAATGGCCTAGAGATCGCCCCTAAAAAAAAACGGAAACCATAAAAGTGAAGGGCTCTAGGAGAAGGGACGACATAGTTTTCAATCTAGCAGGCATACAATTACTCCCAAAAAATTCGTAAAATACCTTGGGGTGTGGCTAGATGATAAGGTTAGATTCAATGAACATATCCGAAAAACATGTGAGAAGGCAGACAGGCAGATCACGGCTTTGTCAAAAGATCCTCCCAAATATACGGGGTCGTCCAATCGACCATAATATATGCACCTCCGGTATGGGGACGAGTTATGCAGGTAGTTACTTACAAGAAAATGCTGATAGCAAAGCAGAGGAAATAAATGCTTTCGAGGGTAGCAGATACATACCAAACGGTATCGGCAACCGTGATATGCGTTAACTGGTCAACCTCCTCGTGTACGAACGGATGAGGCTGCAATCCATGGCACAAGTAAATGAGCAGGTCAAGAGACAGGCACGTCTGGTAACAATTGAAAAATGTCAAGAGAAATGGGTAGACAACACTGCTGATGCCCAATGGACGAAGAAATTGATGCCGGAAATCGCCCCATGGCTTCTATGCAAATATGCCAAGCCGGACTATTTTATAACACAGGCACTCAGCGGGCACGGCTCCTTTAGAGTTTTCTCGTATAGAATAAATAAGACCCCGACGACCGATGTATCTATTGCGGAGAGCGAGATGACGCCGAACACACCATCTTTGTATGCGCAAGATGGACACACAAGAGAGGCTACTTTACGAAGCCGAAATAGGAGAAAGGATCACCACCGAAAATCTTATTCCGATTATGTCCATGCATGGAATAAAGGTGCCACTTTTCTGAAAAGAGTACTGGGAGTTAGAGGAACTGAAAGTCGCCAATCACGGGCTCAACACTGACCTTTGGACGGCGTTGGGTCAAAAGTCAAACCTGGGCTTTCTCTATGGATAGCGCATCCCTGGAGGAACTCCAGAAAATAGACATGACTCCCTATTATAAACTGGGGAGAATCAAATTCAGGGTTAAAGGAAGACAAAACCCGAAACCGGGTACAATTACAGAGGAGGGCACAGATCTCACTCCGAAGATCCAGGAGGAAGAATCCAAAGGACCCCCCAAGGAGTGAGCCCTCTCAAAAGGCACGCAGCACATGAGAGCGGTAAGCCCATGGAATGGGAGAAGCCTCGGAGAAGGCAGAAGAACAGCTCAGTTCGCAGAACTGAGTACAGGGTTCTGCAGGTGAACCTCCATCATGCAAAGGCGGCCAGCGCTGTCATGTGTAGGAGGTTTGACAAGGAGGGTCTAGACCTGGCCCTCCTGCAAGAACCCTGGGTACATGGAGGCAGGGTTGCTGGCCTGAAAACGAACCAAGGTGAAGTACTTTACAAAGAAGGCACAAAAAAAACTCGCGCTTGTATCATATATTCTAACAGGGTAAAAGATATTGGTTCAGATATCCTGACCACGTCAACAGAGGAAGGAGCCAAGAGGTGGATAGTGAGCTCCGCATATTTTCCAGGCGAGGAGGTCTGCCCACCACCGCTAAGAGGCGAAATAATCGCATATGCGGCCACGGAAAACCTCCAACTGATCCTAGGATGCGATGCAAATGCACACCATAGTATATGGGGAAGCACAGATATCAATGCTAGAGGTGAGTCACTATTGGATTTCATACTGACAAATAGGCTACTAATAAACCAACTTTCGTCACTGCAACGAGAAAAGAGGTAGGTATTAGATATCACAATCTCGTCGGAAAAAGCATGTGATAACATGCTCCGACCATAGACACATCAGATTCGACCTTGTCACCCCTCCTCGAATTTCAATCACCTACCGAAACCCCAGGCAGACAAAGTGAGATAGATACCTGTTATCACTCCGGGAAGCTCTCGAAGGAGTTAGGATCGAAATAGAAAACGACAATAGCCTCGAGAAGTCAGTGAACCAAATAAGCAAGGCAATACTCGCAGCTTACGAGGAAAGCAGCCCGAAAAAACAGGGCTACAGAATAATAAAACGGTCTGGTGGAATGAACACTTAGAATCCCTCAGAAGGGGAGTGCGTAGGCTATCTAACCAACCAGGACCGGGCAGAATATAAAGCCACACTCACGCAGTACAATAAAGAGATCAGAAAAGCAAAAAGGCAATCGTGGAAGAAGTTCTGTGAAGAGGTAATGGATACCTCCACGTGCTCTGGAACCCACAAGGTGCTGGCAAAGGAGGGCACTGTAAATCTGGTAGGTTTCCTAAAAAAGGAAGATGATATAGTTGAACCATTTACAATTGCAGAAGCATAAAAAACAAGTTTCGCAGTCTTGAAGCGATATTCTTTGGGCAGCATAGGCGGATAAATAATTTTATTTCGATATTTGAATATTCTGAAAAATATGCCATAAGCGAGGAAGTATGTATTAATAGGCAATTGGATCCTCGTAATTTCATTTTCCTATGGTCGAAAAAAAAACCATATTTTCCAACAAAACACAACAGAACTATATAATATTTTAAAACCTATTTCGATCCCAGGCCAGAAGCGCTACTGGCTTTCATTTATTCAGACCTCTTCAAACACAAATATAACTCGTAATTTATTAGCTTTCTTGGCCTCTCAACGTATCGACACACCTACAAGCATTATCATCTTCTGTCACTCAAACCCACGTTGACTTTCGGCTCTTTTGATCTTCTGTTCGGCGACGGAGAATGTTAACGAGTAGTACACATCATTTTTCGTTCCGTTACTTCGCATATACGCTCATGTAAGCGAAGTGAGTTTTTGATTTGCTCCTTATAAAAACAGCTTCTGCAATTGAAAATGGTTAAACTACACAACAACTGTTGAGGAAAGTATATCAATGCTCATCAAGGCACATTTTCCGGCCGCAACAATTCTAAATGACCCAGTAGCGAAGAACAGTCCGCAAAGCAAGCCAAAAAGGCCTAATGCCCTGTACTAGAACCCAGGTAGCAAAGTGACCTGAGATGACGTCATTTTTACGTCATTGACGGAAAAATGACGTCATCTTAGGTCACTTTGCTACCTGGGAAACTAGCTACAGAGATAATAAGGCCAAACAGAATTAGGTGGGTTCAACCATACAAATCTCCAGGAAAGGATGGAATATATCCTATCCAACTCCAAAAGGGACAGGAAATATTAATCCCATTTCTATGTAAAATATTTAAGGCTTGTAAAGCCATGCGATACATACCTACCGAGTGGTAGAACGGGAGAGTCATTTGTATACCCAAGGTGGGTAGATTAAATGACATGACACCCAATAAGTCCTACCGCCCAATCAGTCTAGTGTCCTTTCTGCTGAAAAGTCTGGAGAGACTAATAGGCAGATACATAAGAGACGAGGTATTATTAGCAAATCCTCTCAATGAACGCCAAAACGCATATCAGCCAGGTAGGTCAAGAGACTTGGCACTGGATGACCTCAACAGGCTACTAACAAAATCCCTCGAGGACAAAGAGATAGCCATCGCGACCTTTGTCAATCAACAAAGCTCCAAAAAATAAAAGGGTTCCATCCCTACTCTTTCAATGGGTAAATAAATTTGCAGGAACCGTTTCGGAGCATACGCAGACTGCTCTAAACTTAATAAATAAGTGGTGTCAGAAGGAGGAACTGACGGTAAACCATAAAATAACCACAGTAGTTGCGTTTACAAAAAAGAGAGCACTGAGAGGACTCAAGCCACCAGTTCTGAATGGGGTAGAAATTCCAATTGCAGAAGCGGCAAAATACTTGGGAGTCATCTTAGACCACAAGCTGACATGGAATCAACACCTACAAAAAATAATTCAAAAAAGCACGGTAGCCCTCAACCTATGCAGAAGAATGTGTGGAAAAAACTGGGGGCTACAACCGAAAATGATAATATGGCCACATAGCAGGGTCATCAGACCCTTGATAGCAAACGGTTGGATGACATGGAGGCCAAAGACTCAGCAGGCTGAGGCGATCTGAAGGCTAAGCGGCATCCAAAGGCAAGCCTGCCTGGCTGCCACAGGAGCCACGAGGATCACCCGAACAGCCGCCTCAGAAGACTTGCACTTCATGTTTACATACAAGGCGAAGCCAGGTCAGGTCAGTAGACTGACCAGAGGGTAAGCGCCCATAAGTAGACTGCACGGCAAAGTGTATAACGAAGAGTTGAAAACCGACCCCATAATGGGATTGCCATCGGACTAGATGCTTCCCAAGTATATCTTCGAAAAAAACTTTAAAACAGTCATAGCACAAATTTCCTGCTACACAGACGGCTCAAAAACCAAAGGTGTAGGAGCAGGAATATATTTAGCCAAGCCAAAGACAGGAGTCTCACTGAGCCAAGGCAAACATGTGACGATATTCCAGACAGAAGATGCAGCAATACACCACTGCGCAGAGGAATTACTAACGCAAGAGTTTAAGAAAAATACCATTGACACCCAAGCGGCTATTAAAGCAATCAGCTCCATGCAAGTCAACTCCAAAGTTGTCTGGGACTGCTTGGAAGCTCTGCAAAGGGTGGGCGGTCAAAACAGATTATCTCTGGCTTGGATGCCAGGCCATACAGGCTACAAGGGCAACGAAGAGGCAGATTCATTAGTCCGAGAAGGAGCACGACATGCCCCAATTGAGAACCTTTTTGTGGCACAGCGAAAGCGTTGCGAACAACACAAACCAATAATTGGTTGAAAGAGAATGGTGGAACAAGGCGCCGGGCATGAGACAGGCCAAAGAGTTCAACAAGGGACCATCGCCAAAATTCACAGAGTACCTACTAAGTCAGAATAGGAGATCAACTAGAATCATGGTTGGGCTCCTGTCAGGGCACTGTAGACTCAACATCGGGCTGGCAGACACAACTACATGCAGGTTCTGCCAGGAGGAGGAGGAAACCTCAGCGTACATACTGTACTACTGTGAAGGCCTTACAAGGCTAAGATTTTCAACGATAGGGGAGAAAAAACCACAACCCCCCCAATATATGGAGGACTCAAGGAGGCCTATGGAGTCTAGTAACAAGGACGGGTCTAGGCAGGGAATTCTAAGATAACATGAGGGCATACGCAATAGATCTGCAAAGGTCGCAGTGAAGTGGCTCCTAGCCCATAAGCCCCGTACTAAACTGAGGAAAGGGAATTCCAGAGACGCGAGGGGGGAAGGACAGATATAATGTAGGTCTTCTTGGCTCTCCTGATGTTTTGTCCTATGGATAATTCCGGGTAGCCAGTGTAAGTAGTGTGATTTTTAGTGGGTATACGGCCACGGCCGGAGTCCTGCACTACCGGAGAAAGGAGGAACATATACCCGGTATTCATAAAGAATTTTCCACCTACAAAAAAATATGATTTAACATCTTATTTTATAAACCCCCTGTTCATATTTTCACACAAATCAATGCTTTGAATATGTTGACGAAAAACAATTGGTGATTACTTTTGTGAAATCAAATCTGTCGAACATGATCAATATATTTAATCTGTTAGGTAGATCGTATCAATAATTGACTCAGTTTGATATACAAGCTGTCCAAAAATATTTTATACAAATAACTTTTATGGCTTGTGAAAAAAATGCAACGTATACAATAATACAGGAAAGAATAAACGCTTTAAATTCTTAGATCACAGAAAAATGAAGTACACCCTCATTTAGTCCAGTCAAGTTATATTATGGTTCCATGCAAAAGGTCGGGTTGTAGGGTCCCAGGCAACCAGTGAAAATACGTCGTTACTTGCCCAATATTTCTGTTTCTATAAATCGGAGGGCAGAAGTAGTTTCTGATAACATTGTAGAGCACAAAATTTGCCAAAGCTTTTGTATTCATAATTTTTTATTCTGTATACTACAGAGCAGTGTGTGTGGGATCATTTTTGGAAAATTACAAAACACGCACATTTTGCATGTGAAGGATCATTGAATATTGACAACTTATTAAACATTGATTGAAAATTGATTATCAATAAATTTTCTCACTAAATGTCATTACACGATTATGAATAATGTATCGCCTGTTGAGAAGGTGTTTTTTTGCACTTTACTTATAAGATGATTCATTGCAGTTTGAAGAACCTGGTGTTTATTGATCCTCTTCCGCAGTCGTTTTGTTGAATGTAATGTGAGTGTGCGGAAAATTGGTGGCAAGCTCCGGAATTTGCTCAAAAATATCCAGAGTTTCATCTATGTCTAAAACAGGAGAAGGAGCAGCGTTTTGCAATGGCTGGCTATGATATAAAGTATACAAAAGCTTGGAACTTTAGGCCTGCTTTTTGATATAGATGCAAAAGCACCACTGCAGTGTTTCTTGTAGCGACATGACATGCATTTTGGTGAGAAATGAGGTGCAGCTTGAATTGGTGTAAGCATTTGATCTGTGCGCACCCAGCCTATAAGTTGTCTCTTGAACCCCAACCACTTCTGGACGGTCTTGTGTCGGTGGCAATATTTAATTTGCAGCAGTCTTTTCCCTCGGGAAGAAACCAATCGCTTTCTTCCCGGCAAGTCTCATTGGTCTGAAACTGTCTTGTTTCGACTGGCTGAACAGGCACTGGAACTCGCAGTTTCAATACAGGTAACATGAAAAACTTATTACACATCCACTGCTCTGTACTTCGAAAACTATAGCCCGTAGAAAATATATATATATATATATATATATATATATATATATATATATATATTTAGAAGAGGGTAGTCTCTTGACTGGACTAGTTGAAAAAAACTTAGTTTAGGAAACACAAAAAACCAATTTTATGTTTGCCTTTGAGGTTGCAGTCAATAGGATAGGAATAGGAATAGGATTGACTGCAACCTCAAAGGAAAACATAAAATTGTTTTTTTGTGTTTCCTAAACTCAGTTTTATATATATATATATATATATAAAACCGGAAGAAATTTAGTGGACATAGCCCTCAAAGAGAAATGTTAACCGTAGACACGGGTTTCGGGCTCTTGGCCCTCATCAGTACGGTGAAGAAGTGCAAGGATAAACAACACTTGGTAGAAAACGACAAATCAACGGAGTCAACAAACAGAAGCCAGCCGCACATTTGTGGTTTCGGTTAGCAGACCCTGCATTCCAGGGCAACAACCAACGTCATCACGGTGGCAGCTATAGCTACCTGCGTGACATCCGAGTCCGGGATTATAGATATGAATGGGAAGAATATCGAGGGGACTGGTAAACAAAACGGAAGAAATTCAATGGACATAGCCCTCAAAGAGAAGTGTTAACCGTAGACACGTGTTTCGGGCTCTTGGCCCTCATCAGTACGGTGAAGAAGTGCAAGGATAAACAACACTTGGTAGAAAACGACAAATCAACGGAGTCAACAAACAGAAGCGAGCCGCACAATTGTGGTTTCGGTTAGCAGACCCTGCATTCCAGGGCAACAACCAACGTCACGTCACGTCACATCACGTAGCTACCTGCGTGAC
Organism: Gonioctena quinquepunctata; assembly: GCA_018342105.1. Taxonomy (NCBI): domain Eukaryota; kingdom Metazoa; phylum Arthropoda; class Insecta; order Coleoptera; family Chrysomelidae; genus Gonioctena; species Gonioctena quinquepunctata. The sequence goes on along the minus strand of JAFIRS010001320.1, from coordinate 223,185 downwards.
ATCCGAGTCCGGGATTATAGATATGAATGGGAAGAATATCGAGGGGACTGGAAAACAAAACGGAAGAAATTTAATGGACATAGGCCTCAGAGAGAAGTGTTGCGGCTGGCTTCTGTTTGTTGACTCCGTTAATTTGTCGTTTTCTACCAAGTGTTGTTTGCACTTCTTCACCGTACTGATGAGGGCCAAAGAGCCCGAAACACGTGTCTACGGTTAACACTTCTCTTTGAGGGCTGTGTCCATTAAATTTCTTCCGTTTGGTTTACCAGTCCCCTCGATATTCTTCCCATTCATATCTATAATCCCGGACTCGGATGTCACGCAGGTAGCTATAGCTGCCTCCGTGGTGACGTTGGTTGTTGCCCTGGAAGGCAGGGTCTGCTAACCGAAACCACAAATGTGCGGCTGGCTTCTGTTTGTTGACTCCGTTGATTTGTCGTTTTCTACCAAGTATTGTTTATCCTTGCACTTCTTCACCGTACTGATGAGGGCCAAGAGCACGAAACGTGTCTACGGTTAACACTTCTCTTTGAGGGCTATGTCCATTAAATTTCTTCCGTTTTGTTTACCAGTCCCTCGATATTCTTCCTATTCTATAATCCCTGACTAGGATGTCACGCAGGTAGCTATAGCTGCCTCCGTGGTGACGTTGGTTGTTGCCCTGGAATGCAGGGTGTGCTAACCGAAACCACAAATGTGCGGCTCGCTTCTGTTTGTTGACTCCGTTGATTTGTCGTTTTCTACCAAGTGTTGTTTATCCTTGCACTTCTTCAACGTACTGATGAGGGCCAAGAGCCCGAAACACGTGTCTACGGTTAACACTTCTCTTTGAGGGCTATGTTCATTAAATTTCTTCCGTTTTGTTTACCAGTCTCCTCGATATTCTTCCCATTCATATATATATATATATATATATATATATATATATATATATTATATATAAACTACAACCATTTTTTCAGTTTTTTCCAATTGATACATGATGAATAAGAGGAGTGGAACAACGCATTGTTTGTAGTTTTTCTAGTATAGTTTCATCAAACTCTATAATCATTCCAGATGCTGTCATTCAAAAGAGTAGAACTAATCTGTAGTTCGTTCTTCTCAATGAAACAGGGAAGTGTTTTCTCCCTCTGCCTCTTTATCAGCAAATATTTGGTTTATTTGTCTTGTAATTTTCTGAAGCCCTAGATAAGTTAGCTGGCAGAGCTGGAACTCACCAAACAAACCAGTACCTGAGTGCAAAATTGGAAACAGATAAAAGTCAGACAGTTTTGAAAATATTACTTCTGCTGTATTTCAATTAAAATTGTTTTCCCTTACATTTCTTCTGTTGTTGTGTGCGCTGGTGACACTTCAAAGAGCCACATTTCTTCACCCACTGTGTCTTCATAACAAAGAACCACCCAGAATATTCTGCCATACTACTAATGATACACGTACCAAACCTATTGAATTATCCTAATTATATCTTATATTCACCACTACCTTATTCTTAATATGAAACATTGTGGTTGTGAAATGTTTTTGTTTACTTTAATATGAAGTATTGGCCGCGTCTTTTAAATAAATTAGGGTACCACTTGTAACTGAAAATTGATAAAAGTTAATAAATATGATTTCATAATCGTCAGCGAAGCTGTTGTTGAGCAAGACAAGCTATATATATATATATATATATATATATATATATATATATATATATATATATTTCTTTAGTTTCTTGACCACATATATATTTTCTTCAATTTCTCGGAATAAAGGTCTGTTTCATTCAATTCATATAATTTCTCTTAACTACGTTTCGACATGGGATTTGTCATCATCAGGTTAAAATACTAAAATAAAAAATATGGAGTTTGAGACATATTTAACTTAACACAATATTGAAATGTATGCACTAAAATAATTCTTTAAAAACATATTGTTCGAAATATAACACGTTATTTAACTCAATATAAAAATATCTGTAACATTTATGAGTATTCACTTACAAATTATTTTATTTGAATTCTGCGTTCGCATCGTACGAAGGTTATTGTAGGAGTGTGACTCCGTCGAAGTTATCGGGAATGGTTTGTTTATCTTTCATGCATTTTTACCCTCTTCATAAGTACATGGGATTGTTTATATTGAGTTCTAGTATATGCGCCGGACTGTATTTTTTTGGCAGCATGTAAAGATCAGTTTTCATTATTATTACTATAAACAAAGTTAAAAAAGGTTGTTATAAATCTGGCTTAAGTTTTTGATATTATTTCTATTGTTAATGCTATTGGGGTCTTTTTTAATATGTATCATTTCAAGGAATGTTCTTACTCTTGGATTTCTTTCTTTGGTCAAAATTTCAACGTTGTTGTGTCAAACCTATGTTGATTTTCTTTTTCGTGTTTGGATAAGGCTGTAATGTCGGTTTTTGAGTGTTTGTGGGCTTATACTCGTTTCTGCAAATATTGTTTTGTTTGACCTATATAGGTACTTTGATAGTCTTTACACGATATTCTATATACTGTATGAGTTTGTTTGTTCTTTGGTATTTCTGGTTTTAATTTCGAATGAATGGTTTTGTTCGTATTTTTCAGTCGATGTGCAATAGTTATGTTTTTCCATTGTTTTATTAATTTTATTCGATAGTTTGTCTATGTATGTTGTTGTTTTCTTTATTTCAACTGACACTATAAAGCTTGCTGACCCAAAATTCAGGAAAAATAATATAGAAATAATCAAGAATATATTGAAAGAAAATCATTACCCCAGCCACTTTGCAGAAAAAACGAATACATGCGATCTACAATAAAAATGATAATGAAGTAAAGAAAACAACAACCTTTACCATACATAGACAAACTATCGAATAAAATTAATAAAACAATGGAAAAACACAACATAACTATTGCACATCGACTGAAAAATACGAACAAAACTATTCATTCAAAATTAAAACCAGAAATACCAAAAACCAAACAAACTCATACAGTATATATAATACCGTGTGAAGATTGTTCTCAAGAAATGTGCCCCCGAACTAACACCTGTTCTTTGCAAGTTGTTCAACCACTCTTACAATTTGGGAGTATTTCCGTCCAATTGGAAAATTGCAAGAGTACAGCCAGTCCCTAAAAAAGGAAAAAAGACCCTACCTAGCAACTACAGACCTATCGCACTGCTATCTATTATTTCAAAGGTCATGGAAAAAGCCATCAACATCGAGCTCATGAAATATCTGGAAGACTCAGGAATTATCAATGATAGGCAATATGGCTTCCGCCATCAGAGATCAACTGGTGACCTGCTCGCATACGTCTCACATATATGGCAGCTATCTATTGAAAAGTATGGAGAAACTTTAGCTGTGGCATTAGATATCTCCAAGGCGTTCGATCGAGTTTGGCACCAGGGACTCCTCGCCAAGCTTCCATCTTATGGCTTGCCCCCTCAGCTGTGTTCTCTGCTTGCTAGTTTTCTCTCAAACAGGTCTCTCCGTGTAGTAGTCGATGGAGTTTCATCTGACACTCTACTCATAAATGCTGGTGTTCCGCAAGGATCCATTCTAGCACCAACACTATTTTTACTTCACATCAACGACCTGTTGAAAGCAACTTCATGTCCTGTACACAGCTTTGCCGATGATAGTACCCTCCATACCGCTTTCTCTTCCAGGGCCCCTATATCAGCCCGTGAAACCAGAAATGAACGAGGAAGAAATGTTAACAATATAAATATGGACTTAGCAACAATTCTCGAATGGGGATCCAATAACTTGGTAGAATTCAATGCAAACAAAACACAAGCATGTCTTTTCTCTAGAAAAGCCGATCTCACTGTGCCTAACATAACTTTGTCAGGAGTAACCATACCACTGAAGTCATCCATATCGATGCTTGGTATTACTATCAGCAATAACCTTTCCTGGAAAACACGTGGGTCCATTGCCAAAAGTGCATCCCAAAACTTGGTTTTTGTTTCGTGCCAAGAGCTATTTCACCTCCAGTCAGCTGCTTATGATCTATAAGGCACAGATCCGACCTGTCCTGGAATACTGTTCCCATATTTGGAGTGCGGCACCTAAACATATCCTGAAGCTATTGGATTCTGTCCAAAAAAGGGCAATTCGTCTCGTCGGTGATGCCTCGCTTAGAAACTCGCTCACTTGTCTGGAACACCGTAGAAAAGTTGGCGATTTGTCTCTATTTTATAGATATTTTCATGGGCGATGCTCTTCTGAAATATCAACAATCGTTCCTCCTTTGGCAGTCTCTTCGAGATTAACCCGTCAAGTTCAGTCTTCACACCCATTCGTGGTCACTTTGGAGACCTGCAGAACATCACTTTCCAAAGACTCATTCATCCAACGAACTGCGAGGCTTTGAACTCATTGCCTAGGAGGTGTTCCCGAGGCATACAACCTCCAGAAATTTAAGAAGAACACCAACTCCTACCTTTCCTTGGTTCCTACGATGTTCTCTGAACATTACAGGATATCCCTTTTCGTGGGAACCAGAACATATAAAAAAAAAAAAAAAAAAAAAAAAAAAAGACTGTCAAAGTACCTATATAGGTCAAACAAAACAATATTTGCAGAAACGAGTACAAGCCCAAAAATACTCAAAAACCGACATTACAGCCTTATCCAAACACGAAAAAGAAAATCAACATAGGTTTGACACTAACAACGTTGAAATTTTGACCAGAGAAAGAAATCCAAGAGTAAGAACATTCCTTGAAATGATACATATTAAAAAAGACCCCAATAGCATTAACAATAGAAATGATATCAAAAACTTAAGCCAGATTTATAACAACCGTTTTGAATTACTATCGTTTCGGACGTCCATCGTCTTAATGTATTTAAAAGGTTTTCACGACGTTTCGAATGCTTGTATCTGCAATCGTCTTCAGGTGAATACTGACAAGTTCAGATGCTACTTACCAATTTATATGACTGTCGGCGCAATGATGCGTGCAATTCCGCCATGTGCAGCGGTGCGTGTAATTTCGCGCGGTGTGGTGGTGCGTGAAGTTTCGCGCCTCTGCAGCCCGCCAGAAAGAGCAATCAGGGGTTTCCATACGTTCTTGATCTCAACGCTTGGTTGACTAAAGGCGTTATTGGCTTCGATGTAGGCGGCCTCTTTGAACTTTCGTTTGAACCAATGCTCCTCTCTATGTAGCACACTTGCGTCGTCCCATAGAACTCGATGGTGCTCAGTCCAGGCGTGGTCAGCGATTCCCGATTTTGATGTTTTTCCACGTTGAGTCCATTTCTTGTGCTCATCCAATCTTACCGATAACGGTCTCTTTGTCTCTCCAATGTAGGAATCTCCGCATTCACATGGAACTTCATAAATGCAATTCTTACTGATTTCATTTTTGTTGTCAGGTTTGGTCTTGGTCAGGAAACTCTGTAAAGTACTGCCGGATTGGAAGCAGCTCTTGATGTTGAACTTGTTTCCGATCCTTCTGATCTTCTCGGAGACACCTCTGATGTACGGAAGGCAGATCACTGTGCTTTGTTGTTGCTCTTCAGATGTCTTCGTTCTCCGGAGTTGTTTCAATACTTCTTCTAGGAGTTTCTTGGGATATCCATTCCGGTGGAGGTCCTCTCTGATGTGGTTTAATTCGGCATCTAGTGACTCCACGTCGTTGCATATGTGCGTCGCTCTCTCCACCAATGTTCTCACGATCCCTCTCTTCGTCGAACTCGGATGGTTGGAGCTGTAACTGAGGTACTGTACCGTATGTATCTTCTTTCTGTAGACGGAGGTGCGAATTTCATTGCCTATTCTCTTAACGTTCACATCGAGGAAGGGTAAGGCACTGTTGGTTTCCATCTCCATCATGAACTTGATCGAATCCCTGATTCTGTTAATTCCTGAGAAGAAATCCTGGAGATGTTCGTCTCCGTGATTCCATACAATGAAGGTGTCATCCACGTACCTCAACCACAGCTTTGGTTTGTATTCTGCCTCCCGTATAGCCAATTCCTCGAACCACTCCATGTATATGTTGGCGATGATTGGAGAAAGGGAAGATCCCATCGGGAGTCCGTCGACTTGAGAGGAGAATCGGTCCTTTTCCTGGAAATATGAGTTCTGTAGGCAGCACTTGCGTGGGTAGGTAGGTCAGTCCTCTCGTGCAGCTGGTACTGAGAGATTCCTCTATAGGGACATTGGTGTAAAGGCTCTCCACGTCGAAGCTGATGAAACGATCTTCTGGTCCAAGTTCAACATCTGTGATGGTGTCAACGAAGTGCTTGGAATTCTTGACGTATGAACTGCTATTACCTTGTAAGGGTTGTAGTATCGGTAGGAGGTATTTCGATAACTTGTAGGTTGGTGAGTTCCGTGAGCTGATGATCGGTCTCAGTGGCATGTCTGGTTTGTGGATTTTCGGAAGCCCGTAGAGATGCGGTGGTTTGCTGTAGTGGGGCGTTAGATGTGATCGTTCGTTGTCTGGAATGAAGTGTTTGAATTTCCTCAGAGTGTTGTGGATCTTCCTTTCTATAGTGGGTGTCGGATCCTTCTCCAAGAGTTTATAGTTCCCTGTGTGGAGTAACGACTCTATCTTGTCATCATATATTGTGGTGTCCATGATAACTGTGGCGTTTCCTTAATCGGCTGGAAGAATCTTTATGGATGAATCCTTTTGTAGAATTTTTAGGGCCCTCTGTTCCCCTGCAGTGATGTTACTCCGGGGATTCCTCTCCTTCTCGAGTGTCTCTCTCACTTTCCATCTGAACTCTTCTGCCTGGATGGGATTAATTCTGCTGCTGGTTGACTCTACAGAGCTCACAATGTCCAGGATAGGTATTGTTTTAGGTGCAACTGCAAAGTTCAATCCCTTTTCCAGCAGGGACTCCTCTACTCCTGTAAGTGATTTAGTTGAGATATTAATAATGGTTTTCTTACCTTCGCTGCTGGTTTGTGGAGACCGTGTTCTCCCTGCTATTCGATTCCATTTCTTCTGATGGAAAAATTTTTTTTGAGATTGACTGAAAAATGCGTATTCTACAGGGGTGGTCCCATTTTAAATGGGTCACACTGTATATATATATATATATATATATAACGTGCATGCCTTTTTGCTTTATTTTACACATTCGGTATATATTTGTCCTAACTGGAGAATAATAAACATTTAATTTCAATATAATATCAGAAACCCAGATTCGATCCATCCATCAGATATAAATAGCAGTCATAACAAACTTTTATTTCGAAAAATATTGAGTAAATTATTGACTCCCGACTCTAGGTTTAATTTCATTGTTTGAGACAAATATTTTCAAGGCAGCTCCAAAAGAAATAGTTCAAGCAATCTCTTGTAAAATGTCGAATTTTCTGTAGTTATATTGATTGAACACCAATTTGTTGAAGTAGAAAAACGCATGTAGTTATTTTGATTGAACACCAATTTGTTGAAGCAGAAAAACGGCTATTATGGAAAGAAAAAAAGTTTATTTGCTGGTGCAGTTCACTGTCCTCCCAACAATTCACCCTAGACATGCCTTTAGGGAAGTATATGGAGGAAAGCAACAGAGTAGACTATTTAAAAATTAAATTATATCCAATGGAAAAATTCGTAGATTATTTTTGCATATACAGATTCCAAATAAAACTATATTTTCCATAGAGGGAATTGGCTTTTAAATTGAGCTGTTCCTCAAATTGCACATAAAAAGAGGCTGAATCTTAAAAAACAGTCCATCTATACATATATAATTACATTTCCTGACTGAATCACTGACTGACAATCAACGCCCAGACCAAACCGCTGGACCTGAAATCTTGACAGCGTACTCCTATGATGACATAGATAACCAATAACGAATTTCATTATCTTATAATTTTCTGATCCATTCCTATCGTTTTAAAATAGACCTTCAAATTGCTAATTTTCAACAGTGTACCTGATGTGAACGTTTTCGACGAGTTCGGTTTTTCTAAGGCATGAACAAAAACTATGGTCAGGAGCTGTGTTCTCGGTTCGCAGATAGCGAGAGAGAAGTTTTTTAATGCTTGCCACCAAAAGTGAAATGTAGACAGTCATAATTTGATTTAAACGTTCTACGGATTTTTCCACATTTTCACTATTGAAGATAATCATTTTATGGATTATGGTTTCATGGTGATTTTGATGATCTTTTTGAGCATTTAATGGATATAATTTTGGTGATATAATTCTATTTATTGAACGGCTTCAAAAGCATCAGGATTTCTGCTTTGGAGGCGAGTTTCAGAGACAAATCAAGTATCAATATATGCGTTTATTATTACTATCGCCGTATATTTTCATAACCACTTTCAGATGTTTTCTTGTGATACGAATTACTGTAAAACGGCCGCAATGGAATGCTAGAAAGTTCCAGTACTGTTTAAATTATAAGGAGTATAACTCGTACTAAAGAGCATACATTTGTGGGTAAAATAAGTTTGAGAGAAGAATACACACAGCCATACCAGGAGAAGGATAAGTACTCATTTTTCTTCAATGTGATTAGTGATTGCAAGATATCGGCCGTCAGTCACGATATATTCTGGGAATTTATTTGAAAGTGTAGGCCAACTATTCTCCCTATCAAGCAATTTTGACGTTATTTGAATACTTACCAATTACCTGTAAATTTATTTTTTGTGTTTCTTGTTGTTAACACCGTGCTCTCGAGAGTTACATAGGTAAAATAATATCTCCCCTTAAAACACCCATATACAGATTTGTTCATGTACATTTCTTTATGAATAAATCTCTCACAACTATGTTTTGATTTTATTATCTGAGCATAGTTACTCTGTGGTTACGAGTCATTTCAGTGATTTTCTTCATGTCTTTGAAACTTTTATTGGCATGAGCTTTATCTAAATCACTTGGCGCCCTATTTGATAATTTTTACATTTTTTCTTACCCACTCCCGACTCCACTGTTGCAAGTCTGCGCATCCCAATTAGTACGTAACAGAGTAATGAAAATTGGTATTTGAGCTTTTCAATAAAAGAAACACATATTTCAGGGTATTTGTAAATTCAACCCTAAAGGGGTTAAAATGGGGGTTGAAAATTTGTATAGGATTATCGCTAGTTTTCAAGTTAAGGTCATAAAAATTTGTATTTGAGGGCTTTGTTACTTTTGAAGAAATGCATGTTTCAGTGTTTTTGGAAATTCAACCTCTAAAGGGGTGAAATGGGGATTGGAAGTTTGTATGGGGGTTGAGTTAATTTTTGAGTTAGGGTAATAAAAATTAGTATTTGAGGTCTTTGTTACAAATAATTATATACATGTTTCAGTATTTTTAGGAATTCAACCCCTTAAGGGATGAAATGGTGAGTGAAAGTTTGTATGAGGGTTCCGTTTGTTTTTAGGTTAGGGTCATAAAAATTGGTATTTGAGTTCTTTGTTACAAATAGAGAAATACATGTTTTGGTGTTTTTACAAATTCAACCCCTTAAGTGGTGGAATGGAGGGTGAAAGTTTTTATGAAGGTTCAGTTCATTTTTGAGTTAGGGCCATGAGAATTGGTGTTTTGGCTCTGTTAAAAATAAATGAATCCTGTTTAACCTCATTTGAAAATTCCTCCCCTTAAGAGGCGAAAAAAAGTTATTGAATTTGTAATAGTCATCACCAAGCTATTGTCATTGTCAAATCAATTCTGCCACCCAATCAAGCTAACAGGATAACAGGAAGCGGGCAAAGCCATAGGCATAATCTAGATGGAACACAAAAAAAACATACAAATTCTACGCGCACGAAGTCAAGTACCAGATAGAATACTATAAATAGTAATAGGTATTCAGTTTATCTTGTACATGTTTTAACAGGCTCCCAAAAACACTATAACAAATAGGAACTGAAAGTAAGATTTGTATGTGAAATGTATGAGATTTTTTTTTTACATACTTGAAACCTTATGGTTTGGTACATGAACACAAGAATACTTCCGATACACAACCTCTTGTAATAACACATAATACCTGCTAAGCCAAAAGAACAAATATACCTCTGCCTATTTCCTAATAAGAACTGATAAAGAATTTACTAAAGTATAAAATTGAAAAAAAATTAAAAAAACCTCTAGTGTGAGACTAGTTGAAAAATATGTTTACGTAAATTATAGTGATCTACAAGTGTTTTACAATGACACTTATTTCTTCAGTGAAAAACTTCAAATAAAAAAAATTTATCCATCTATAACTATTTTTGAAATTTTATAAACATTTTTCAGGTTGTAGGAATGCTTTGTCAAAAATCAAGTGAATTTGAGGAAACTTTTGGCTTTCTATTTTTTCATTTCTTATAAAAAAAACCGTATTGAAATTTAAAAGTCTTTCAGATGTGAAAATCCCAAACAAAAATTGCTTTCAGATACAAAAGGTTTTTTTAATCACATGTATATTTTCATATTTCTTTCATATTGGAACATTCCTCATATCGAAAAAAGAGTTTTGAAACAACATTTTTCCACTTACTGAAGATTTCATAATTTTTATATGAAATGGAGAAGTAGAAAGTGAAAAAACTTTCCTCAAATCCATGTTGTTTCCATAAAAAATAACTTCAGTATATTAGGGGAGACTGTTGTACCTTGAACATAGTGTACCTTGGGTTATCCTTCAGTTTCTTGACAAATGCTGTTATATATCTACGTAACAGAACTATACCAAGAGTGGTTGTCCATGTGCTATTATTTTCGAGTAAAATATAAATATTTATTTTTAGCTCAAAAAGTAACAACTTTTGGTTCTACTGTTTATTTTTTTACAAGTTGACAATTGTGTTTTAAATCATATTCCACCTGAATCACTGCCCATTGGCGAATAATTTGCTATGCCATATTTCAGTTTTAAATATAACCTAGAATATTGAGGAAGATATGTTTGTAGAGCTCGTCCAGTATTGAAACGACCACTTTGGCCTTCCCCTAAACAACCAATTTTTCTCGAAGATGCCCGAACCATTGTCTAACTGTGGCTATTAATAGAAATTCCATAGGCGTACCAAATTATTTGGTATAGGCGAAACACGAGACGTAGTTTTTGGCGGACGAGTTTTGTGATTATGGTCAGATTCGATTCAAAATTGGTATGTGGGGGTTTTCGGAGATTATGAAATTTTTGTCAAAATTCATGATGGCGGCTTCAAGATGCAGGACAAACATTGTGATTATAGTCCAATTCGATTCAAAATTGGTATGTGGGGGTTTTTGGGGTCATAGATTATTAATTTTTTGTCAAAATTTATAAATTCGAGATGGCGGCACCAAGATGAAGGACGAATTTTCTGATTATGGTCATATTTCATTCAAAATTGGTGTGTGTGTGTTGTAATAAAATTAATACTTCGACAAGTTGTCTACTTTCATGAATACTTTGTAAAAATCAAATACTTTGACAAGTTCTTACTTACCAACTAATCACTGCCCAATCAAATTAATTGGTACCTACTTTTATGAACACTATGCGCAACAAGCTTTTTGAAACCAATTAATTCAACAAAAAATTATTAAATCATTGTCAGCGATGACTTAAATTTATTTTATACGTTTTGGTACATGGCTTTAATGAAAGCTTGTCTATAAAAAGTTTTTTTATTAGTTAATTTTTTAAATCAAAATTAAAGAACTAAAAATGTCGGACAAATAACTATTGTGGTTTATATTTCGATTAGATTTAATATTGTGCCTACGGTCGGAGATTATGAACCTATATATGTATAAGTATATTTATATATATATATATATATCTATATATATATATATATATATATATATATAGATAAATATAATATATATAAATTCATATATTTGAGATGACGGCTCCAATATGGCGTTTTGTGATTATGGGGTCAGAGATCACGTTTTTAAAATCCATAAATTCAAGATGGTGGACGAGTTTAGCGATTATGGACCGTGGGGGTTTTTGGGATCAGAAATTATGATTTTTTTGTCAAAATGTTGGACATGTTTCTAGCAAAGTATTGTGGTAAGAAGCGTTATCCACCACCTGCACACTGTTCGCGGAAATATTTGGAATTAGTTGTTTCTATCCACCTCATACAATTTTCGTTGTTCATGTCGTGATAGTCTCCCCTTTTTTTCCCAGATTTGAAAATTAAAAGGCCATCCTTTACAACTCCCATTTCTTCTCCTGCATGAACTATTATTAATCGTTTTCCTTTGCTATATGGTTTTTTTTAAATTTAAATTAGGATTTTTTCTCATCAACCCACCTCTTAGAATGTGTATGAGAACTGTGCTAATACGTCTCATCAGTGTAAATGATGTTTTTTCCTTGTTCACGAAACATTTTCAATTTTCTTAAAAATTCCACTCTTAGTAATCTAACTTCATGACTATCCATCAATATCGTTCGATTATTAGGCGTTTTTTCCTAATCAAAACCTAACTCTTTGATTGTAATGTGCAATGTTGAACGACTGTCTTCAAACCCTACCTGATCATTTATAATTGTTCTTATTGTTTCACCCTGCCCTTCCGTAATATAACTTTTCGACTTTATTTTTCCTACTCTTTTTTGCGTAGACGGCAAAGAAGGAATACTACCTGAATTCACAGCTGATTGATCCGTTTTAATTTTTTTAAAACAATATTCTGTTATACCCATTGCTGCCTTGGCACGTTCTTTGTAATTTTGTAAAGGTATTTGTATCCCATTTCCCACTAAACATAAAAACATGTTTTAAACATAAATGTTATATCACATTGTGACTTTGTGATGTTATTCTGAGATATGCTTGATATAACAGATACGTTGCTTCCATGGTACTTGGTGCCTCTTATAAATATTACAATGTAATGTTCAATATAATTATTACATAAATGTATCATATTTTGCATAACTTTAATGTAACTTTATTACATACATTTAATGTTGCTCAAAACATTTATGGAACTACATTTGTGTAACGTTACATCATCGTTATATTAATATTTCGTTTCGTGGTATACAGGGTGGAGCAGATTCTCATGGTATACTTTTTTCTATATTTATACATTTCTGGAATTTAAATCGTCACTTTTTGTAGGTGAATAACTTAATAAACAAGAAAGAGAAATATACCATGGCCTGACTAAATATTACTGGGACAATTAACTTGAATCAAAAACTTTATCTGCATAAAATATATAATGGAACTTAAAAAAATAACAAATACTCCATAAAAAAAATAAACAAGTGTATCATGGAATCGATCTATTTAGTCTCTTCACTACTCCTTTCTCTTTAGCCTCTGTCATTACTCCTTCCTCTTTAGCCTCTGTTTGGCGAATCTCATCCAATCCATCACAATGAGTTTGTTCAAGTTCAACTCTATCGGTAGTTGAATTGAATACCGTTTTTACAGATGCTGAAAATATAGTAAATATATAGTCACTGAAAACTCAAATTGATTTTGATGATGTATTGTCAAAAAATATCAGGTGGTGTATGTATTGACTGTTGAAAAATCAAAATCACATAATATGCCTATGAACTTATGGACATATGTTTCGATTCAAGGTAAATACAAAATGAAACTAATAGTAGATGCCTATTTTACAAGACATAGGGCCGGTTGCATAAAGAATTCAACAGACGATTAAATATTCAATTTGTTTATTACTATGGCAAGGCATTAGGTAGCAGTGTAATCCTCAAGTTAACAAAAGGCTTATGCAACTGGCCCCTAGACACTGACACGTTTGAGTATGTCCATAATTTTTAAATCAGAAATGTTAAAATTCCGTTTTTGCTCAGTCCATGAACAATACTGGGCAAGCTCATCTTCAATCTATTGGAGGCACCTCCTTATTAGATTTTTATAATCTCAACCTCCTACGAGTACCAGTTTGATCATCTAGAATGATACAGAAATGTAAAAAGAAATTCCCAGAACACAACCAAACTGAAATGAACGTGAAGTTTTGAAGAGGTAGTTATTTGATAGTTTGTATCAAAAAATATAAGTGAAGTATAATTTCAGTATACATTAACATCAAAATATATTAACACACTCCTGGTAAATTCAACATAACCATAAAAAATGCATTTGATGATTTTTCTTCAACTTAATACCACAAAATTTCCATGTGATAAATGGTAGGTTCATCAAAATCTGGTGTGGAAATTTAATATGCAATTCTTTCAATATTCATATACATTTTCTTTTTGCAATTTTTCAATTTTATTCGTATTTCAATAATTTTATCATCAGAGAGAGAGATAATAATTTTTTACTTTTCCAAGAGATGTATCATTATTATAGGAAAAAATTATTTTTATCAAAGAGCAAATTTTTCATACAAAAATCTGAAAACATTCTTATAAAATAGTGACTATATTTCTTAAACACTACCCAGATTGTAAATAATATTGATGATTTTTGTATCGATTTAGATGACGATTCTTTGTTTTGAAAGGAATATGTTGCATTAATTTATCTTGCCACAAATCAAATAAATTTTGTCAATTTTTCTCTAGAATCCAAATTATTATAAATTTTTTCGACAATTAAGGACAATGTTTGCCTATATTGAAAAACAACCTTTTGACATGAATATTGGAAGATAATTTCCAGTTTGGATTAAAATTAAGATTTGAAAATTAAAGTTATTTCTAAACAACTCGAGATCTACAATCTCTACAAACAAAGGATCATGTGATTCAATTGAGAAGGACGGGTCACACTGTATATTATAGGTACTTTTGGGTTCACTTACAAATTGAGAAGCAGCAAATTTGTTGTTATTTAGGAGATCTTCTAGATTTAGCGAACAGTTAATTGTTTTCAGTGGCAAACATTCTTTGATCACATCATCAGAGGTATCATCAATGTTCCTACTTCTATCTACTGGTTGTTCCACTATGGAATTTACTTTATTCAAAGTAATTTGACACATGCTCCTGATGTCAGCAACTATTTCCATAATGTCTGATATCTGATTAGCAGGAACCACAACTGGTAGATTTTCTACTATTGTTACATCTGTTGTATCATGTGAATCCTCTATGAAAGGGATATCTTCTATATCACTGTTCATATATTAATATTTGCCAGAACTATTTTGCTGAACTGAATAAAAATAAATAATAAAATTCGTTGGAATTGAAATTATTTTCTAACTCACCTCCACCTGCCCTGAGTTCATCTTCACTGAATAACTTCGAAAAGACAGAAGGTGGATTCTGATTCTGCAGTAATTTTTTTTGTTTTATTCTGCGTTTTCCAGGTCGTTGCTCCTGGTCCCCTTCGGATTCAGAGGAAGCTGCCAATTTTTTTCATGTTCGAGAGCCTTGGCATAGGAATCTGAAATGTAAAATGACAATCATTGGTGGAGGAATATGGAAAATCATAATCTTACCATAAAAATTGTTAATTTTACTATCATATTGACTCCAATCACTATTGGGAACATGACACTTGATAATAAGGGTCCTTGTAATTCTTGAATTGGTTGGCCACCAACATCGATGTTCACCTACCAACCAATTTGTAGGAATAACTGATACATCTACTTACTTCTTGTTTTCTATGAATTGAACATCATACTAAAATGAATCAGTGATTATTATTTCATTGAATTCATTGTAGTTTGAATTATAGATTTGACTGGTCTAAACTTGAGCAGGGGAAGCTATTGATACAGTACCTTTTTTTGCTGAAAAAACACATTCATATATAATCATTGTATTCACAGCAGTGTGTGATTTGAAAATGAAAAGTAAAACATATTCAAAACTTATTGTAGTATTGATAGAATATATGGAAACTCACCTTATCATCCTCTCCACATTTTTTGTCAACATTCACTCATATTTTTTTTTCTACTTCCACGCGAATTATATCAGTGGCAAATTGCACGACGAAAAACTCAAGTGAGGATAAGCCAAATTCAATAATAAAGGCGTTATTCTACAATAACATGGAAGATGCACAATTAAATCGCATAGCAACAGCAATCATAGGAAATATAGGAATTATGAACAAATACAGGCTCATCAGTAATCGCAGCTTGTAAACAAACATGAACGGTACAGAATTTTGTGTCAAAGACAGTGTACACTTTACACGTGACACGTATGTTCTGTGTTAAAAATGAACTAACATGACCCGCGAATGTCAAAAAATTGTGTAAATGTGACGGTGAGATTTATTTTGTGTTTACTGGACAATATTGTTTGAATGTGGATATCATTTTTACAAGTTATGTAGATTTTGAGTTTCTGTCAACATTTATGATATATTGTATTATGGTTATGTTGAAATATCACATGAATGACATGTTGATTACCCGAAAAATACATTTATGGAATATTTTAAGATAATGTCAATTCTAAGTCTCCTGTACACATGTGAATAATGTTTTGAGGTGGTTAAACAACAACATCGAACAAATAACATAACCACTCTGTATGAGACATATATGGGAAACATAAAATCAACATTTTATATATTATCTAATGAATATTATTGGTTATGTTATTTCGATGTGACATAAACATGTAGGTGGAAACACTGTGCTGGAAACTTCATGACGACATTAATGCAATATCAGTTTGCCAATATCACAAAAGTTATCTATGGAAAATGTTTTTGTTATGTATCATGTTTAGTGGGTTTTGGCCTAATTTTTCATGAATTTGATAACATTTGCCATAATGTCTTTTTCCGCTACTGAATAGTACTTACCACTGGACATTTTGGCAAGGTAACAAGTATACTATTGCAAAGTTGAATAAATAACTGCCCTACCTATTTATTAATCAAACAAACCTAACCTTTCAAACGCTGCACGACAAGCCACTGGTGAAGATTCGCCGTAGCATAAGCAGCCACATCAAATCGTGTCCACTCATGTTTTCCCCCTCTCTACCTACCAAACGGTCGTTTCAATACTGGACGAGCTCTAAAAATGCACCATCATGTACCTTGGATCGGCTAGAACTGATGGACAGTTTTGGTTCCAAGTGGACTTTTCTAGCTTTAACGGTAGGTAAACTATTATTGTTAAAATTTAACTAATATTGAGTAAAATCAAATTTACATACCTAATTTTTTTGCCTATTAATTTTAAGTTATGAATTTCATATTGTAACTTTTTGTACACATGTATACAAATAAAAAGTAGGTTATACTCAGGGCCGATCCTAGGGTATTGGCCGCCCGCGTGCAAATACCATATGTGCCGCTCCTCCAGAGATTTTTTTCTTATTTTGACTAATATTTAACGTTGACGTTATAAACTCTTAAACTCATCTACCTGTATAACGTCTATTTCACACACAACGATTTTGGACATACTCAGTGCGTATACCAACGAAAAGTATATAAATCAGTTGTTCTACAGTCTACAGACTAGGTACCTAATCATTATAATTACCTAATTATAAAATAACCTTTCTGGCTTTCTGAGTGGCAAATTTATCAATAATTTCCGTAAAATCTATTTTTTCACAGATTTCGGATTCAATACAGATGATGGCCAAATCTGAAAGCCTTTCTTGTGTCATATTATTTCTCAAGTAATTTTTAAAATTTTTAATTTGTGAAACTTCTTTCCCTGAAGCCACAGAAACAGGTTAAAAAAATTCTTATTGTTAGAGCAAAATTAGGAAAACAGGAAATGAGATCATTTTTGACTATGATTTCTAATACCTCAATTGGCTGTTTCTTACCTGGAAAAATATCTTTGAATGAAGTTATTTCATTAAACAGTTGTATACCGTCTATATCTTTCACGATACTTCCTTCCTCCTGTACCTGTAACTTAATATCTAAGTCCATGCAGGCTTTCATGAGATCATCACTAGAAATGTTGTGAAACTCATACAGAAAGCAGAATATTGAAAAGCACTCAGATAATAATGTAAATCTTTCATTTACCGAAGAGATCGCGTGATCAAGAATTGCAAAATAGAAAGAAGTCTTGAATTGCTGGAAGAGATTCAAAAGGGGTTCATCACTGCCCTCGTAATCAAATAAACGGACCTTTTTCCTGAGCCTCGAACTTGGAAATTCGGGATCAATACCTAAATCTCTAGCAAGTGTTGTGGCTGATTCGACAAATATTTTGAAATTATCGTCTGATCTTTGTGAAACAAAATATTTTTTTAAATTATCTAAGCCTTCAATGCATTCCGCGATGTTTAATTTAGGATTTTGAAGCATTTTACTCAGAACATTAATTCTTGATAATAAATCATGCCAAATCAAAATTGAACACAAAAATTTGAATGATTCAATATTTTTAATTATTGATTTTGCACCATTTTTTGTTTTCGCGTCTCTGGTGGAATCTTCAATTAAGGCATTTAATGCGGTAATAATGTTTTTGAGGTCTTGCTTTAAGGTCTAATAGCATTGATACGACTTTTCCACCTTGTTTCACTTAATGGTTTCAAAGTTAGACTTTTCACGTAATTTTTTAGTAAATCCCATCGATATGGGGACGCAGAAAAAAAATTATATACCTCTTGTACCATATAAAAAAATCCAGAAATTTCACCACTGGAGCTGGCAGCGTCATTAACGACGAGGTTTAAGGAATGAGCCGCACACGGCACGTATAATACTCTAGGATTGATATCGAGAATCCGTTTCTGAAGCCCTATATTTTTCCCCTTCATGTTCGATCCATTGTCGTAGCCCTGACCAAGTATATCTTTAACTTCGAGCTGCAGACTAGGTAATAGCTTCTCTGATAGAAAATTGCACAGACCGCCGCCCGGCGAACAGCAGCACGTTTTTTTCAAAGGTTTCGCCGCTGGTACCTCCTTAAAAAAAAAAACGCCGTTCCAACTGACATCGTAAAGACTATACGTACATAAATAAGCCGCCGCGCCGCACACAGAAACCAAACATACTTAGTCGTGTCAAAAATATGGCCCTTGGTTTTTTTTTTTATAGAAATTTCAATTTTTTATGCTGCATTGCCGGCTCTGCCATGAATTTTGCTCTCAAATGAAGAATGTGTGTAGATGAGAGTGGGAGAAGATACTAATGGACAATAGACCAACACACAACACAACTGAGCACTAACGTTTCATTTTTCTTCTTTCAAAAAATAGCTGATTGTTATAACTGAATGCGGCCTGCGGCCGCCCCTTAGTTTGGCCGCTCGCGTGCGGTACACGCGCTGCACACCTGCTAGGATCGGCCCTGGTTATACTTTAATACAATCTTATTTCTTCTTGTAATGAAACAATATAATGTAATTTCTGTATAAAAATGTTGTTTTCAATACATATTATCTACCTTTTAGGTACAAGACGTTGATGATCCAAGGTATACTAGGGCGTGATCCATGGTACATTTATGCTCTTGTACCATTGATCACATATCAATAAAATATATATTTTTTTCTATAACTGTTTAATATTTAAATTCACAAAAATACATAGTTTGTAGGAATAATGGTAATATCAGGAGAAACTCTTTCCATTATTATATTTTAAAAAATGGCTTGTAAAAAAATATAAAAGTAAATTGTGATCCCCTAATAAAGCTAATTTATTTAATAATAAAATACAGCTTGTTTTCTTTTTCACATCAAAAGTTTTTAAAGGAAGATGCCGTGTGATGTCTGCTGAATTTGTATATTGAACCTATTTTTGAATGTTAGATACAACAAATTCTAGTAGACTTTTAGTGGTTTGATGTTTGTACATTTTATTATTGCATTATTTTTAATTTTACCTGTAGAACTGAATGTGATGACATATTTTCAAATTTCGAATAAAAAGAAATACTACTTCTCACAACTCTTCAACTGGAAGTTATTGCTCATTATCCGCTATCAATTTACATGTTTTTTATGCCTTCACAACATACAGTACAAATATATAATGATATAGGTACTATTTTTTTCATAGATTTTCAAACTTGAAAAAACAATTTTCTCATGACAAAAACTTTGAAGTGACTTTATTGTTCTATAGCTTTGTTGTGACCAACTCTCCTAGAAGTTCAACAATTGGGCGGCATGTTTATATAATAACATTTTTTATTGTATTTTTTTATAGAGAGATGCAATGAAAGTTCAAATTTACAAGCATTTTGTAAGTAAAGTGAAATTGATTCATTTTTTCTATTACAGTACTTCAGTTGATGAAAATGATTTTTCTTCTGATGACACTTCTTTTATCAACCAAAAGGACTATAAATTGAAATTAATCTTCATCACATCACATGGTATGATAAATCAATTCAACTTAAATTTATTGATGCAATAATGATGTTCAAGAAATACAGCCTCCCAACTTCCATAAAATAAATTCAAGGGATTAAAAAAACTATTTGAGATAGAAAGTTATGATTTCATATTCAAAGGGAGATTATAATTTCAAACTTATCTGGATAAGCGAACATTCTGAAGTACTGTTGCTCCCTATGGGATTTTGTTTCAATTCATGGATGCAACAGTTTTATTTACGTGATGGTTATTTTGCAATATTCAACCTTTTCTATGGAAAGGTTTATTTCTCGTGAACCTTGTGATCAAATCAAAGGCCCATTGTGGTTGATCGGCAGGTACCATATGACCTGCATCTCTCACCAGCACTTCCGTTAGGTTTCCAGCCTGCTTCACATAACCTGCCAAGTTTTGTCCGACGTACCACTTGTACCTCTGAGCAGTTTTATAATCTGCTGCACCGTTAAAATTTAAATTTTTCAAATAGTTCACCGTGAGTGGATAAGCTACTATGATATCTAACTGTCCATTGTAAATCAAAACCCTGTAATTGTTCAGAAGCTCAGACACCCAGGAAGCTACTGACTGCATTATGTCGTTACTTAGGTTGATTTCCACTGTTCTGTCCTCTCCATGGAATGTTGCATTCCCAACGTGGATAGCAGCACGAATATCTGTCCTTTGAATGTATTTGCCGAAGTTTATTAGTTCTACATTGTTTGGGTCATCTGGATAGAGGTAGTTGAAGTAATTGGTGAAATCTGTGGCATTTTTGAATAGGGATGATTGGTTGTTCAGGTCTCCATCTAACAAATTGTCGAATACTTCAAATGCCTTATCAAACTGTTTGTTTTGAATGTATTTTATACCTGAAAAAACTATGATTTTATTTGTCCGAAAATAAAATTTGCGGATTATTAGTTTAATAGCTGTGTTTTTGTGATAATTGGGTTAGTTCACAATACAATTAACAGTGTGGAAACAGCCACGAATTTGTGATGAGCCAAGTTGACAAACTCATGGACAAATAAACCTAGAGTGATTGACGAACGTGGCTCAGCACAAAATTGCGGCTGTCATGAATTTAATTTGCAAATATCAAATTCTAAATAGAGTTGCATTAAATGAACTTCAACTTTAATAAATCAATTTTCATAAATTCGTACTTTCAAAAGTCAGTTATCAGCTGATTTTCTGTCGAAAAATTATTATTAGAATTTATTTCATAGATCCACTTTCCTAAATTCATTCAAGTGAAAAAAATTTGACAGTTCTAACAACCAGTCAAATTTTGTCATTTTGTGTCATATGAAACAATTTCACCCAATCATGTCAACATTACACTGATAATTGCAATCAGTGCAATTATCAATCACTATGACAACACGATTGAGTTGACAACTTCATTCCAAATAAATTTCAAAATGTCACGTTTTGGCAATGCGAATGTTCAAAGTATAAATGCGCTTATCAAAGAAAAAATTCCCAGAAATACAACCTACAGTCACAAATATATTTGGGGAATATTTATGGAATTTTGCTGCGAAAGAGAATATGAATTAAATGAACATAGAAGCTTAGAAGAATTGGCGTTGATACTAAAAGATTGGGCGGTCAATATGAGAAAGAAAGACGGGACCGAATTTAAAGAAGCAACGGACAAAGTGGAACGTTTCGTGCAAACTTTTGCAAGAAAAGTACTATAATGACTAATATTATGAGTGACCCGTTTAACAATACAGTATTTAAACCAGCCCGAGATGCCCGCGATGCAATCAGGAAGAAACTACAAGCAGATCCATGTAAACGTAAGTCCAGTTCAGTTTCGTTGAATTTGTCTGAAGTTAACAAAATAATATTGCTATGGGATGAAAATACTCCTCAAGGTCTTATGCGTAAATTTTACCATATTGCTGCTGTAGAATTAGCGTGGCAGGAGGAGAGGCAGTTGCTTGTCTGGTGGATTTTTTTCAAATCGAGAAAACTAAGGATGACTGTACAAGTAGTAAATGGTTGGTTTCCAATAGTGAAAGACAAAGCTGCCCTGTACGTCTTTTTCATAAACTGATATCAAAACGAGGCGACAATATTACCTCACCACGACTGTTCTTAAAACCAAATCGACACTGGAAAAATGAAACTGACAAATGGTACGATAATGTACCTGTTGGAAGAAATACAATAAATGGATGGACTAAATCTGCTGCTGAGGCAATTGGCTTGAATGTAAAGGACAAAAAGATAACAAATCACTCGAATAGATCAACTGCTGTTAGCGAATTGGCAAAAAGTGGTGTAGAAGAACAATTGCTGAAAATTACTGGTCATAGCAATAAAAATTCTATAAAACCATACTTAAATCTCGATCAAGAACACCACAACAAGATCATAAATATTATGCGTGGTGATAGATCTTCTATAGTAGAGAACATCAACGAATCTAATGTTAAGTTAAATTTTAATAATTGTACATTCACTAACTGTACTTTTAATAAATAAATAAATGTTTCATTGTGTTGAGTTATACATTTTTTTGTCAAAAAATTTTCTGCCGAATATCCCTCGGACATTGACAAATGCCTCATAATTTTATGACAAATTTCTCAAGCTCGTTGCTTGGTAACAGCCCTCAGCCTTCGGGTTTGGGCTGTTACTAAGGAACGAGCTTTCGATTGTCATAAAATTATCTATCTATTATCAATGTCCTAGGGATATTACTACTGAAAATTTCACACTTCTATTTTGTAGCCAACAAGTAAAGTTATTTTAAAACAACATGACAACGAGAAAAAATTCCGAAAATTATTCATTTGCCTCAGTTCTATACCAGCCTACCAGCCGTGGTAGAATAATATCTGCTATTTGCTAATGTAGTATAGTGAAATTGTGATTTTTTTTAATAAGTACGGCATCTTCTTGTGATAGGTAACATAGTAAAATAGAACTATATGATGATGGAATCTGGAGAAAAGTAGCCCACAAAAGAAGACATAATGGCAGGCATGACAGTATTTCAAAAAATAGCCCACAAAAGAAGACATAATGGCAGGCATGACAGTATTTCAAAAAAAAAAAGTCATAGGCACCACTACCCGGACTAATAACAATGCTATATCCGCAGACCAACGAAAAAAGAACTAGATAAAAACCCAACTATCATTCACACTTCTCCAGCTCCACAAAAAGTGCTTGACTGATATCTATGTAAGAATCTGAGTATATACCAGTCCACATAAGAAATATATGCAATTATAAGATCATTGTCAGCATGTTTAAAATCATAAAAATATTTATTATATTCAATTGCCTTGTTAGCAATATGTGTGCTGTGATATCCAATTAGAGAGGGAAATGATGATTGATAAAAAAATCCGGAAATAATTTGAGCACTTGTGATTTTAGGATCAACAAATATCCCAGGAAGACCTTTAGATTAGTTAGTTCACACAGATTTTTCAAAAGTGACATGTTGTCAATTCCTACGTATTTTCAAAAGTTAGTTTTGAGGTAGAATCCAACCCTAAGAATTATTTGTTGGTATAAGTCGTATTCATGAATTAAATTCGGAATGATTCTACTGAAAAGTACTCCTCGAATGGAAAACGCTATGGTTAGCTCAGAAATATTTGTTGATATAGATTTTATTCGTCAGTTTCAATAATTCAAAGATGCCATGAAAAACCAAAATTTGCCAAATTTAACATTTCAAGGTCATGGTGTCCAGCTTATAAAAATAAAAAGAGTCCAAACTTTGAAGTTGATCTTTATGAATGAAATTAATGATGTTAATAAATTTGTACTGAGTCACGAATTCGTGGTTCTCACACTGATAATACATTTTTCAATATGTTATCTTGAATGATAGAAGATAGGGTGAAGTTTATTTTTCAATTGTCATTGCGCATCGATTATATCATCATCCTGTTCATATCTTCAAAGAAATCAAAATATTTATAAGAAAAACTCATGGTATAAAACGCTAGAAAATCATTGTTTGAGAAAAAATTTAATGGAACATTTTCCCAGTAGGGTAGAGTCTCCGGTTACGGCCACCTGAACTATTTATTTCAATTAATAAGCTCCTCTTAGTTACTAGCGAACTTTCTGGGGTGTTACAGTAACCTACATTCATATGTACTTCTGATACTAAACTCTAGGTGGTGCGGTTAAGAATTGTGAATTGGTTTCGTGCACATTTGACAGATGGTTGACATTGGAGGAAAAACAGTTTAGATGATGTTAACCGGGAACAGTATAAGAAGAACAATTTTTCTTGCATTTCACAACAGCACAATATGAAGGCATGATCATCTACGAATTAAACAATAACATATGTAATCCAACTACTGAATTCTTGAAATCGGTAAAAATCGGAAAATTGAGATTGTTTTACCTCCAATGTCGACTATCTGTCAAATGTGCATGAAACCAATGGTGACATATCGCTTATGATTTCTTAGGATACTTGGTAAGCATCTATTTTTACCGACGAAACCAAAAAGGAGGAGGTTCTCTAGTCGACGCATATATTTTTTTTTTATGTATGATCACGCATAACTTTTTACTGAGACGTCCGATTCCGATAATTCTTTTTTCAGTGGATAGGGTGTACTTCGAAGTTGGTCCCATTTGAATTAAAAAGATGAAATCCACCCCTAAGGGTAGCAAAATGAAGGATATTGATCACTCACCCTCTGAATTCTGGTCCATTAACCGATTCTATCAGGCATAACTTTGTACTGGGTTCTTCGATTTGGATGATTCTTTTTTTAATATATACGGTATACCTCATATTTGGATTTCGAATGAAATTATCCACCCTTACGGGTAGAAAAATAGAGGATAATTGATTTTTCACTTGTGAACATTGGCACACATATATGTAGTTGACAATGACAGATCGCTACTGTCATTATTCCACATCCGTCAAAATCATTATATTCTATGAGAGGATGGAATGATATACAAAGTAATGAAATAAACTAACCAGAACAACAAAAATAATTTATATTACAACAAATAGTAAAAATAGATGATAATCATATTATTTAACTGGTAATAGTTGAAGTAGGGTGGGTAAGTATTTTGGAAGTAATAAAAAAACAAGTAGGTAGTAATTAGTAGATTTCAGCCACAAAAAATTGAAAAATAAAAACTTTTTAACAAAAAATTAAACCGACGAAATACGGAACTGAAAAGTAAAAAATAAAATGAACCTTCTTATTCTCAATAACTAAGCTCCTAAACTAATGTAAGTAACTAATTTTGAGTCGGCGCCAAACGAACAATCAACGAAGATCATTAAATTACTTCAAAAAAATTATCAGAATGTCACCACGCAACTCGATGCCATCATTTTACGCCTTACCTAATTCATTTGCTTGTTTGTTTGGCGCCGACTCAAAATTAATTACTTGCATTAGTTTAGGAGCTTAGTTATTGAGACTAAGAAGGTTTAGTTTATTTTTTACTTTTCAGTTCCGTATTTCGTCGGTTTAATTTTTGGTTAGTTCATTGCGTTTTACCTATTTTCAGAAAAATGGCTACAAATTTAAAGAAAACAATAGGAAAAAAACAGGAGATTTCAGTATTCACCCAAAAAACTCGACCAGGCCCTTCAAGCTATTGGCAATGGCATGTCTGTGGTAAAAGTCCCTCGCACAACTATTCGCAATAAACTGTCTGGGAAGTTTCCAATTGAATCTCCTCGTCATTGTAGATCAGATTCAATCTTAGGAAAACAAAATTGTTGGTAGTTTGGCTGAAAGAGTGTTCAATCTGGACGAGACATGTTTTTTCTTAGCACCCAAAGAAGGGCTGATCATTGGACCTAGAGGGCAGCATGTCTATAACAAGTCTACAAATTCACAGGGAAAACATAACAACTTTGTTTGCAGTTAATGCAATGGGACAGTTTGCCCCACCATTAACTCATCTATACAAGTACGAACGAATTCCAGCATCACTGGCTGCAGCAGCACCAAAAGAATTGGGGTATTGTCAAAACGGAAAATGGATGGATGAGTTTTGAATACATCGCTGTCTTTGTCCTTTTTTTAAGGGAAAAATCAATTTCTTTGCTGGTTATTATGATATTCATAGATGGTCATCGCTCACATCAGATGCTGGAGCTAAGTCGTTTCTGTCGTGAAAATAAACTTGTTCTCATCGCGCTTCATCCCAATTCCACACATATTTTACAGCCACTTGATGTGGCGGTTTTTGGTCCCTTGAAAAGCATGTGGCAGAAAATGGTGTATTGATAACGATGGTATGAAAATTACCAAAGCTAATGTCCCAATGATTTTATCAGGTCTTATAGAAGACCGAGCTATGCCAAAAAATATATCTCGGGTTTAAGAGCAACTGGATTACATCCGTTCGATGTAAATTACTTCGATTTCTCGAAAATTATTATTGTGGAAGTTCAAAGAAGCTGTTTACGCCATTGTGATGAGTCTACACGCCACTGTGGTTTGTTTATATCTATGAAAGACAGTAACCAGATGTGCTGGTGTGCAACAGGCAGAATGCATCAACTAGGGTTGCAAGCAAGACATGTTCGCTTTAAGTTCTTGTAAAAATCACAGTAATAAACCATTTCAATTTCGAGTAGTGATTATTACTAGAAAGAAACAATTCCATTCCATATCATACAGTCCAGTCAAGATCCAACAGAAGCTAAAGCCAAAAACTATGATTGGGATAGTAATACTGAAGCAACAATGGTATTTGACTTCTGGCTACGAGTATCTAATGGGACTGAGGAATCAAACAAAGAAAATGTTACAAACCGTTTTCATGCCACTGCAAACTCCTCAGTAATAATGCAAATTCAACCCCGGTTAAAAAACCTAAACCCAAAGCTACAACTTCCAAGGATGATTCAGATCACTCTAATGTTGATGTCTTTCCCACAACATCAAATATAATTCAAACCAACACATCCCATGATAATTCACAGCATCACGATGTTGATGTCCATCCCTCTATATCAAATGTAATAATTGTGCCACCCAAGGAAGAATTTAGCATCCATATTTGATGACATTGTACCATAGCCAAGTCAAAAACCTACTTCTGGTAGGGGAAAAAGAGAATACACCCCAAGTGTTATTACATCTGACAGATGGGTGCCGTATCATGAACTGAAAAAACAAGAAATTAAAAGAACAGCGGAAGAGAAATAGGGAATTGAAAAGGAAAGAAACAAAAAGACGGCAACTAAATCATCAAGAAAAAAACAAGTGGAAGAGACTAGTTCAGTGGAAGAAGAATGGGTCAAAAGTGGAAGTAGCATCGACGACATTGATGATGAAAATCAAGAACAAGATGAAATACAGCTCTTTGGTGTGGAAGATTTGAATCTTGGTGATTATATATTGGCGTCATTGAAAATCAGTCTTCTACATACAAATATGTCAACAAAATTCTTAAAATTTTTCCTGAGAATGAATATGTAATTCAAGGTTTGAGGAGTTTAGACCAGAGTGAAATAGTCTTTAAATATATAAACAATGATGTGTCTGTTATCAACAACTCTGATATTTTCTGGAAACTACCAGACCCACAATTAATTCAAGATGGATGAATATTGAGGATAGCGTTTCCAACTTTGATTGATGTATACAAGAAGTGATTTTATTTTGACACAAAATATAAAATATCTGCATTTGCTAGTGTGAAATTACATGTAATGAAAAATGTTAAACAACAAATATACATTTGTGAATTAATGTTGCTCCATTTTTGCCTTTGATTTAGATACTTTTCAGTGGCCATAAATAGGGAAAAGTGATGGCCATAATTGGTAGTTTTGTGGCCATAAGTAGCAAATGTCGCTTTTTTTCCCTAAAATATGTGATACGTAGAAGGATAGAGCTTTAATAATTGAATTTGCGATGCTTTCAAGTAAGTGTGGTCATTTCTCTAAAATCTATTTCTCAAATTTTCCGACTTCTTAACCAATAAATGAAAACATATGTTCTTAAGGTGGCCATAACCGGAGTCTCTAGCCTACTTCCCTAAAAACCCATAATTCCTGCATTAAATCGATTATTAAATGGATT
Source organism: Gonioctena quinquepunctata (assembly GCA_018342105.1). Taxonomy (NCBI): domain Eukaryota; kingdom Metazoa; phylum Arthropoda; class Insecta; order Coleoptera; family Chrysomelidae; genus Gonioctena; species Gonioctena quinquepunctata. The sequence continues at coordinate 194,940 of JAFIRS010001320.1, read as the reverse complement.
TCAAGGGGATTGTGGGTTTTGTCTCTTTTTGCTCTCTATCATGGATATTTATTGATTAGTTGTACAATATTGATTTACAAGATATGACTAAATAATTTCCTGGTGATTCCAGAAATATCAAAATATACATGTTCCATTAGAAATTGAAAGGATGGATATGTTTTCGATAAAACCAGTAGTGATAAAAATGGCAGATATTTTTAAATGTGGTTTCAATGCTGTTGGTTTCGATAGCTCTTAAATTTGCATAGTTCTTATAGGAGACACTGTCACAAATAGATTAGTGTAGTGTCGTTTTATTCGGTTTAAATTCCCACCCTGCAGGCCAAGAATTTGCCCCTCCCAATTTCATCGCAATGCCGTACGGCGTCGCCTTTGCCATGAGAAACTCATTTAGTTGTATTTGCTGTGTCACGCGATGTACAGTGTGTGGCAAGAATGGGCAGCATAGAGAGATAAGCTTCCGATGTGAAGGGTGTGTGAAAAACCTCTACTATGTGCTACCTGCTTCGAAGGATACCATAAAGCCAGAAATAATTAGAAAATCATACTTTTTTACTCCAGAAAATGTTTATTTTGTCCCTTTGCATTGCCAATTTTTTGAGTTTTTTTTTTCAAAAATACTTAATAATTTATTTTTTTAGTTTTTTTTTTGGAAAATACGTAGGAGAATATTTTATTCTAGTGCAATGTTTTTCCAAAGGTAATCAGGATATTTTTTTATATTTTGATTTACAAATGTTATGACAAATAAACTTTTTATTTTAGTTTTTGAGTTACGAATTTTTTTCCAAGATACTTACGATAATATTTTATTTTTTGAGTTACAAATTTTGTCAATAAAAGCAATTTTCCATGATTTTTCATTTTATTTCAAATTTTGAGTATATCTTCTTGCAGATGAATACGTAACTTTTAGAATGCCGACAGAAGTTCTGTCGGTTTTGAGTAATTAGTAGTCTTAAATAGCACGTCTATCGGCGCCAAAATTCAGAACCTGTAAAAATACACAAAATATATTTTTTTAATGTTTCCATAACGAGTAACATAAAAAATTCTAGGTAATTACCTGGAATTTTACAGAAATCTGTCTATATCACAGCGCGAACAATTTCGGATTTCCCTGTGTCCTTCCACGTGTCAAAAGAAGGGTTGAAAAGGGAGTGCTACCAAATCTGTTGCACCCTGTATGTTAGGCCCGAATGTCTTCTATTTTTTTATACAAGCTTCATTAGCTTCACCTGTATTTTTGAATATAGGTAATGGAATTTTTTCACCCACTTCCAGATGCCCAAATCATTTGAAATTTTGCACACATATTAAGAACCAAGGACAATACAATAATTTCATAGCTATGGCCTGGTATTCTCACCAGAAAAAACATATTTCCATTTCAAAGATATGGCGAATGCACTGGTTTTTCACAGCATATTTTAAATTTCAAAGATATGCCAAATGCACATTCGCCAAAATTTAGATATAGATGTGGATGAAACAATCGGAGAGTTTTTCTCCCCTAGTCTTTTTTAGTGTATGTAGCAATATGGACTGAAAAGTTAAAAATAATATGGACTGAAAAGTCGTTGACCAAATTTTTTTTTCTAATTTAAAAAAAGCGTGGGGTGCACTTTACTTACTTTTTATAATTATATTAAGATAACTGATATCAAGTACCTCAAGATTTCTAAAATTCACAAAGCAAATGACTGAAAAGAATCGAATAATTATAAACAAAAAGGTACTTTCTGAAAACTAGCACTGAATGCAAAAAAATAATATAATAATGGTAAACAAAAAGGTACTTCCTGAAGACTACTAGCACTTAATGCACTAAAAAGAAAATGAAAATATTTGTTAGATATGCAACAGAAGTTATTTAGCTGTTTCTGTATCATTTGCTACATGTGATGTAAGTTTCTGAATCATTCATTAAAATATTTGAGAGTTTGCTGTATGATGTTTACAGTTTGAATCACTGATATAAGAACAGAAAAACTTCACACACCTACTTAAAATAATGTTATTTCTTTTTTTAGTGCATCTTGATAAAAACTTTAAATTTGAATAGATATATCTGGTCTATTGAAAACAATAGTTAGTTTTTCCAAAATATTGCAATTTCAGGGAGCCACTACCTCTAAACAGTTCTCACCCATTTGAGTTTATCACATTGAAAATTAATGTTGGTAAAAAAAACTCATTATAATTGCAAATCCCCAGAAACAGGTTATATCAGAAGCACATATCGTTTTAAGTAATATTGTCGTTTTATAAAATATTGCTTGACACTAGTATGACATTTCTATCTGATTTGAGTGGATGTACTCTTTCATTCCCAAATATAATATATAGGACTGCCACAAATAAAATCAATTAAAAACATACTTTTGAAAAAAATTCTTATTTTTATTGACGAGTATACTTCTGGATAATTTTAATTGATGTTATAAGACATTACCTAGGCATAGTACTGTAACGAACCTAGGCCGGACCTGTCGCCTCACGCGTTGCCATCGACAACAATGATGTCACCCCCGGAGATATTCGAGAACAATCCAGTCGCGCTGCCGCGGAAAACGAAGGTCAATATTGGAAATAACTGGAACACGCTGTTCGCCAACCGCCAGAATTGGAAATATCGAGAATTCTGTAACGGAGATAAATAGGCAATCCTCAAGAGGGAGTCTCAGTCTCAGCAGCCGATAACGTCGAGCGATACAGTGGTGTAGTTAGTAATATGAATTAGTTGTAAATTTAAGTGTGAAATAAATTAGTAAAACCAAGTTAAGTTTATTTACGTCACAATTGGTGTCGGAAGCGAGATTTTGAAAATAAATACGTGATCGTGGAGTGGATGGTCAGAAAAATAAATTGATAGACCTTTTTTCACGCCCAAAATAGACAGTGACCCGGTTTTCGCGAAGTGGACAATTGTGCGTGGGAATATAAACTGATACACTGTTCGCGTGGAACAGACAATAGACTGGTGGCCCGTGGAAAATAATTCGCGAAGTGAATTTTAAACAAACTGATAAACTTTTCGTGTGAAACAGACTGATACCTCGTCAAAGACAAAATGTGTTCAAGAAAAGTGCGCCTTGCGGATTTGAAGGTAGCGGAATTGAAACAGGAATTGGAGGAAAGGGAACTGGAAACGACGGGTAAAAAGCAAGTACTCCAGGAAAGACTTGCAGAAGGACTTATACAAGAAGGTGAGGACCCCAAAACATTTTTATTCGAAGTTCCCCGAGGTGATTTGAGTCCGATAATAGAAAAACTTGAAGAAAATTCTAGAAATCTGGAAGAGAAGCTTCAAGAAAATTCTATAAATCTGGAAGAGAAGCTTCAAGAAAATTCTAGAAATCTGAAAGAGAAGCTTCAAGAAAATTCTATAAATCTGGAAGAGAAGCTTCAAGAAAATTCTAGAAATCTGGAAGAGAAGCTTCAAGAAAATTCTAGAAATCTGGAAGAGAAGCTTCTAGAAAAGCCTGGAAGATAAGCTCCTTGAAAACACAGAAGGCCTAAAAAAATAACTCTGTGGTGTGGCGAATCGTCTAGAAAAAAGAATAGGAACCGTCGAGGCAGAGATGGACAAGATGAAGGAAATAATCAGCGATGAAATCAAAGACGGAATCGAGGCAGAAATGGACAAAATAAAGGAAACGATCAGTAAGCTGGAAAACGAATTGATAGTGCGCCTCCACAGAGATGGTTAACAAAAATGCAATGCTGGACTTGAGTTTGAACTTGATAAAGTTCAAGAGGGTATACAAGATGTCAATTGTCATTTCTGAATTAGGTACGCTTTCCATGAAGCCCTCTTAAATTCGACGGAAAAACTCCCTGGGAAAATTACTGCCGACAGTTTTATGCAGGGGCCAAATCAAATGGATGGAATGCAGGTGAAAGAGCTGTAGCACTAACACTTGCATTACGTGGAAAAGCGACGAATATTCTACAAACTCTTACCGCCCAAGAACAGGAGGACTATGATCAGCTGATTAAACATCTAGAATTACGATATGGCCAGGCCCATTTGGAACACGTATACCACTCCCAACTGAAAATCGCTGCCAGAAATCGGGCGAATCCTTACAAGAATTCGAAGCTGACATTGCACGCTTGGTTCGTCTCGCATATCCAGCCACACCGGAAAATGTAATGGAGCGATTAGCGGTTCAGGCATTCTTGGATGGACCCGTGACCAAGAAACCAGACAAGCGTTGACACTAGCTCGTCCAACACATCTCGTAGACGACTGGCACGCGCTTTGAATTTGAGGCAGCAAAACAATCCTGCAAAACCAAAGTAAAGTTCGAAGTATTGAAGAAGACTCACAGGAGCATGCTGACTTGGAAGCTGCCATCAGAAAAGTGATGAAGGAAGTTTTGCCTGAGAAAAGACAGATAAGATGCTGGAATTGGAAAATTGGACATGTGCGTAGCAAATGTCCAACATTCGAAAACACGACTCGATGCAGGAAAACCAAAGAAGGTCGACGAGAAGGGCAATCGTCGGCCTGTGTCCAGCAAGCCCCGGTTAACAACGCATATGTGCTATCCTGCAACGACAGAACAGAGGTGTTTCTCAGACGGTCTCATCAATAATGAGCCTTGCACCATGCTGCTAGATACAGGTGCGACTAGGACAATTCTCGGGCCTTCCTTTGCCAGAACACCGGAACGAATTGAACCGACAACTTGAAGCTACGCACAGCAACAGGGGAGCCAGATACGTATATGGCGAGCTACCGATTGAAATAATTTTGGGCAGCACTAAAGTGAAACATCAGGCACTTGTAGCGATATCGAAGACGATGCAATCATCGGAATGAACATCATGAATTCCAGAGGGTTTGAATTGTATTTCAAAGACGACGTCCTACGTGTCAATGGAGAAGAGCTGGTACTTCATGGGAGAAGTGAAGAGTTGATCCGTGTGCTGTTGGCTGAAGATGTAAGCGTACCTGAGAGGGCTGAAACCATCCTGGAGGCTCGCCTGGACGGGAGTGCGAGCAGTGGAGACGTGGTGATGTTCGAGCCCAAACTTCATGATGAGAAAATTGACGAGGGATTGCCCTAGGGAAAACCCTGTTACGGCTGAAAATTTGTACCGGTAAGGGTCATGAATGTCAATTACTTTCCAGTGACCTTAAAGAAAGGAACAATTTTAGGGCACTGCTCGTCAGTTTAATCTGTGATCTGGGGCGTACGAGGTACGATTAGCCAACCCAACAACTTGCCCACAGAACTAGAAAAATTAGTTGCCATCTCTTCCAAAGATATAAAACCAGCTCAACAGCCCAAACTAAGAGATTTAGTCAAAAAGTACCAAGACATCTTCGATACCGGACAAGGAAAAGGGGGTCGAACTAATGTGGTCCAGCACAAGATTGATACTGGGGTGCCCGACCGATCCGGCAATCAGCAAGAAGACTTCCTCTTGCCAAGAAGGAAGAGGCTGACAAAATAGTCAGCGATATGGGAAAAGAAGGAGTTATCGAACCATCTGACAGTCCCTGGTCCTTCCAGTCGTAATTGGTGGAGAAAAAGGATGGATCGACACGCTTTTGTGTAGACTATCGCCAACTTAATAATGTCACGAAGAAGGACAGTTACCCTCTCCGAGAATAGATGACACCCTAGACACGTTGGCTGGTTCCACGATTTTCTGACCCTTGATCTGAAGAGTGGATACTGGCAAGTAGAACTGGCTCAGGAAGATCGAGAAAAGACTGCTTTACCATCGGCTCAGGATTGTGGCAGTTCACCGTTATGCCATTCGGCTCTGTAATGCTCCCGCCACATTCGAAAGATTGATGGAGACAGTGCTGAAGGGACTCTCATGGAACACGTGTCTAGTGTATCTCGACGACATAATTGTGGTCGGCAGATCGTTCGAGGACCACGTGAAAACTTGGAGGAAGTATTCCTGCGACTGAGGAACTCCGGATTGAAGCTGAGCCCTAAGAAATGCCATCTGTTCCAAAAGAAGTACGATACCTCGGCCACGTTGTCTCTGGGGAAGGAGTAGCAGTGGATGACCAGAAGATCAAAGCTGTTAAGGATTGGCCCATCCCAAAAGACATTCACCATCTTCGAAGTTTCCTTGGTTTATGCACATACTATCGCCGATATGTGCTGGATTCGCCAACATCGCTAAACCACTGACCAGGCTCACGGAAGGCCAAACAAAGTTCCAGTGGTCCGAAGAATGTCAAGACTCATTCAGGAAGCTGAAAGGAGCTTTGATCAACGCACCTATACTGAGCTATCCCCACCCAAAGGGAAATTCATTTTGATACGGACGCCAGCAACGTGGGACTTGGAGCTGTCCTATCTCAGATCCAGGAGGGACAGGAGAAGGTCATTGGTTATTTCAGCAAGACGCTTAGCAAACCAGAGCGCAATTACTGTGTCACCAGGCGAGAGCTGTTAGCTGTTGTAAAGGAGTGGAGCACTTCTACAAGTACGTGTATGGAAGAAGATTCCTGTTGAGAACTGACCATGCAGCTCTCAAATGGCTCTTACAGTTCAAAAAATCCTGAGGGTCAAGAGCACGTCGATCGAGAGATCCAAGAATTCGATTTCGAGATCGAACATCGAGCCGGAACTAGCCATAAGAATGCAGATGCCTTGTCGCGAAGACGATGTCTAGATGATTGCTCACATTGCCGACGAGCAGAAGAGAAAGAAGCAACACTTTGTAGAACCGCGGCAATAGATGACAACTGGAATGACAGCAAGATCCAGAAAGACCAAGAGAAAGACCCCGACCTTGGCTTAGTCCGTCAGCTGGAAGAAGGGCAATCGAAGACCATCATGGCAGGAAGTCGCAGGTTACTCGCCGGCTGTTAAGTCCTATTGGGCACAATGGAACTCTCTTATTCTGACAATGGGATCCTGAAACGTGTGTTGGAGGCCGACATTGGTGGGGAAGACAGACGCCAAATAATTGTTCCCAGGAACAGAAGAGAGGAAGTGCTGCGGGAAATCCATGATGGAGTCGCTGGAGGACATCTGGGAGTGACGAAGACCCTGCAGAAAGTGAGGCAACCGTTTTACTGGACCAATTGTCAAGCTGACGTCTAGGACTGGTGCAGAAAGTGCGCTGTATGCGCTGCTAGCAATGGACCTCGAATACGACCCAAGGCCCCGATGCGTCAGTACAACGTAGGCAGCCCGTTCGAGAGAATCGCCATTGACATCGCCGGCCGGTTTCCCGTATCCGACCACGGGAATAAATACATCCTTGTGGCAATGGACTACTTCAGTAAGTGGGCGGAAGCCTATGCCCTGCCCAACCAGGAAGCCATCACCGTCGCCGACGTCTTGGTGAAAGAGTGGATATGTCGATTTGGTATTCCAATGGAGCTGCACTCGGATCAAGGCAGAAATTTCGAATCAAACCTGTTCCAAGAAATATGTTTACTGCTGAACATCCGCAAGACAAGAACCACGGCCCTACATCCGCAGTCCGATGGAATGGTGGAACGGATGAACAGAACGATCAACCGCCACTTGTCCAAGGTTGTCTCTGACCATCAAAGAGACTGGGACCAGTATCTTCATTTGTTCCTGATGGCCTATCGATCCGCAGTACACGAGTCAACAGGTCAAACTCCTGCTAGTATTATAATGGGCCGAGAACTGCGACTGCCTTGTGACCTGAAGTTTGGGATACCGCCAGGACAAGACACTGCGGGAGAGGACTACGTCATCAAACTTCGGCAGAGAATGGACGACATCCACGAACGAGTCCGGTTGAACATCCAGAGTGCCAGCGATAAAATGAAGAAGACCTATGACATCAAGGCCGACGCTGGAGGGTTTAAGGTTGATGACCTGGTTTGGCTGTACAACCCCAAACGTCGTCGTGGACTATCACCAAAGTTGCGGAACTCGTGGGAAGGCCCGTATAAAATCGTGAAAAGGATAAACGACCTTGTGTACCGAATCCATGAGCCACCCTGAGGGAAACCAAGGGTCGTCCATTTCAACAGGTTGGCCCCTTACGCTGGAAACCATGACCAAGTTCGCACCCTCAAGCCACCGGAGGATGATATGACGTTCGAGAAGTTTATGTCCTTGTATTCAAACGGGCAGAAAGTTCTATATGGGGTTACTAGAGAGGAGTCACGAGACCTTTTCGAGGTGCCTGCTGACTACGCACTAGCGCACTGTGTGGCAGAAGATCTTCGAATGTCCAGGGGCATCGCCGTAGTGTTTTCCAAGAAATTTGGTCAACTCCAAACACTGCGGGAGCAGAATCCAGAAGTTGGTGGGGTGCTACAGTTGAAGAAAGGCCAGAGAAACATCTACTACCTAGTTACCAAGAGGCATTCCCAAGATAAACCGTCCTATGAAGATGTCTGGAAGAGTCTCACCAAACTAAGGTGGACCAGAATCTGGTGGATCTAGCAATTCCAAAATTGTCCTGTGGTATTGATGGGTTGGACTGGAGAGTCATAAGAAGTATGCTGGAGGCGATATTCAGATCCAGCGGCGTCAAGATTTTGGTTTGCTGTAACCCTCTTCCACGACCAGTCATGAAGACCGTGGAGTGTTACTTCCATCGAACTTCACGGTGCAAATATGGAGAGTCATGCAGATATCGTCACACTCCAAGGATGACATTTCGGGACGAAATGTCTTTAAGAAGGGGGCAATGTAACGAACCTAGGCCGGACCTGTCGCCTCACGCGTTGCCATCGACAACGATGATGTCACCCCCGGAGATATTCGAGAACAATCCAGTCGCGCTGCCGCGGAAAACAACGGTCAATATTGGAAATAACTGGAACACGCTGTTCGCCAACCGCCAGAATTGGAAACATCGAGAATTCTGTAACGGAGATAAATAGGCAATCCTCAAGAGGGAGTCTCAGTCTCAGCAGCCGATAACGTCGAGCGATACAGTGGTGTAGTTAGTAATATGAATTAGTTGTAAATTTAAGTGTGAAATAAATTAGTAAAACCAAGTTAAGTTTATTTACGTCACAGTACTTTTGTGGATAAACTAGAAAAATCAGTTCCAAAGCAGATACTTATATATCTGCTATCACTGGGTTGGAATTTCACATAAAAAAACGTAAAATCCCAAAGATATTTTCCATGTGAACAAGAAAACAGTTTTGAGTGAAGGAGCCACTGGAATGGTGGTTCATGTATTTCCGAACTAACTAACTTTTAAATCACAAGCACGCAAGCCTAGGCAACCTGTACCCCTGTAACGCAGAATTTTATGAAAATCCATTCTATTTTTCAAGTAGAGAATCGAAGTACAGTTGGGCGGTACCTCTTGAGGGTATTTATTTAATGAGAATATTTTTCAAATGATTTGTTTATATGTTTAGTTACTTTATTCATTTGAGAAATTATGTCGTGTTAAATTTTTAACTATACTTAGTACCTAATCAAATATGTTTCATCAATGTATTTTTTCATAATTTTTATTTCTTGTACCTTGTATTTTCCATTACTTTTGTTTAGTTTATCACATTATGCCAGTGCCACCATTACTCAAAAAATTATAATTTAGTACTTGAGAAATTGTTTCAGTATTTAAAATTCCTTTTCAGAATTGAAATTATGTGATGATATGTGAGTAGCCGTTTTAGTACTAATTCCAGTACTCAAGTTTTCTTTTCAGTATTTGCTTCAGTCTTTTATTACCTAGTTCAGTCATTCAACCGGCGTGAAGTTAGCAGCTAATTTCCAGAAGCCAAAATTCCCATGAGATCTGGCAGCTACTTTTTGGCAGCTAAATTTCTCACGATCCTTTTAAGAAGGGAACAGCTCTCGATTGCCATTCGAAGAAGGGGACTGGTCTTTATTTTCATATAGATTGAAAAAGGGATAATGACTGAAAATAATTGAAGAAGTTTAGTGAATTTCTAGTTGTAATTGCTCATTCAACCTATACATTTTTACAAACGCATCGTTGAAAGTGTTATCACAGTGTATTTCATAAGGAAAATATGTAGTTGCATGGCTTATGAAATTGCAGAAAACTCCAATTCCTTACCTCCGGGGCAAATCGCTCTCTGTGTTTTAATTAAAAAAATCCATTTTCGAAACTACAATAAATTACTTGCCGACGGAGTTGGTAAAATCATATCCAGACAATTTTATTTAAAAACGCCATATGATGTTAAAAAATGTTGTGTAAGGATGATTTTTATATAGAGAGCTAGTATTAGCATAGCTGAAGGGATTGCAGTGAACTCGTATTTCTTACTTGCCGTCGGAGGGGGTGATGAATTAAATTTAAAAAAGCCATATCATCCTTAAAAAATGTTGTGTAGGAATGATTTTCACATGAACAGGTAGTATTTGCCTATCTGATGAGACTGCAGAAAACTCTTATTCCTTACTTGCCGTCGGAGGTGCTGAAATCACCCCCCTGATGATTTTAATTTAAAAAAATCCATACATCATTAAAAAAATTTGTGTAAATATGATTTTTATATGGAGATGTAGTTTCTGCATAGCTTATGAGTTTTCAGAAAACTACAATTACTTACTTGCCGTCGAAGGGGGTGAAATCATCCCCAGATGAATTTAATTTAAAAAAATCCATACCATCGTTAAATAATGTTGTGTAACTATGATTTTTATATGAAAAAGCAGTTTCTAGCCTCAAATTCATTTGTCCTACCGTCGGTGATGTCGAAAATAATTAAATTCGAATTTTTTGGGTGCTATCTCTGTAACTATTTGATGTGTCATGAATTTCTCCATGTAGAATGATAGAAGATGGAACGAGAAAGCAGTTTCTGGCCTCAAATTTATTTGTCCTACCGTCGGTGATGTCGAAAATAATTAAATTCGAATTTTTTGGGTGCTATCTCTGTAACTATTTGATGTGTCATGAATTTCTCCATGTAGAATGATAGTCTCAAATTTATTTGAACTACCATCGATGACGTCGAAAAATTAGGAGTGAAAATTTTTTGGGCATGTTAGTTTTTTTGGTTGAGGCTTTATTTGCCTGGATATTATCTTCGGTAAGTAGGTGCTTGAGGAATTATACAATTTTTGTTTTTGCTGTGTTGAATTGTCTGTTCTGAATGGGAGCAATTATTACAATTATTCACACGGCAAGATTACGTGGTTTTTGATGGCTCCCATGGCTCATGCATGATTTGAACATGTTCAAAAAAGATTTAATACGTCTTCAATATTGCATACATAGGTCACACAGCCCAGTTGAATATTCATTTTTTCTAATACACTTTATGTGAGATGATCTTAAACAACTCGAACATGTCTTGCAGTCTTTCTCATTGAATGATAGACCACAATAGAAACAGTCTCTGGAAACATCATCTGATGATGATATCAAAATTTCTTTTAAATAGTTTCTATACTCTTTAATATCAACATTGTTCATGAGCGAATTGCCTTTGCAATATTTTCCAGAAAGTACGTAACAAAAACACCACAGCTGTAACCATCTGTCTGCCTGTCGTGTTTAATCAATTTCGTTTTCCACTCAATGTTTTCTATAGATTTTTCACTAAATGAGTTATAAAATTCCAGATATTTCAAAAACTTCGTCAAATATTGCTCGGTTTCTTTGGAGGTACTACCGGTTGGATTCAAAAAAACGAAATATCCATTTGATAAATCCACCACAGCCAAACAAAAGTGATGTAATTTCGGTCGTGGTTTTATATTGAAAAATTTTGCAAAATTGGAAAAATTCCTTCAATTTAAATGTACAAGAAAACAGGAATATTCTTGTAGCCAAGATACAGTTGACGACTTGATAATTATTGGTATTGAAAATGTTTAGACATATGTCTACGAGCCAATCAGTCATCCATTCCTCTGATGATAAAATTGCAAAATCATTCGAAGTCACTTCTTTTATTATACAATCGAGATCGTTATATACGGTATGTTTTTCGATATTTTTATAATAACTTTGATCGGAAATTAGTCCATTCGGTAAAATTATCAACTCTTTTTCAGTTTTCCATTTGAATTCCATAAGCTCAAGTACTGCTCCCGATAAATACGGTAGAAGATAATAATTAAAAAAAGTGCTTAGTTTGATCGACAGCATATTCCAGGTGATGTCATCTCTTTCGATTCTTTCGATTTTTGTTCCTTTGTGAGTATATATTATGAAGTCACACCATGATCTATTTGTGATGTGGAGTAAACCTTGAACCTGGTAAAAATATGGATGATTTTGTTTCAACTTGCCACTATCTTTATCACAATATGGTATCAAATTATCCCTGCATGCTTGATGTGGTTCGTTATATCTGATTGTATAGGGACATTTAATCTCAATGAGACCATCATCTTCCACAAGACCATCGGGTGATGCACCCAAATATTGTTGCTGGGGATGAATTTGCAGACCTGATTTTTTCACCTTGATATTTTGAATAAGTTCATATTCTCTTATCGCAGGATCTTCATTTATTATACCATGGTTAATGGAAGCTACATTAATAGCTGGCGGTTCGACAATATCTTTGGCTACTTTAATCAAAGTATCTGAACTTCTCCCCCGCATTATTTTCCCAAAGATGGATGCTGTTAAGCGTATTTTTCTCTCATCTTTCCAAAGTGCACTTTCTCTCTGAGTTCGGGTCAATTTTTCAATGTCCAATAGTTCATCTAAGGTTTTGCAATAATTATTTTCGAAAAACCTCTCACATTTCACGCGGAATTCTGAAAATTGTCCTGTTTGTGTGTGATTCACACCATCATCATTATTTTCGCAATATTTGCAATAAAATGAGCCTTCGAACGATTCACATTTATTTGACACACATTTCTGGTGAATCCATCCATTACAACTGTCGCAAGCCACCCAGTATGCGGTCTCATCTAGGAAACCTTCTCCACAATATATGCAAGGGTGCTGTGTATCATTTATGACGTCTGTAGGACATTCATTTAAAGTTCTCTTCAGTGTGTTTCTCAAAAAATTATTTTTTATAGATTTATTTTTCTTTTGCCAGACTTCTTGAGAAGCAAGATCTGGAGTTGATTCATCGACAGACATTGTTTTTCCATTGCGCTTCGATTTGGGAATTTTCAAATTAGCTTCTTTGCATACAAAAAGTGTATACTTCCTCAGTTTCCTCACTACGCGACTGCATTTCTGGGACATATTCTTATCCATCAGTATATTCTTCAATACTCCAAACCATCTCTCAGCTGGAGCATTGCTGAGCCTTTCTGAATTTATGAGCATCAAACCGCTCCATAATGAGACGAAAGGAATATATTTTTTCAGGACTACACCAAAGAACGATGGATTATAGTAAGGATTCTCTTCAAATATATTATCATCACTTAAATGGCGACTTTCAGAAATTTCACGAAAAAATTTAAAAAATTTACTTGATTCGTACAAAGTATGTTCTTCCGCAGCGGGTATAATATCAACTTCTCTGGTCTTAGTTGATGAGGTTTGTAGGTTAATGATTACATCATTGCAACAAACGACAAGTAAAGATTGCCAACTTTCCTCATATTCAGCAGTTCTCGTTTTTGAATTGAGAACTACATGAAAATGAGTAAACCATTCACGAAGTGAGTCCCATGTTTTCAGATTTATGGCAGCTGCTAAAATTTCACGAACGGATTGTTTCGATTCAGGTGTAGTAAAATGAATGTTTATATCCTGGCATATGATTTTAAACATATGAAAACAGCAAATCTGTATTTTCATTTTCTTTTCCGGAAATGCTCTCGAGTGAACCAAACAATCAAAAGTGAGGTTTATATAATCTCTCAACTCCATTCCATTCCATGCAATGGAAGTGGCATTAAACAAACAATAGGATCTAAATTTGAGTTGCCAGGCTCCAATATTTCCAGCATCGTGTTCATTTGTTATCATTTCCAATATTGGACATAATCGCTGAGTGGTAGGTACCTGAATTACACCAGCGTAATAATACACTTTTTTTCCTGCCCCCTCAGGTCTTCGAATAACAGAACCGGTTGCATCAAGATGCAGAACTGATATTTCAAGAGTGTTCACCAGATACTGTTGCTCTTGGCTATATATATATAAATGGAGAGGAGCTCCAACAAATTGTATGTATTCCGGATGATCCTTTCTCATGAGAAGTAAATCAATTATGTCGTCAGTATGGCGATCACTCCTAGCCAAAATTTCTGAACGTGCCTTTCTGGAAACATCATCTGATCTTACAGACCCCAAATTATTCGTTTCAACTGATAAATGACTCAATGCTAAAACATCATTCTGACGTTGTTCCAATGGTTTACATGAGAGCAATTTATTCTTCACCATTTTTCGCTCAATTCCTCTCAACTGATGTGATAATTTTCCTACATGATTGAAATCTCTGGAGGTACTGAACACATCCACAGCATATGAATGATCGATATCAGATATATGTATAGATAAAATGAATCTTTTACATATATGAGCACAATATGCATACAATTTGAGTGAATTTGTTTTTTCGAATACCGACTATGTTTAAAGTAAAGCACACAAGTGTTATTGACGGATTTTATTTTTTTATTCAAAACGAATGCATATCTTCCTCTGATTACTTTTTTATTGTCATATATACTGCGAAACTCTTGTTTGGTTAAATCAAATGTACCTTCTCTGTATGTACAATCATTATATGATTTTCTCTCATATTTTTCATTGTTCATATTTCGAGTTCCGAGAGGTAGTAATCCATCAAAATGTTTTGATTCCAATGCAATGTTTTCCTGGTGAATTGCATTAATTTCAACCGGAATGAACTCTTCATCCGGACTGACCTTCGAGTGGGCAGCAATATTTTCTATTCCAGTTATTTCCACCGGTGGATTAGTGTTAGTTTCATCACGCCTGGTATCCTCCAAATCTGGATTGACACTTGAATTATTCTTTTTATTTTTTTCAGTTTCACTCCCACTGAAGCTATCATCATTTTCCTCCATAATATCTGATGTTGAATTAGGAATATTGATAGTATCAAACTCAGATACTATAATGGCATTTTTTGGAGAAGATGTCCTCATGTTTATCGCATTACTGATATCGATCTCGCCAACAAGCATACAACCATAATATGATTTATCATCAGCGTCATCTTCTGGCATATCCACAGGAAGATTAAATTGGTCGTTCGAATCATTTACATGTTCATTTCCAATATTAATCGGCGATAAGCTACAATTGAACATCTCCTCATCCTTGCAAGACGCGTAATCTGTTATTTCCATGAAATGTCTCATAGAAAACATAAATAATTTCTTTCTATTCCTCAAATTGTTCTTATAATTGAGATGTAGGCAGAGTTGGGAATAAATCAGGTCTTCAGAAAAATAGGAATCATTCAATCGATTTATAGAGATTCTATTTTTTTTAGAAATTCAGAAATATTTTCCACCGTACTATTACTTTCATCCAATTTTTTTGTTGAACGATGAACAACATTCGACTCCTTTATGTGAGTGTTGAATATTTTTGAAAATATATCACCAGTGTTTCTCAGAAGAACATTCAAAATGCTTCTTCGAAAATTATGGGTGCTAGATGAAAACAAAAATTTTGATGATTCTTCTATCACAACATGTGTGATTTTGATGTTCTTGTAAAATCGAGACAAGTTTGGGTAATTGTTTCTTAAAAAATCTGCCAAGTCATTCACTGGAAATTTAACTTTTCGACCCATTTTCTCTCAACTCTAAATCGGTTATTGGAAGAATTCACAGGAACTAAGAATGAAAATTGAAATCGTGCGGAATAAATTGTATAGATGGGTGGTGGATGGATGGCTCAAATATGTAAATAAACAATATCGAAATCAAAAACTGAAAGGAATTCTTGCTGAAAAATGAGAAATCAGAATAAAGTTGGTGATACCCAATACAGAACTAAAGAAACAAAACAAGCTATAAATATGCAACTGAAAACAATATTCAAACCAATATTTATGAATCACACGAAAATTTCCGAATGGAAGAAAGTTTTCCAAATACTCTGGAATAGTGATCACTCAAATGTAAAGTTCAGAGGAGTCCAAGCCACTGTCGATATACTATTATAAGCGGAGAGAGTCGTATAAACGGCAAACGGCCAGAGAAGTGTAGACGATCTATAAGGTAAACTTTAAATTTAAAAACTGCATACATGATCATATTATCTAAAGTATTGCTCGTAGACAAAAATTGCAAGGCACAAAAAATGTTTATTTTACGGGATTCTACCGATATGTTGTAAAAAAATTGATATTTTTTCGATCAGAAAAAAAATCATGAATTACACGAAAATGATTGAAATGAAGTGTGTTCGTAGTTTTTTATATCGATTCAGACATTTAAGCATTATTGGCGAATCGACTTCAACGAAAAAATAACGGAATTCAATAATTATCGGAGTCCACGAAGTGGAAACAATTAATGCAACATGGACAACAGATTTGAGAGTGGGAACTGACATTTCAATCTATCATTCTTTATGAATTTGAGGCCAGAAACTGCTTTTTCGTTACATTTTCTATTATTCTACATGGAGAAATTCATGACACATCAAATAGTAACAGAGATAGCACCCAAAAAATTCGAATTTAATCATTTTCGACATCACCGACGGTAGGACAAATGAATTTGAGGCCAGAAACTGCTTTTTCGTTCCATCTTCTATCATTCTACATGGAGAAATTCATGACACATCAAATAGTTACAGAGATAGCACCCAAAAATTCGAATTTAATTATTTTCGACATCACCGACGGTAGGACAAATGAATTTGAGGCTAGAAACTGCTTTTCGTTCCATTTCTATCATTCTACATGGAGAAATTCATGACACATCAAATAGTTACAGAGATAGCACCCAAAAATTCGAATTTAATTATTTTCGACATACCGACGGTAGGACAAATAATTTGAGGCCAGAAACTGCTTTTCGTTCCATCTTTATCATTCTACATGGAAAATTCATGACACATCAAATAGTTACAGAGATAGCACCCAAAAAATTCGAATTTAATTATTTTCGACATCACCGACGGTAGGACAAATAATTTGAGGCCAGAAACTGCTTTTCGTTCCATCTTCTATCATTCTACATGGAGAAATTCATGACACATCAAATAGTTACAGAGATAGCACCCAAAAATTCGAATTTAATTATTTTCGACATCACCGACGGTAGGACAAATAATTTGAGGCCAGAAACTGCTTTTCGTTCCATCTTCTATCATTCTACATGGAGAAATTCATGACACATCAAATAGTTACAGAGATAGCACCCAAAAATTCGAATTTAATTATTTTCGACATCACCGACGGTAGGACAAATAATTTGAGGCTAGAAACTGCTTTTCTCCGTTCTATCTTCTATCATTCTACATGGAGAAATTCATGACACATCAAATAGTAACAGAGATAGCACCCAAAAAATTCGAATTTAATTATTTTCGACATAACCGACGGAGGACAAATAATTTGAGCTAGAAACTCTTTTCTCGTTCCATCTTCTATCATTCTACATGGAGAAATTCATGACACATCAAATAGTTACAGAGATAGCACCCAAAAAATTCGAATTTAATTATTTTCGACATCACCGACGGTAGGACAAATAATTTGAGGCCAGAAACTGCTTTTTCGTTCCATCTTCTATCATTCTACATGGAGAAATTCATGACACATCAAATAGTTACAGAGATAGCACCCAAAAAATTCGAATTTAATTATTTTCGACATCACCGACGGTAGGACAAATAATTTGAGGCCAGAAACTGCTTTTTCGTTCCATCTTCTATCATTCTACATGGAGAAATTCATGACACATCAGATAGTTACAGAGATAGCATCCAAAAATTCGAATTTAATTATTTTCGACATCACCGACGGTAGGACAAATGAATTTGAGGCTAGAAACTGCTTTTCGTTCCATCTTCTATCATTCTACATGGAGAAATTCATGACACATCAGATAGTTACAGAGATAGCATCCAAAAATTCGAATTTAATTATTTTCGACATCACCGACGGTAGGACAAATGAATTTGAGGCTAGAAACTGCTTTTCGTTCCATCTTCTATCATTCTACATGGAGAAATTCATGACACATCAAATAGTTACAGAGATAGCACCCAAAAAATTCGAATTTAATTATTTTCGACATCACCGACGGTAGGACAAATGAATTTGAGGCTAGAAACTGATTTTTCGTTCCATCTTCATCATTCTACATGGAGAAATTCATGACACATCAAATAGTTACAGAGATAGCACCCAAAAAATTCGAATTTAATTATTTTCGACATCACCGACGGTAGGACAAATGAATTTGAGGCTAGAAACTGCTTTTTCGTTCCATCTTCTATCATTCTACATGGAGAAATTCATGACACATCAAATAGTTACAGAGATAGCACCCAAAAAATTCGAATTTAATTATTTTCGACATCACCGACGGTAGGACAAATGAATTTGAGGCCAGAAACTGCTTTTTCGTTCCATCTTTATCATTCTACATGGAGAAATTCATGACACATCAAATAGTTACAGAGATAGCACCCAAAAAATTCGAATTTAATTATTTTCGACATCACCGACGGTAGGACAAATGAATTTGAGGCTAGAAACTGATTTTTCGTTCCATCTTTCTATCATTCTAAATGGAGCAATTCATGACACATCGAATAGTAATAGAGATAGCACCCAAAAAACTCGAATTTAATTATTTTCGACATTACCGACGGTAGGACAAATGAATTTGAGGCTAGAAACTGCTTTTTCGTTCCATCTTTCATCATTCTACATGGATAAATTCATGACACATCAAATTGTTACAGACATAGCACCCAAAAAATTCGAATTTAATTATTTTTGACATCACCGACGGTAGGACAAATGAATTTGAGGCCAGACACTGCTTTTTCTTTCCATTTTCTATCATTCTACATAGAAACATTCATGACACAACATGTAATTACTACTTACTATAATAATACCCACACAATCAAAATTCATCGGGGGGGTGATAAATGAATCATGGACCAGGAAACATGAATGAAAGGCATAGTAGAAATCTGGCAACAACGCACATTATTTCTCGGCCATCCCGAGTTCGACAGTCTCTACGTCAGAAACCGTGGATGGAAAAGTGTGGATAACTTCACATTAATCAGTATTTGCATGAATAACAGTATTTCAGAAAAATATTATTCCTTACTTGCCATCGGAGGGGTTGAAATCTTCCCCCGATGACTTCAATTATTCAAAAAAATCCATATCATCGTTGAAAAATGTTGTGTAACTATGATTTTCATATCGAGAGGTAGTATTTGCATGGCTCATGAGATTTCAGAAAAATATTATTCCTTACTTGCCGTCGGAGGGGTTGAAATCATCCTCCAATGAATTTAATTTAAAAAAAATCCATACCATCGTTAAATAATGTTGTGTAAATCATAGTTACACAACATTATTTAACGATGGTATGGATTTTTTTAAATTAAATTCACCAGGGGATGATTTCAACCCCTCCGACGGCAAGTAAGGAACAATATTTCTCTGAAATCTCATGGCCATGCAAATACTACCTCTCGATATGAAAATCATAGTTTCACAACATTTTTTAACGATGATATGGATTTTTTTGAAAAATTGCAGTCATCGGGGGATGATTTCAACCCCTCCGACGGCAAGTAAGGAATAATATTTTTCTGAAATCTCGTAATTTATGCAAATACTACCTCTTCATATAAAAATCATAGTTACACAACATTATTCAACGATGGTATGGATTTTTTTAAATTAAATCCATCAGGGGATGATTTTAACCCCTCCGACGGCAAGTAAGGAATAATATTTTTCTGAAATCTCATGAGCCATGCGAATACTACCTCTCGATATAAAAATCATAGTTACACAACATTATTTAACGATGGTATGGATTTTTTTAAATTAAATTCATCTGGGGATGATTTCACCCCCTCCGACGGCCAGTAAGTAATTGTTGTTTTCTGAAATCTCATAAGCCATGCAAAGACTACCATCTCCATATAAAAATCATATTTACACAACATTTTTTAATGATGGTATGGATTTTTTTAAATTAAAATCATCAGGGGGTAATTCCAGCACCTCCGACGGCAAGTAAGGAATAAGAGTTTTCTGCAGTCTCATCAGATGGGCAAACACTACCTGTTCATGTAAAAATCATTCCTACACAACATTTTTCAACGATGATATGGCTTTTTAAAATTTAATTCATCACCCCTCCGACGGCAAGTAAGAAATACGAGTTCACTGCAATCCCTTCAGCTATGCAAATACTAACTCTCTATATAAAAATCATCCTTACACAACATTTTTTAACGATCATATGGCATTTTTAAATAAAATTTATCAGGGGATGATTTCACCCCCTCCGATGGCAAGTAAGTAATTGTGGCTTTCTGCAAACTCATAAGCCTTGCAAAGACTACATCTCCATATAAAAATCATCTTTACACAACATTTTTTAAAGATGGTATGGATTTTTTTCAATTAAAATCATCAGAGAGCGATTTCCGCCCCTCTCACGGCAGGTAAGGAATTGGAGTTTTCTGCAATTTCATAAGCCATGCAACTAAATATTTTCCTTATATTTTCCACTGTGATAACACTTTCAACGATGCGATTGTAAAAATGTATAGGTTGAATGAGCAATTACAACTAGAAATTCATAAAACTTCTTCAATTATTTTCAGTCATTATCCCATTTTCAATCTATATGAAAATAAAGACCAGTCCCCTTCTTCGGATGACAATCGAGAGCTGTTTCCTTCTTAAAAGGATCGTGAGAAATTTAGCTGCCAAAAAGTAGCTGCCAGATCTCATGGGAATTTTGGCTGCTGGAAATTAGCTGCTAACTTCATGGCGGTAGTCATTCAGTACTTGATTCTGTACATTATATTTAATTATGGTGTACAAATTTTGCCTGTTGTTCCCCCTCGCGGAGTTCTTTGAAGGTTAAAATGATGATTCTACATTAAATAAACTGAAGGGTGTGAAGTTTGGCCACATCCACAAGTACACTGAGAAAAATAAAATATTTCTTTCCTATTTTCCGTTTTTTTCACATGGATTTTTATTCAGTTAGGGGCGTGAATACACTGAGATTACAAGTTTCAACTGAAGATGAGAACATTTTATCAGACTAATGAATAAGTTCGATTTAAAAAAAAGGAATGGTAGTGGAGTTATTTTAAAAAATTCACACACGCGACAAATGGCTTTATACATATTTGTGCTTGAAATATGTTATTGCTATTGATCTCTTCTTTATCACTGATGAGACGCCAGAATTTGTCAGGCCATCAAAGGGGGTGAAATGGCTTTGCACAACTCTGTGCTTGTGATATGGTATTGCTTTTGGCCTTTTCTTCATCACCAATGAGATGCCATAATTTTCCAGGCCGTCGAAGGGGGTGAAATGATTGGGTTGATATATTTCGAAAATTCATAGAGTCCACAAATGGCTTTATACACCTCTTTACTTGTAATAAATTATTGATTTTGGTCTTTTCTTCATGTCCAATGAGGCGCCAGGCTTTGCCAGGCCGTCGAAGGGGGTGGAATGAGGGTTGATATATTTTGAAATTTCGCAGAGGCCACAAATGGATTTGTACCATTTCTGCTTGTAATATGTTCTTGCTATCGGTCATTTCTTCATCAATGATAAGACGCCAGGCCGTCGGAGGGGGTGAAATGGGGGTTGTTTCACAGAGGCCACAAATGGCTTGAAACACTTTTCTGCTTGTAATATGTTGTTATCGGTCTTTTCTTTATCTCTGATAAGACGCCAGAATTTGGCGGCCGTCGAAGGTGGTGAAAATTGGAGTTTTCAAAATATATCAACCGTCATTTCACCCCCTTCGACAACTGGCAAATTCTGGCGTCTTATCGGCGATAAATAGTCTTTTCTTTATCTCTGATAAGACGCCAGAATTTGGCGGCCGTCGAAGGTGGTGAAAATTGGGAGTTTTCAAAATATATCAACCGTCATTTCACCCCCTTCGACATCCTGGCAAATTCTGGCGTCTATCAGTGATGAAGAAAAGACCCATAGCAATAACATATTACGAGCAGAAATGTGTACAAAGCCATTTGTGGCCTCTGTGAATTTTCAAATTATATCAACCCCCATTTCACCCTCTTTGACGGCCTGGCAAATTCTGGCGTATTATCAGCGATAAGGAAAGACCGATAACAATAACATATTACTAGCATTTGTGAATTTTCAAAATATATATTTTATTTTTCTCAGTGTACTTGTGGAGGTGGCCAACTTCACACCAGTAATAAACTGAATTTTAGAATTGGGAAAAGAATATCAAATACAAATATGGCAAAAGTTTATCAAATCCAAATATTGTAAAAGAATATTAGAACTGATATCCTGATTCATTATCAAAATAGCTTTCATCATCTGACATTTGAACTTCAGGAGATAACTTCTGTTAATATTGAATCACCAATATATCATTAGTGATAAGAGAATAGATAAAATTCAAACTGACCCTGTTGTTCTTGATCTTGGAAAATCTTCTGCATGTTGTCATCAATCAGCCCAAGCTGATACAGATAATCTCCATAATTGAGCTGGTGTTCTGGATCACTCAAACCATTTCCAATGCTCAACCCTTGAAGATTGATTTTCAGTTTAGCATCTGCATTATTTTTGTGTATCGTATAGGACAATGCGGGAACATATTTTCCAGCATACGATTCTCCTGTTACGAAAAAGTCATTTTTTTGGAGCTCCGGGAACATAGTGAAGAACTGAATGATAGCATTATACAAATCTGCTCCAACTTTCGTTTCATTTTGAGCATAACCACTATCGGTAAAACTATATCCTGTGCCTGCAGGGTTGTCGATGTAGATAACCGAATGAGACTTTGTCCAAGCATACTTGCGTAGTTTCAGACCCTTTTCATTTTTTACCGAGAAAGGACCGTTTTCTGCAAATAAACCTATTAGAGAAGTGGCTCCAGGTCCACCTTGTAGCCACAGAATCACAGGATCATCTTTGTAACTCGACTGAGATGGAAAAAACCAGAAAAACAAATTGGAATTGAAAGTCTTGTCTACTGTGAGATAACCAGAATAGCTTTCCAAGGTTTTAAAACCATTGAAGTAAACTTTGGCAGCTGTTTTCGCTTCTTTTATTTTATTCTGTTCAATAAGTGGGGTTAGAAATAGGGGTACCCCCGGGTCATCCATGATCGGTTCTTGTCTGATGATGGAATAAAGATTCGGAAAACTGCAACAGCTTAGTTCTACTCTGGAAGATAAGACAAACAGGATACTGAACAGAACGAGATGCATTTTCTCTGAAAATACAACAATCCGGTTAAATATTCAATTTGCACTATAAACTATAATTCGTAACTCGTAACACAAGCATATATACTCATAAACAACACACAAATGACACACGACACAATAACCAACCAGTACTTTCTTTTCTTACTTCCTTCAATCCTTCATCCCAAAAGAATGATTTTCTAAAGTAATGATACTAGTGACATCTACTAAAAAATAGCTAATATAAATTCTACTTCGAATGCTATTGGCTGCTTAGAAAAGAAACCTGTACGAAAAGTTGCCAAAGTATTCACACAATCGGCAGCAAAGTACGTTTTATATATGATAGATGGCGATAGATGGTCATAAACAACACACAAATGACACACGACACACTAACCAACCGGTACTGTCTTTTCTTACTTCCTTCAATCCTTCATCCCAAAAAAGTGATTTTCTAAAGTAATGATACTAGTGACATCTACTAAAAAATAGCTAATATAAATTCTACTTCGAATGCTATTGGCTGCTTAGAAAAGAAACCTGTACGAAAAGTTGCCAAAGTATTCACACAATCGGCAGCAAAGTACGTTTTATATATGATAGATGGCGATGGGTAGAAAATTAGAGCTCGACCAGGGTTATTATATTTATAATACTGACAGGGTTAAGGCGAAACCTCCATTTTGATGACGTCTGATGTGTGCCAGAATAGCCAACTTCATAGAACTTATTTTCAAATTTCGAAGAGTAGAAAGGATCTATATATTGGCTGACTGCGCCAAACAGAAAAGAAATGAATGGAAAATACATCAGATGAATCAATTTTTGTAGAATGTATTGTTAAGGCCTCAAAGAACAATATGGAAAAAGACCAGAAATATTCTTTCACAATTATCTTTTGGAAATCAGTGAAAAGTTATGGAATCGAATTTGCACTTATACGTATTGTTCATACAGCTTTCCACACTGCACGTGGTCCCAGGTATTTTCTCAAAACTACGAAATACAATTACTACTACTGCACTATACACTGTCTTAATAGATGATAATAAATTAAAACACTACCGGAGTTATTGATCAACACACTTTATTTTCAAAACAAAATGAACAAGACGAAGAACAAGGATAAATACAATACAAACAACTGAAAAATTCATATATGTTGGCAGCAGTGGCACACTTTCTTCACCTTACGTCTGGTCCCCCGAACTCTCCTAAAGCTGATTTACGCCGTAACACTGTCAGTATTATATATATATATATATATATATATATATATATATATATATATATGTTGTTATGTTGTTATGTTATGTTATGCCAGTTATAAGTTTTAAAAGGAAAAAAACCACAAAAAGAATAATTACTAAATAGTTATTAGTTTCAAGAGATTGTTTTACACAATTTTGGAAGTTCTATTTATTTGTAAGCCTATTATAATATGGATAGATAAAAATGTAAAATTATAACACAATCAATTTCATACACTGTCATAATGATTATAACCCATAATTGGTAAAAAGACAACAAAAAATATAGATTTACAAAATTTTCATGAATGAAAAGTGATCAACACATTTATAAATTTGAAAAATACAGTATATGAAATTGTAGCTAACTAAAAGTAGCCAATGGTGGAACAGCAAACTTCTTGATGACAATAGCCAATCAGGGAATAGATGGTCATATGGAGAATTGGAAATTGTGAGAGAATAACAACGGGGTGATGTCATAAGCAATTATTATTGAAATTTGTAAATAGTAATAAGAATGGAAAAATAGTTGTATATATAAATTATATAAGATGAACCCAAACAGTGAAATGTGACAATTTGGTGCGCGAATTCAAAATTTCAAATGAAAAAGAAGAAGGAAAATTGGTATCCAAGGGAGCAAAAAACAAAGCGACAAGGGAGATCGAAAATAAATTCACAAGGGAATGCCACGCATTAAAATAAGTTATTTCTCGTAGGCAGGTAAAATTAAGTCTTCCTGAATAAAGGAAATAATTGCTTTTTGATACTTTGTTGTTTGTTTTCTTACAATGATCAACAATCATAACAATGACCATTGAATAAACTGAAATTAGACAGCAGTGGCTAGTGGCTCTATTGCCTGAACCGGCTATCTGAGATAAGAGGCGTACCAACTGTTGCTTAGCCGTGGTGAGAAAAGTGATAACAATTGGCAGCAGCGTGACGAGAGAACAGTGACGTTCGCTAGCAATTATTATTACAGCATACAATACATATACAGGGCGAAAATATCTATCTATATCATATCAATTTGGCTCACAAAGAATAGCGAAAACTATTAGCTATATAAATAATATATCTATCATGAATCCCGTGAAGCATATGAACGAGACGCAGTTTAGCCCGGAGTAACCTTGTTAGTCCCGATATCGGGCTCAACAAAGTATCACCCTGTATCTCTTCACTGGGTGATCAGAATTGAATGCAGATCATTTCCCCACGTTTTAGATCGGGACACACAATATACCATTTCCATAACCAACATACGCGATATAGTTCTTTGGTTCGAACTGTAGGGGGCGCTTTCCGTATATAGGGATATACACTGCAGAATTATATACTTCTTTGTAGAGCCCACAAACTTTTGTAGCGTTGTGTAGCCCTAAGTTTGGCAACATCGCAATGGCTGCCTTCATTAATGTAATATATATGAATTGCTGGATCCGTGATCTGTCCTAGCGCAAGGAGTAGTTGATAATTCAATATAAAAAATATTTATCGTTCATTTTTCAGATTAGGAAATTTGAGTTTGAAATAGTTACAATATTTGAAGATATATTTACCAATTCTTTTTCTAAGGGGAATTTTGTGCGATCAATCCATCTACATAAAGGATGGTTGGAAAAAAGTACAAAATAACCAATATTGGCTTAAAAGCCTTATTCTTCAGTTTTCATCGTAGATTTAATTTTTGTGCATCAAACGATAAAAATACATTTACACTGATGTAGACCATATAGGGGAGACGGTCTACCAAGAATATTAGGCAAATATAATTTCCAACTGAGGAGCGATATAATGATTTCAACCATCCTGAAGATTGGATATCGAAAATCTCAACAATTTTTTGAGGCAAAGGAACTTTTTTATTGACTTTCTTGAAATTCAATTTTGCGGTCTTTTGAAAGTGAAATGTATAGAGCTTTCCATTTATTTTTTTTGTTATCAAGTCCACTCACATTAATTGATAAAAAAGAGGGAAGTGAAGAACAGTTCACGTATACAAAATAGGTTGAACCATCTGAAATCATCACATTAAATTCAAGCCCAGATTAGTCTGTTGAGGAAAGAGATTCTGCATTGTACACAGGGATTACTCTCATTAGTTCTAAATTGCGGAAAAATATATACACATAAAATTCCGGTTCATTAATTGATTTTTTCAATCTTAGAAAGCTGCAACATCGACAATAGTGAAGTAAAAACTCGACAATATGTATCTTTCTGTTGGTAATTCAAAGATCTGGTTGAATGTTCAGTGGTACCATATGGGTACCATTGAAAGAATTATTTGTTCTCTACAAAATCTGATTTTGTAATGCTTGATTAAGATTATCCCCTGTTTTATTTGGATAATAAAAAATATTACTATCGGGGGGTGCCTAGAGATCGATTGTGAATAAATGACAAAGAATTAAAATACAAGTAGTATATATTTCGTCCGATTGAATTGAAATATGCAGAAATATATGATGGAAAAAAATATATCGGGAAAGCTAGTTTCAGGAATAATTAGAGATAACAAAATTGAGCTTCTCAGGAAAGTAGGCAATTGTTTTATTTTGTGCGTGTTTATCGAACATAGATATCTTGTGATGTGGGGAACGAATCAGAACCAAACAAAAACTGAACTATTTGCTGATGAGTACTTTATATTTTTTGGGGTATTTCAATCACATGGAACCACTAATTCACTTGGCATAAAAACAAAAAAATCTATATTTTCACAATTATTATTTCCATGGAAAACTGTCTAGAACAATCAACGGCAAATTTTATGTGAGCAGCAGTTCGTAGAGAAATATTTTTTTCTTTTATAGGAAAGTTTTTATTATCTTTTGAGAATTGATATTAATGAAATATTGAACAGAAATTTATTATCCACTTTTTTCCTATTTTACTTCCAAATTAATATTTATAACTCCGAAATTTCAGAACTATCAATTTTATGGATATATGTAATATAGAATTTGTTGTTCCTCCTCTTCCCGCTAAGGAAGCGATCGACTATACAAAAAGCCTGAACAAAACAATGGGATGAGAGATTGGTCATCTTATTTTTACTCCATATTTGACCCTGAATGGCAGTAACATTATGTTCTCATGAAGTTCTGATCGGTGCTATTTCATGAATTATTCATAAAAATAATGTATATTATGCCGAATAGGATTCAATCATTCAGAAATACTTCCCGAAAATTCGGACCTGAAACAGTAATAGGTGTTTCTTTGTAGAGGAGAAAAACACAAGGAGTTGAATATTCCAGTTTCTGATGAAGGTACAGATTTTTTTTGATTCTCCAAACTTTCAGAGAATTTTTCATCTATTGATATTTTATTGCAAAATTTTGGAGAAAAATATTCGTTTGGGAGTAAAACTTGAAATTAATCGAAAAAACATTTTTGGTTCAATATTTTTTTCTCGGAATCATTTGCCGAATGATAATGGACAACCTCATTGAAAAAAATAATTATATATCATTCTTTTTTTTTTTGAGAATTAGCGCAACAACCACTAGAGTTATTAGCGCAACAATACATTACATTTAGGTTGAGTGGAACATATTGATATCTGGAGTGTTTCTTTCTGTCACTAGGTACCGCCAGTTGAAAGTTATCTTTTCCGGCGTACCTACAGATGTTATAAGCTGGATGATGATTTGTTTGTGTTGTGTCTCGCTTCGACCAGAGCTCTCCGGATCTCTGGCTGGTGACTACTCCGTACTGATGAGGGCCAAAAAAGCCTGAAACCGGTAAGCGGATTGTTAGGCGAACACGACATAGATTAAACATAATCGAGCTTATCAGAAAGAAATATTTGCAATCAATTTCCATTTATATGGAAGTTTGCATGGATTTTCAGGTGAATATCATTCAACGTTCTGCGTGGTATTTGCTAGGAAAGTAGTTGTTTTTCACCTGTGGTCTACCAATTGTATTCAATGTATATTGAATCTTTTGTGAAGATGACTTTGATACTTTATTTCTCTCATATTAATATCTGTTAAGAATGACATGATATTATTGATTTGTTGAAAATATAAACAGGATGTTCACAAAAAATAACTTAATTTTAATCGTGGATTTTTCAATTCACAGAAAAATCTTTCTATCAATATTCAATTGAGAATGTTCCCCTTTTCGACATGATATTAATAACATTACAGTTTCTTCCCAAAGTTTCATGTAGATTTTGTGAATTTCGGTATTTGTTTCTTGCTTCTTGAAATTTGGGACATATTTCCAGGATATGTTTCACAGACACTGTTGTATTGCACACTTCACATATTGTTTGTTCAGAACGTGACAATAGGTAGTCGTGCGAAAATTTTGTGTGGCCCATACGTAGACGGCAGAGATTTGTTTGATGTTTTCTCCATTTTGGAAGGTGACTCCAGGGTTTTACATATGGTTTTATTTGCGCCAGTTTTGAACTTGACTGCTGCCATTCTCTTTGCCATTCTTCAATTGCTTTACTTTTGACGAATGATTTCATGTCTCAATTGGTTGTTCTGGATATTATCTTCGATTGATGGTCGTTTATTGCTTCTTTGGCTGCTATGTCTGCTCTCTCATTACCAGCAATCCCAATATGAGAGGGGGCCCACATCATGATAACTTTTTTCCTGAGTTCTTAGATACATTGTAGTTCGTTTTCCATCATAAGTAAGATTGGGCTGTCTGTGTATATTTGTTGCATACCCTCAAGTGCGCTCAAAGAGTCTGATATGATTAGAAATTTTTCATCTGGGTGACTCTTCACGAAATGTAATGGTTGTAATATAGCAAAAAGTTCAGCGGTGTATATACTCGATGATTGGGTTAGTTTGAATTTCAATGTTCCATTAGGTGTTACTAGAGCTGCGCCAACTCCCTGTTCTGTTTTTGAGGCGTCGGTATACAGTGCTACATTGTTTTGATATTCAGTCAATTTGTGGTGGAAGAGGTTTAATAAAATTTGGGGAGGCGTTTCATTTTTGTTGGAAGCGGATATGGTGAGGTCACATGTAGGGACATTGATCAGCCAAGGAGGATAGGAGGTAATACAATTCGAGAATACTGGAAGGAGGGTGAGTTCTAGACTTTGTGAGAGCTTATTGATTCTTTAGTAGAAAGCAGGGGCTGTTTTCGGGTGTCCTGTGAAATTTTGTTTGAAACGACTCGAGAAAACGTCATCAAAGGTTGGATGCATTGGTTTGGCAGCAATAGAAGGAGCGTATGAGAGACTCAGGTGTTGTCGACGGTATCTTGAAGGGGTTCGCTGGCTTCGCAGCAAATACTCTCTATTGGGCTTGTGCGGTGAGCACCTAATGCTAATCGTAGTGCTGAATTGTGAATGACGTCAAGTTTGCGTAATGTAGATTGGCCTGTTGCTTAAAGGAACTCCTTCATTGACTTTTAGAATTTGACTCTATTGTCAGATCATTCAATATTTTTTCTTACTTGAACTCCCCTGAATGGGTTCATTCTTGGAGTATATAAGTAAACAATTAGCACAGATGATTTTCGAACAAAAATCTTATATGAAATGAGTTTTCGAGTTAAATGAAATGATTTTTCTATGATATATTTCACCAAGCATAATGTTTGATGCGATATTATACACTAATGAAAATGGTAGCTTTTGGTGGTGGCACTTTCTTCTTGCAAATTTAAATTGTGTTAATATTGTTTTTCTCAATATTGTACACACAGTGGAAAAACTCATTTATAGTTATGATTTTTGAACCCGTAAAATGAGGAAGTCACCTGAATGAAAAACACATTCAATATAAGAACACATTTATTGAATTTGAATTTATTGAATATTTGAATTATTAAAACAATTCAGACTGAAATAAAATATTGATTTGTTTGAAAATATGAACGGGATGTTCATAAAATCAAATGTTGAATCATCTGCGACTGAAAGATAAACTCAAGTCACTATCTTCCATCGTTCAAGATAACCTCTTGTGAGGTATCCATGTTGAAAAGGGAAATATTCTCAATTGAATATTCAATAGAAATATTTTTCTGTGAATCAAAAAATCCACAATAAAAATTAAGTTATTTTCGTGAATGACTAACAGAAAACAACTACTTCCCCGACTGAAGCCACACTGGACATTGAACAACATCTGATAGATATTCTAAAAAGACCCTAACTGAAAAGAAAAAATCTGAAATTCAAAATTTGCCTTTTCATTGAGATTAATATTTGATTTTATATTTCAGTCTTGATAGGGAACTCATAGAGATGAATGAGGCGGAAAACAATGTTTTCCAAAAGAGAGAACTCACCAGAAATCATTTGTAATATTGACGCGAGAGAGGCATCGCATTCACTAGATCTTCAATACATTTTATCGACGAAAATCTATTTCACGCTTCCACGATCATCAGGAAGACCGGAAGAAATATGAAACACATTTTTGGAAGCAATCTCACTTTGCCAAGATGGAAAGTTAGAAACATTTATTTCGGAGAGACACTTTGAAATCAATGTTTTTTGTCAATAAAACCTGTTATGGGGTATGATAGATTGATTTGTTTGAAAATATTAACAGGATATTCATAAAATTAGATGTGGAATAATCTGCGACTGAAAGATAAACTTTAGTCACTATCTTCCATCGTGCAAGATAACCTCTTGTGGGGTACTCATGTTGGGAAAAACACTCTCAAATGAATATTGAACGAAAATATTTTTCTGTGAATATAAAAATCCACGATGAAAATTAAGTTATTTTTTGTGAATGTTCAACAGAAAACAACTACTTTCCCAGCTGAAACCACGCTGGGCATTGAACTACATCGGATAGATATTCTGAAAAGACTCTCAAAAGAAAAAATCTGAAATTTAAAATTTGCTTTTTTACTCATGTTGAAAAGTAAAACACTCTCAAATGAATATTGAATGGAAATATTTTTCTGTTAATAGAAAAATTCACGATAAAAATTAAGTTATTTTTTGTGAATGTCTAACAGAAAACAACTACTTCCCTGGTCGAAACCACGCAGGATTTACTACATCTGATATATATTCTGAAAAGACTCTCAAAAGAAAAAATCTGAAATTTAAAATTTGCTTTTTTACTCATGTTGAAAAGGGAAACACTCTCAAATGAATATTGAATGGAAATATTTATCTGTGAATAGAAAAATCCACGATAAAAATTAAGTTATTTTTTGTGAATGTCTAACAGAAAACAACTACTTTCCCGGCTGAAACCACGCTGGGCATTGAACTACATCTGATAGATATTCTGAAAAGACTCTCAGAAGAAAAAATCTAAAATTTAAAATTTGCTTTTTTATTAACATAGTTATTTGATTTCCTATTCCAGGCTCAATTAAAAACTCATATAGATGAATGAGGCAGAGAAAAATGTTTTCCAAAAGAGAGTACTCACCAGAAATCATTTATAGCATCGATGCAAGAGAGGCATCGCATTAAATAGGCCTTCAATACATTTTTGTTGACGAAAATCTATTTCATGCTTCCACGATTATCAGGAAGCCCGAAAGAAATGGGAAACACATTTTTCAGAAGCAATCCCAAATTTAAACCTATTATGGTATATGATAGATTGATTTGCTTGAAAATATGAACAGGCTGTTCATAAAATCAGATGTGGAATCATATGCGACTGAAAGATAAACTTTAGTCACTATCTTCAATCGTTTTGTAGTACAAGAGCTGATGATATATTTTTCCGAATTATCTGAGCAATATGCAGACTCATGTAAAGAAGTGAAGGATAGGTATATAGGAGTGTACCCTTGTTGAACATTCAAAGAAAAATACTCTGTTTGCCTAGTCTGATCAATATTCAATTAATTTACGTTTTATCGAGAGTAATATCATATGTGCTAGGGGTTTTATCGCAATTTTTTTGGAAATTCCACGATTAAATCCTCTAGCACGATGATATTTGGTGGGAATATTTCCCAAATAACATTTGAAATTGGATAAAATTATCAGAATTCATGTTATATTTGAATTTTCAACAGGGAAAATTACAAAAATTCTTCTCGTTCCAAAAATTGAAGGAATTGTGTGTCTGTTTCTAAATGCTTGACCCTTGACTAATGTGGCCATTCCATAGTTATCTTTGGTCAATCTATCTTTCCAACAATTAATTTGAGAATATCGAAATTCATTCAGCTATTTTCAGTTTCGTAAATAAAAATCTATTTTCTCAAAGAACTGCTGTGCTATTTGTTCATTTTTATTGCATACTTGGGAGTGTTTATCCACCCATACACTGAACACTGAAATATGTATGTCTCCATTTGTAACGAATACTCAAATTCCAGTTGAAAAGGGAAACATTCTCAATTGAATATTGATAGGAAGATTTTTTTGTGAATTGAAAAATCCACGATTAAAATGAAGTTATTTTTTGTGAATGTCTAACAGAAAACAACTACTTCCCCGGCTATCAATATTCAATTGAGAATGTTTCCCTCTTCAACAAGAATTCCCCACAAGAGGTTATCTTGACGATGGAAGATAGTGACTAAAGTTTATCTTTCAGTCGCAGATGATTCCACATCTGATTTTATGAACATCCTGTTTATATTTTCAACAAATCAACTCAAATTCCAATTTTTATGATCCCAACTTGAAAAGTAACGAAACCCCCATAGAAATTTCCAACCCCCTATATCACCCCTTTAGGGGTTGAATTTCGGAAAACACTGAAAAATGTATTTATGTATTTGTAACAAAGACCTATAATTCCAATATTCATGAACTCCACTTCAAAAAACTAACGGTACTCCTATACAAACTTTCAACCTCACTAACCTAACCTAACCTTTAGTGTTGAATTTTAAAAAATCCTGAAATTTGTGATTTATATTTAAAAAGATAAGCCCAAATACCAATTTCCTTGACTTTCACACCTCTTCTCCCCTCCTCCCCTCTAAGGATGGAATAAGAATACGCTGAGGTTTATATGAAATACTTCATAATTCTCACATATCTAGTTTCTCCAGATACGAGAGTTTTCCTGAACCTGACGAAAAATCCACATTTTTGGAGCTATTAGGTTTCCTCATACGATAATCAACCTGATAATACAAAAAAAAATATATTCATCAACTTCAAATCGAGTCGCTTATTATTAAACATAAACATTATACTGAATATGAATTATGTGCTCACCTTTTTGCCTTTTCTCAAGTTATAATTTTGAAGGGTCATCGCCACAATCTGTTCTCCTCTGCTGGACATTTCCGCAAGTCACCGCACGCTCACTGATTTGAAATCCCTAATAAATATTTTGAACTGGAAAACGCGCGAGGCAGTAGAGGCAACGCCGCCGGGACACACAGAGGCCGTTCTAATATAGGCAATATACGTTTGGGATTCATAGCGTAGTGAAAGCATAATTGGCTCTACAACGTTTCAAAGGAGTATACAAATGTTTAAATATTGAGAATTTTTACCCCTCTAAGGGTGCTTCGACGAGAAATTATGGAATGATGTCATTGCACTGGAATATACTCTTCGCCCTTTCTGAAAAGTGCGGGTTCAAGAGCGACCCGTTCATTTGGTGGGCTTCACAAGCTACCGTGTACAACTATATATATATATATATATAATATATATATATATATATAATATATATATATATATATATATATATATATATATATATATATATATATATATATATATATATATATATATATATATATATATATATATATATATATATATATATATATAAATATATATATATATATATATATATATATATATAATAAATATATATTAATAGAAAAAAGTACATTTTTCCATACCCCTGTTATGATACCCAATTTATATATTCTATATATATATATATATATATATATATATAATATATATATATATATATATATATATATATATATATATATATATAATAACCCTGAGCTCGACCACAGAGGACAAAGCTAGTCAAGACGAAAAAAATTAGAAAGAGATAGAGGGTAGAGGTAAGGAGAACCTAAAGAGAGTAAACGTTATCTGAATAGAAGGTACTAATAAGATATAGACAATCAGAATCTTGTAGCAGTCCAGTCCAGTCATACATGGACATGCGTATAGGTGGCCCACGCGTCATACAGAGTGGTCCAATATACATTCAAGAGCCTGTGACTCTCAGATACCAGGGTGCGGAGTGCGCTAGTCCGCCACTGTCCAGAGAGAATGGTGGCCATGACATGTCCATGTACGTCACTATGATTCACAAATGATCTTTCATCTCTTTCCATTAGTGTCATCATTAACAGCTTTCTTTTTGGCCATGTATGTAGCACCGGAGCTGCACCGGGGCACGAAACACTGACCCGTTCTTTTCAGGTGGTGCTTGAAGCCCCGGAGCAACACCAAAAACCTTCCCCTGCCCTCTCTTCCACCAACCAAGAACTTGGTGCAACAAGCCCTTTTTGGTTATGTATAATGTTTATGTTTGACTATGCATACACAAATTGCAACAACTAATGTTATAATCTCTGGTAGAATCACTTACAAAATAAAATGCATGGTGTGACTGAAAATAAAGAGTTACAAATAAATGTTTACGAGAAAAATATGTATGATATTTTCGATAGCAAGAGGATTATGATCGGGCTCTCAGGTATGACCAAAATTAAGACCCTAGTATATTGTCTGGAAATTTATAGATTTTTTTTTCACCAATCAACAAATATCCAAATGAATATATATTCTCAATTGAATATTGAGAATGTTTCCCTTTTCAACATGAATAGGTACCCCACAAGAGGTTATCTTGAACGATGGAAGATAGTGACTGAAGTTTATCTTTCAGTCGCAGATGATTCCACATCTGATTTTATGAACATTCTGTTCATATTTTCAAACAAATCAGAATATTTATTGATTATTAAGATTTATAAAATTCTTCGAAATAAATAAAAAATCCTAAACAAAATGAAACCTCGTGCGCATGTGCAATATATTTATCGTAATACACAATACACTCCTTAAAATGCGTTTTATTTGGGAGTAGCTCAGGTGCAACAAACACGGTACAGCTCCGGTGCACGAAGCTCCAAAAAGAAAGCTTCTATTGTCGTATGGGGAATAGACTCTCCTACTCAGATAACGTTCACTCTCTTTGAGGAGAACCGTCTCTGTTCATGAAAAAGTGTCCGTCGAAAAGCGTTAAATTAGGGTGGCGCTATAGTAGCAGCAGGGTAAATTTCAAAGAAAGCACCAAAAGATATTAGGGTAGGACAGAGAAATGAACAAGGAAAAAAAAACTTCCGCTTCGTTATGGCGCACTTTTTAAAATAAACATAAAATAGGAAACAGTGATATATAATCATTTTTTTACGCATCATTTTTACAATCTTTTATTTAGTTTCACTTGCTTATTCGTTCGTTTGTTAGTTTGGGTCAAATCTTGCTAGTTAATTGTGAAAGTGTTGATTTACTAAAAAAAATATAGAAGTAGACAATCGTTAATGAAGTAAATATTTCATAAAAATGTTTTTACATACTGTTGGTTGGAAATAACACAGAGACGAGAGACTGAGGCGAATCATTTTTTCTGTTTTCCAATTTACGCCCACTTGGATACCTTTTCACAACACAAATTTTGCCCATTATTGTTCTAATATTTTTAAAAGTTTTATAACAGTTAACACTAAAAAATCACTAAACGTATTATTTAAAGTTCACAAAAACTAAATCAGTTTCGTTTTCTCAAAGCATTTATACCGTACCCTTTACCTACGGTAGCGCCATTCTGGGGGGTTTAAACTGTTATTACAGCTTACCGCTGGACCCTTTTTCAACTTGTCCCCCATATAAGAAGGTTCTCCTTACACCTAGTCTCCATACTCAAGTTAAATGCCCTGGGAAAACTGTCAGAATAATGATGTTCTTCTTGACCTATATCATGGTAATTTTGAATATACAACTGAAGGGGTTACGGGAAAACCTCCATTTTGACACAAAATCTCAAAATTAAGCAGGAAATTCAAGAAATAAATGATATTATTCCACATAACAAAACTTAAGCATTTAACACTATATATGATTTCGAAAGCGACTTATCAATCAATCATTCATTTTTCATACATTTTTTCGACCTTACCACTTCTGGTGGCGGTATTGTTTTAACCCCAAATATAATATAATTTAGAACTGGCAACTGTGCCTATCTCGAGTTTAAGGCACAGAGTAGAAATATACAGAGGAGAAGACTAGACCAGACGAACAACATTAGAAAGAGATGGAATCCTATCTCAGTTCAAATATCCCGGGAGAACTGCCAGAAAAATGCAAAAAAGAGGCTTTATATTCGAGTTGTATACATGATTTTTTCCAATACTTTGTTTTTTTAATATAAAAATGAAAATAACCTTTATTATTAACGTTTTGAGAGTAATCGTCCTGTATTTAAACAACGTAGGTCTGTACTTTTTTGCACGCCGTTCAGATTTTTTTTACACTCTGTTCACAAATAGCCTACTTTTGACGTTTAAAGTGATCAAAAACTACACATTTTTGACGTATTGGAAAGAATATAGTATGTATAACTTTCTGCAATTAAATCATCAGTTTTGTATTTTTTTCGACTTTTTGTAAATAAATGTAGGATCAAACGAGAATTCACTTAGTTTAAAGAAAGTATCTATTTGGAATGTATGCAATTAGTTCATAAGTAATTGTTGTGTTGTGTCAAATTTGTCTTGTGAAATTATTTTTATTGTAACACCCTGTAGGTGTTATTGATTTGTTTAGTATTGGTCTATTTTTTATTAAAGGGTTTTCTATGAAAATAAGTAAGGAAAGAACTTATACCTAAGTTAATTTGAACTCAGATACTTATCAAAGAAATCGAGTGAGTATATATATCCTCAAGTTTGTATCAAGATTATCTGGAATATGTTATGTCTGGAACTTGGGACAAAGAACCTTCCTTGAGTTTCGATGGGACACAAATACTCCTTTTTATGTTTTATAAAAGACTGATGTATACGGGCTTTCACTTGAAATGTATATTTGGGTGAATATTGATTTGGATTTGTTTTAAGTGTTATTGTTTTATATCACATTTTTCTAATTTGACTTTTGTAGGGAAGGATTTTTGAGTAATCATTTGAGAATATTGTACAGATTGGTATCATTTTGTATCCTGTTTTGAATTCAATATATGTATTAAGTTTATCGAAGTTTCATTTGATACAATAGTTGAGGGACAAGTCATTCTAAGCACAAAAAAGAGGTTTGAAGGGGGAAAACAGTATGTACACAGCTGAGGTAGATAAAGCAACATTAAACAAAACAATCGTCAAATGTATTTAATGAGGCGATTTAAAAATCGAACTTTATGAACTCTTCTATGTTATGACATAAGTCGGAAAATAGTTTTTCTGTACAGTTTGAGGTTTTTAATTCTTTTTTTTTCTCTAGGTAAGTTATTGTAGAGTTTTAGACAGTTATAAAACCCTCCTTTTTCTGTGATGGTCAATCTATGACTGGGATATTTATAATCAGTGTTTCTGGTCATATATTCAATTTGAGGAATGAAATCGTCAAATAAATATTTATTCTTAAAGAAAAACAGTGAACATTCTTGGTGTAGATACCAAATATTGTGAGATTTTGCTTTTTCTGAATAGTCCTTAACATGATTCTGTGCATTTCAGTTTCCATGGAATTCTCATTGACATTTTTGCAAAATGAAGATTTTATTCATGTCTCTACAGTTTCCGTAAGAAACTATTCTATATCTCATTACTGATTCCATGTTTGCGTGGTATACGATTTTGAGGGTTACAAAATTTGTGTAGTTGGACATTACTCTCATACTGTAGCACACTTGGCTCAATTTAGTACAAACTGATTTTACATGTTTGTTCCAGCATAACACCTGGTCAATTCTCATCCCTGAGAACTTTACATGATCTGACATTTCAAGTGTTGTGTGATTATTCAGGTTCACGGCAAGAGGTGGCTCAAACCCAGGGTGGTTAGATGTGAACAATATAAATTGAGTTATTTTTTTCTTTTAGAATTTTGTTTATTCATTTGGAACCAGTGGTTTGCAGAGATGAGTGAGTCATTGGTATTTCGTCGTAGCGCGTTACGAACTCACCATCAAAAATGCTTTTAAGGATTCCTCCCGGAGGGAACCGGCTCCTAAATTTCATGATGCATTCCCGCAGAGAATAAAAAATCTCACTCGGGAAAGAAACCGTGCCCAGAGAGCCTATCAAAGGAGTCTGTTTCCTGCGGACAGAATCCGAGCTAATGGAATTAATAGGGAGGTTAGAGAAAATATATCTGAATTAAGGAATGAGAAATTTGGCACATTACTGCAAAATTTAGACAAAAATGATCAGCTTTGGAA
Organism: Gonioctena quinquepunctata; assembly: GCA_018342105.1. Classification (NCBI taxonomy): domain Eukaryota; kingdom Metazoa; phylum Arthropoda; class Insecta; order Coleoptera; family Chrysomelidae; genus Gonioctena; species Gonioctena quinquepunctata. The sequence continues at coordinate 156,001 of JAFIRS010001320.1, read as the reverse complement.
ACTTCATCGAAATTTAAAATAAAAAAAGTCTGATTTTCCACCTATTCCTGGTGAGGCCGGTATGTGCTACGCCCTTTACACATCCGATATTCCAAGGAGTGAACACGTAAAGATCTCCCTATTCGCTGACGATACGGCTTTGCTTTCTTCCTCAGCCAACCACTTGATGGGTGTCGTTTATTTGCAGAATGCATTGAACGGCCTCCAGCAGTGGTACCTGGAGTGGAAAATAAAGCTGAATCCTGACAAAACGCTGGCGATTTCGATGGGACGAAAGAGGAACAACCCGGAAAGGGGTGTGTCTGTCTCTGGAAGGGAGATAGAATGGTCGGAGCAGGTCAAGTACCTGGGAGTAACGGTGGATCGCCGGCTAACCTGTAGATCATACGTCAAGATCGTTAAGAACAAGATTGCCAAGAAAATCTGTACTTTGTATCCCCTGATTAACAGGAAGAGCAAACTCTCTCTAGAGAACAAAGTTCTGATTTATAAAATGATGTTCAGGCCTGTCATTTTGTATGCCTCAGTCGCCTGGGGCCAGACCTGCAAGACTAGCATTCGCGTCCTGGAACGAGCGCAAATGAAAGTCCTGCGGATGATAACGAACGCTCCGTGGTATGTGCGGAACGGTTGGATCCTCGAAGACTTGAACCTGCCTTCCATCAGGAGTATTATCAGAGACCAAAATCGGAAAGTTTTCGATTGTGCAATAACCCATGAGAACCCCCTCGTGAGGGAAGCCACTGATTATAACATGGACGACCCTTCGCGCTTCAAACGTCCCAGGCACTCCCTGGAGTGATGGGCTACTTACCAATCCATACTGGGTAGTGTAAGCTGCATCCTCTATAATCAACTTTTTTCCAAATTCTGATCTAAAATTCCCTTCTCTTCCATTTTTGAGAACTATCATCATGGCAAGGGCTGGAGACCGGTTTCTAGTCCTTGTACAGACAAAATTCTGAATTCGTGAATGGCTGTTGCCCACTTATTTTAGTCGAAAGAGTGAGAGCCTTAGGGATACACTCGTTTTCAAGTTACAGTGATGGGAGACCATGAATTGGTATTTCGGATGAGGTCCGGGTATAATTTGGCATGAACTAGTAGATTGGTGTCATCAGCATAATTTATTGGTAAACAAATATTGAGATCTAAGTCTTCAAACAGGTCATTAATGCAAACAATAAACAAAACTGTTCCCAATATACTGCCATGTGGTACTCTTACGTTATTGATCTTGATATCTGATTTAACTTTTTGTATTGTTGTTCTCTGTCTCCTATTAGATAGATATGTTTTGAGGCATTCTAGAGCTGGTCCTCTCACACCGTATCGATCCGGTCCTGTCTAGAACCGGATTAGTCGAGTGTCATATCGCTCCATAATATTTATTCCGAATTTAAGTATTTTCGGCATTCAGAAGCGGTCTTGTACCCTGAAGAGTGGCGAAAGAACCCACTGTATCCATCCCATTGAAGATTCCATCAACAAACGAGATCCCAATAGAATCAAACAAGGTCTCCGGAAGCTGCAGTCTGGCGGGCAAAGAAGCGTTGCTGGCTGGGATCGGTTCTCTGTCGAGAACCGATCTACTGGAAGTGCTGAGCACTTTGCTCGCCTCTTTGGGAGAAGATCTTCCAAAAATCCCAGCAGTATGTTCACTTTTCACATCAAAACGAAGATAACAACGGCACGACTGAACATGCTCCTCCCAAAAGACAGAAAAATGATGATTTTCCTGCACTGCCAGTTCAAAAAGATATGCCTAACCCTCCACATATTCCTCAATCTGTTAGAAGAAGTGCTAGAACTGTTGTATCTAATAGTTTAGCCGCAAAAAAGTATCCAAACATCAAGATTTCTAACAGACTCGAAAATCTGTCAAATATGTCAGAAACGTCAGACACTACTTTGTACTTAGGAAATATGATTTCTTTATTGTTGTTTGATATAATTATTGAATATCGATGGCGTGTTGTGTGCGATGGCTGTGTATGTATATATATATATATATATATATATATATATATATATATTAGTTCTTGTGATGAAATTCATGTTGATTATATGCATAATTATTGAAAATAAAACATTTATAATGGTTGAATTATTTATTTCATAAAAAAGGCAAGCCAAATATTCTACAATGAATTTCAAGTTAGAATGTGAAAATATAATTCATAAAATAAATTCCTTCTTTGGACTTCATTCGGCACCCAGCTCATTGAATAAATTGGTACAACACACCCTAATGAGGGGGCATAACGCTTTTTTCTTACGTGACGATTTCTACCAGTCCACACCTACCACAAGCCGCGTAAAGGAACTTCGTTCAAAAATCCATCCTTAAAAAAATGCAAAGAAAAATTCCATCCTTGGGTTAGCAAATCCTCAGCAGACCACCATATCGAATTTATCCATATGAAATACCTGTAATCTTTTATCTATCACATACTGGATGGTACCCAATCGGGATGGGTTTCTTCCCTCAAGGAAGCTGGCTCTCCTACAAGTCCTGTTTATTAAAATGTGCCAAATTAAATATTATTTTTATCGTGGCTATCTCTTCATGACTCACTGAAATATATTATAAATGAATTAAATATTTCCTTTACCAGAGTGAAAATGTCTGGAACAAACTCTACCATATTTCGTTAACTTATCAGACCAGTCTTAGCGTTTGATGGCATGTATCCAGGCTGCTTGCCTTCTCTGGGAAATTTCACAATGTTTTCTATTTCTTACAACAGCAGATGGAATTCTGATAACAGGATCAAAAATACAAACATGTACACTTTACCTGAAAAATCGTATTCGGCCGTCTTTTGATGCATTTTTATTGCATTTCACAACAGAACAATATGAAGGCATGATCATCTACGAATTAAACAATAACACATGTAATCCAACTACTTAATTCTTTTTGAAATAGGTAAAAATGTTCAATCTCCAACATAAACAAATCGGAAAAGTAAGGTTGTTTTACCTCCAATGTCAACCATCTGTCAAACGTGCACGAAACCAATACACCATGCACGTCGATATTTCACGAAAGCCGGGGCGGACTCAGATCAAATGCTCCCAGCAAATGTCAGCAGCGAAATTGCAGTACCTAACCCAAATTCTGGATTATACAGGAAGTCCAAACAACTTCTAACATGTCAATAATATTGTCGTGAATTGGGGTTTGTTCACGACTAACTAGGTAGATTCTGACCCTTTAATGATTGAAAACACTTTGTAAAAAAGTATAGAAAAATATTTATTAAAATGAAACAATGAATTAAATGAATTGTAAATGAAAAATGAAACAATGAATCCCTTCTAGTACCTAGTTATGAATTACAAATGTAGACAGATATTTGTTACTTACAGAAATGAATGTGGACTAGTTCCGAAAACCATAATCTTCAAATTGGTAATGGGGCAATAGGGCTTCTTAACCTTTCAACTCTCTAGCTGCCCCCATTTCCCAATCTAGCTTTGGGCACGGCAAAAACCCAACGTCGACTCCCCGATCAAACCATCAGTCGTCACTTTTAAAACCTCTTGTTTTTGTTTAGCACTAATTCGTGTTATGCAGAATAACAACAAAGGTGACCCACTTGAGAATCATGCTGATTGTTTCACTCTACGGGGTGTTCGATACATTTTTGACAATACCCCCCCTCCCGGCCAAAATCGCGCGTCCCGAGCGATAATATCTCAGAACAACTGATGATTCGATACAGGTTTACAGAAACCATAAAAATGACTTTTCTTCAATTAAAATAAATATACATATTACATTACAGTACAGAAATACAAATAACTATATAATACAAATATATAAATGAAAATATGTAGAAGACTCCGCTTGCACCATCTCCTCCTGGATTCTTCTTTCCTCCGCTGCATCTCCATTCATCTTCTGGCATTGGCTTGGTTTTTCCCGGCATGGATAGATGTAGGACTGTTTGGTCCGTAACAGTTTGGTGTAGCAACTGGGCCAACTGGCTTGTCGGTAACCGACTTTGCATGGTTTGGCCTATCAGGTGCTAGGCCTGGTTAGACTTGGTTTGATTTGGTTCGGCATGACTCTGACCAGCTTGGTATGGTCCGCCTGACTGTACTCTGCAAAGCTCGATTCAGTTGGAATGGTCTGGATAAGGATCAGCCTGACTAGACATGGCATAGCTCGGCCTGATTGGGCTCGATATGGCTCAGATTGACTGGAAGTGAGATAGTACAACTTAACATAACTAGCCTCTCCAAGGCCTGGTTCGACTGGATTGGTTACCATGTTTTCGTTTCATCTTCTCTGGACTTCTCTTGGAGTGGTACAAGGCTTACGACCATTATTATCTATAACAATTACAAAATTTCAGATTGTGAATATAATACTACTATTGAATTACATGACAAATACCGTGCCCCAGAATATACAAAAAATAATCAACTTTATTACTAACAAATCCTTGTCCATATATAATCATTATAATGAAACAATTTTCATTATAAATACTCTTCAATTAGTATAGTAATATTTCTTTCTTTTCATTGTTACCCCAGTAATATTTGTAACAAGTTAAAAAAATTATTTCATCTCTCACTCAAAACAAAACACCCATTTTCACATTGCGAGTGTAAATTATGTAATGTGATATCCTGAAATTCATTGCCTAGGATTGAAAGCAGGATACAACAAAACAATTTCAAAATCGCATTTCACATTTTACCACATTCATTTATATTCGACCTCATTCGAATATTCCTCCACTTAAACACTGTGCACAGTTCCTAAACTAGTTTTCTACTTCACCCTGCAAATTGAATCGACATGTCGGCCATGGCCTTATTTCCTTGTTTCCTTTTTCCATAAATCTTCTCCTTTTTAAGATCAAAATATCGTTCGTGGACATTCCTTAACATCTACCTAAAACATAAAATGAAAATTTATTAAATAAGCTTCATCAACAACTGGACTCCATGGGTCATTATATTTCAAAATGCGGCCCACGTGAATCACATCCGTTTTCGCATTCTTTGTCGGTTCCAGCTTAACTCTATATATAATGGGGCTCAGCTTCTCTAATATTGTATATGGACCGTGGTATTTGAGGAGCAACTTTGTACTTCTACCCACCTTTCTCATTGGTGTGAAAACTTTAACTTTCTCCCCCACGCTGTACTGAATATGTCGATGGCATTCGTCATATCTTTTTTTATCTAGTGCTTGTCGCTTCTCTATATTTTGAACCGCTATGCTTCTTGCTGCCAGTGCCTTTTCCCTCATTTGAATAACAGTGTTATTTTGCACGGGAGCCATCAGATTTGCTTCTGTAGGTAGAAGAGGTTGCTTCTGTAGGACAAGAAAAAATGGGCTAAGTCCTGTTGTACTTTGGGGCGTAGTATTCATAGCAAATTGAGCATGTGGAACATATTGATCCCAATCCTCTTGGTTAGTGGCTGTAAATATGCTCAAAATGGCTGCTATTGTTGAATTCATCCGTTCACAATTTCCATTACATTGTGGATGATACCCAGTTGTCTGCTGCTTATGTATGCCCATGATTAGTAATGATTCTTTTATCATATCTGATCTGAAAACCTGACCTCTATCCGAAAGAATTTCCCTGGGACATCCATGGCGGGCTATGATATACTCAAAATGACTTTGCGACGGTGTCTGCCTTTCCATCTGGAACTGCTGCAATTTCGACATATCTTGTTGCATAATCTGCCGCTACAACTATTGTATTGTTTCCATTACTGGAACGTTTAAATGGTCCCAAAAGATCGATGCCTATTTTCTGAAATGGTATCCCAACTGGAATTGGCTGTGAGAATCCCAAAGGTTTCCGGTTTGTTTCACCTTTCCTTGCCTGACAATCTCGACAGCCCTTGATATATTTTTCCACGTCTTTCTGTTGTCCGTCCCAAAAATAGCGATTTTTTATTTTTTGATATGTCCGTGAAATTCCCAAATGTCCTGCCAATGGTTCGCTATGATTGGAAAATAGAATTTCGCCAATCAAATGTCTGGGAATAACTAACAGGTTTTCTAGTCCTTTCAGCGAAACATTCTTCTTATATAACACCCCATCGATTATTTTAAAATTTTTTGCTCTCCTTCTAAAGCTAATATTGACGTTTGCACCTTCCGGATTCTCCAGGGATCCTATCAATTTTCCGATATTTTCATCTTTCCTCTGTTCTTCAGCAATATCTTCATTTGTCGTGAGAAAAGTAGGTATATCAAAAAATAAATTTTCTTCTTCCACTTTTGGTGCTAACACTGCACTTCTGGACAGACAGTCAGCATCTTTATGAGCCGACCCACTTTTGTAAACCACCTCGTGCTCAAACCCGTTCAGCTTAATGGCCCATCTGGCTAATCTTCCTGTAACATTTTCTGAATTCTTCAAAAAACACAAAGCGTGGTGGACGGTTGTGATCTTCACATGTTTTCCGTAAACAAAATGCCGAAAATAGGTCAAGCCCCAAATTACGGCTGAAGCTTCGAGTTCTGAAATTGTGTAGTTCTTCTCACTTTTTGTTAGTGTACGGCTTCCATATGCAATAGGGTGCATTTCTCCCTGGTATTCTTGCAATAATATGACTCCTAAACCTTCCTTGCATGCATCTGATCTCAACTCCCATCCAATGTCTGGGTTGAAGTGAGTCAGTACTGGGGCCCCTGTGAGTTTTTCCTCAAGAATCGAGAATGCTTCCTCCTGTTCTTCATGCCAATAATACCCTGGCTCATTTTTCGTTATTTCATAGAGCGGTCTCGCAAGAATTGAAAATTTTTTGATGAATTTCCTGTAGTAATTTGCAAGTCCTAGGAAACTTTGGGTATGTCTTTTGGTTTTCGGTCTGGGAAATTCGGAAATCGCCAATAGTTTTTCTGGGTCTGGAGATATACCTTCCTCGTTAATGATATGCCCCAATACCTTGACTTCCGGTGATGCGAAGGTGCATTTACTCGTCTTTAATGTCAGTCCTGCCATTGGAAGTCTTTCGAAAACTTTTCCTAATCTTGAAAGATGTTCGGAAAATGTATCTGTCCAGATAAACTAGTACGTTTGACCACTTCAAGCTTTGAAATACTCTATCGGCTAAGTCCGAAAATGTTGATGGGGCATTACAGAGAGGGTAATTTATTGAATTTATACAGTTCAAAGCCTGGTGTGACGAATGCTGTATATTCTTTTGAGTTTTCTTTGATCCCTACTTGCCAATATCCACTGAATAAGTCGAGGGTGGAGAAGTACTTGGATTTTACGAAATATGTGAGAATTTCATCGATATTTGATAGGAGGTAGTTTGACTTCTTGGTGATGTAGTCCTCACAGAATCGAGTTTTTTCTTCTTCGCCTTTTTTCTTCACCAAAACAATAGGGCTCGAGAATGGTGACTGTGATGGTCTTATGACACCCGCATCCAACATTTCCTCTACTTGATCTTCGATTATTTTCCTTTCTTTGGGGGAAACTTTGTAGGGTTTACTCTTGAAGGGTGTATGTTCTAGTAACTCGATTTTATGTTGAACAATATCTGTAGATCCCATATCCTTGACGTCCATCGCAAAAATATCCTTGAAATTATCAACGAGGTTCTCAATTTTCATTTTTTCCTGTACTGTAAGGTCTGTTCCCAATTCATAACATTTTTCAAATGGTTTGATTTTCTCTTTCGTTGTGTAGAGTACTAAATTCATATGATTATCTTCTTCCATAAAACCTAACGTTGTACCTTCAAAGATAACCTGTCCAACACTTGAAATATTCTTGAGTTTCAAAGTCGAATTTTCCAATACTTTTGGCAGCTCCATACAAACTAACCCTCTTTTAGTCAGATAGTCTTCTTTGGGTCTGAAAAAAAAATTATTCTCTTCATTTCCGGGTAGTTCCTGGATGTCAACATCGACAATCATTTCTTCTTGGGGTTCCAATCGACAATAATCCTTCAACTTCACTTTGGTTTCATTTTTCTCCGTTTCTAAGATAGCTGAGGGGTCCCAATTTTGTAGAAAACTTGATTCTTTCTCTTCCATAGAACTATTATCAGTATTCCTATCCTCATACTCCTTATTTTTAATATTAACTAGGCGGCTTATATCTTCATTCAACTTCTCGTAATTTCTTCTTCGGATTTCATTTTCCAGGATCAATCTTCGTTGGTTTTCTATTCCATGATAGGGCATGTCCTTTTTTGTTCGATTTTGCGTTCTACCAGTTGCCTGTCCCCAATTGAAATTTATTTTGGCGTGCCTATTTCCAAAACAATTTCTCCGTGATTCATTTCCTCTGAATGGTAAATATCCATCCCTCCCTATGTTTTCAATTTGGTTCGTATAATTTTGCCGCTTATTTCCATTCCATTTTGGAAACAAATGCGATTTGCCCTTTTCATATCCTACTTGACAAGGAATTGTAATTTCAAAAGACCCCTGACTTAAATTGACAATTTCCGTCTCTAAATTTATAACCGATTTATGCCTTCTCAAAAATTCCATTCCTAGAATTAGGTCACAAGGTAGGTGTTCGATAACTAAAGCTTCACAATACGTTGACGTTTTACCCAATTTCAAACTAATATTTGTGGTTCCCAAAACTGGTACTCTGAAACCACCTGCTGTCTGTACATTTTGTGAATACCATAATTTCTGAATATTTTCAACGAAATGACGTGACACTATATTCTGTTCTGACCCCGTATCACAAATTATGGTTGCCTTCTTATTATTAGCAAGTCCATTTATTTTAAGAACGCCCGTTTCTTTGTTTCCGAACGCATTTGACTACACATTTGATCCCACATGAAGTTTTCCTTGATAATCTCGTTTATACCGACAATTGGAGGTGAAATGCCTCTATGTCACAAAATTCACAGAAAATAGTTTTTTTCACATTTTTGAATGAATTATCCCGATTTAAATTATTATTGAAATTCCATACAACATCGTGTTTTTTGTAATTATTTATGTCAATTTTGAAAACTATAACCTTTAAATCAGCCAAATTTGTATTTTCATTTTTCAAGAGTCGATAGGGAGGGTAAAATCTACTCAGAACTCCTCGTTCGAAATGTCTCACAAACGTCTCTATGCTCATGTCTGGGTCAAAATCATAAGCTAACGCCCTGAGATCGTAGTAGTATGACCTTATGCCTTCATATTCTTTTTGTTTTCTAGTATATAACTTCCATTCTTGTTTTCTCAAATAATCTTCTTCGCCAAATTCCCTGACAAAATCGTTTTTCAGATTGTTCCATGTTTTCAAAAAATTCCCTGCATTCCTTTTGTATGATTCTAACCAATAGTAAGCCGCACCCAAGAGGTAAACTCCAATACATGTTTTTATCTGTCCATGCATTCGCTGCAGCACAATTCTCGTACTTTTTCAAAAATTCATTAGCACAATCTTTCCTGGGATCAAAACCCTGTGGCGCTACGAACTTTGGAAGGGCAGGGGAGCTCCCTTGCTTCAGTGCTTCTGACAACGTAATATTCATTTCAATGGGTTTGAACCGTATTAAAACCGAAAAAATCGAAACACAACTTATCCAAATTTTATAAAAAATCAGTACGAAAAAGACCAACAAAAAATATCATTTTCCTGAAACTAAATTGTTAGAGTAACATTTGCATCAATAGCGTTTACTTAATTTCCTTAAAAAAATCGAGTTCATCAAATCACTTAGCATGCCTTTGTCCAAGTTATTATTCAAAACGCTATTGTTGCACATACCTAGAAGCGATTCATTTACTGAAACATATAGGTCAGCAAATTCTACCTAGCTGTACCGGAATCTAGGTCAAGTTCGAGTCCTACTGTGAAATTGATGATTACTGAATATTTTTATTTTCTCAATATACTTTCGAATGGATTACAAAATTGGAATTGATCCATTATGAAGAATGGATCCACACAAAAAAAACACGGCGCCTCCACCACTTGTCGTGAATTTGGGTTTGTTCACGACTAACTAGATAGATTCTGACCATTTAATGATTGAAAACACTTTGTAAAAAAGTATAGAAAAATATTTATCAAAATGAAACAATGAATTAAATGAATTGTAAATGAAAAATGAAACAATGAATCCCTTCTAGTACCTAGTTATGAATTACAAATGTAGACAGATATTTGTTACTTAAAGAAATAAATGTGGACTAATTCCAAAAACCATAATCTTCAAATTGGTAATAGGGCAATAGGGCTTCTTAACCTTTCAACTCTCTAGCTGCCCCCATTTCCCAATCTAGCTTTGGGCACGGCAAAAACCCAACGTCGACTCCCCGATCAAACCATCAGTCGTCACTGTTGAAACCTCTTGTTTTTGTTTGGCACTAATTCGTGTTTTGCAGAATAACAACAAAGGTTACAGTCTACCTGAAGACAAAAAACTCCGAGTAGTGTTCAGGGGCGTTCCGGAATTTATATCTTTGGATGATATTGAAAATGAGCTGAGAGGGGGTTTGCCCCGGAGTCTGTGGCTCGTTTGCGTAAATTTAACGGGGAAAACTCCATTCCCACTAGTTTTAGTCCTACTAAATAAGGAACAGAAATATATTTTCAAGGTGACAGATCTTCTCAATGTTCGAGTGACAGCTTAACCTCAGAGGCCTAGGGCTTTTGTGGGTCAATGCCACAGATGTGAAAAGTTTGGCCATTGCCAGCTGAACTGCTGTGCTGTCCCCTCGTGTGTCAAATGCGGGAAAAACCACATCTCGCGAGATTGTACGAAGCCTAAAGAACAGAAAGCTAGGTGTGCGAATTGTAGTGGGGGGCACACTGCGAACTATCGAGGATGTCCTAGATATCCTCGCATAAGGCGTAGAGTGAATCCCACAACGAATGAACAATACAATCGAAGGTATTTCCCTGTAAACTTGGGAAAGACACAGGCGGGGGTGTCATATGCAGCGGCGGCCCGTGACAATCCCTTTACCCAGCCAGCTCAAATAAATTGCCCCAAAGACATTATTTCTACTTTAGATCAAATGAGGATGTTGTTTGCACAGTTCACTGAAGCTGCTGCAAATTTCTCAATCGGTTTCAATCCCAATTAATGGGTGAAAGGCAGCTTCCGAATTTCATTAAAGACTTGAGTTTCAAGAGTTTATTGTAGAGAACAACACTGATGCTGCTTTTCTACAAGAGACTCGTCTTAATGGATAATCTGTTAGATTTCCTAACTACAACATGCTCAGAAATGACCGACTTGGGCGTCCGGGTGGCGGCGTTGCCATCCTGGTGAAGCGTTGTCATACGCATGTTCAGCTTGGCATTTCCAATGATGATACCCATGGAATAGAAACAGTAGGCATTGTTTTCAATACGAGTAGTGATCCTATGCGAATGATCAGTGCTTATAACCCCCCAAATAATCGAATACTTCCTGAAGCGCTCGATGTGCTTCTGATGTAAACAGATCAACCTGTCTTGGTCGTGGGTGATCTGAACGCTAAACACGTACAATGGAGTCGTGTTACCAACACGAATGGCAGACGGCTGTGGCAACACAGTGACAGGTATGAATACCAAGTGTTGGCTCAAGATGAGCCGACGCATTTTGGTCATCTGAGGCCCAATGTGCTTGACATCGCCCTGGCCAGGAACATCACCTGGAATTGGGATATTCGCGTCCTCGCCGAGTTGGGTTCCGATCACAACCCGGTGATTTTATCATTAGGGGGTGATACACCGCCCCAAACAGATCGACTATGTACAAAAGTGGATTGGGAGAGATTCAGTTCACTTCTGGAGACAGCTTACTGCGCTCCTGAGGAGATGGATTCTCCACTTGAGTTGGATGAGGCCGTAGCGCGTTACGAACTCACCGTTAAAAATGCTTTGGAGGATTTCCCCCGCAGGGAACCGGCTCCAAGATTTCATGACGAATTCCCCCTGAGAATTAAGAACCTTATTCGCGAAAGAAATCGAGCAAAAAGAGCCTACCAAAAGAGTCTGTTCCCTGCAGACAGAATTCGAACTAATGAATTGAATAGGGAGGTTAGAAATAATATAACTGAATTCAGGAATGAGAGATTTGGCACCCTTCAAAATTTGGAAAACTCTGGTCAACTTTGGAAACTCAATCAAAATTCAGATGATTTTGAATATTAGCTTTGAAAGTTATCAAAGAAAAACATTTTTCATTTTGTAACTTTGAGGGCCCGTAACTTGGTAACGAAGGCTTTTAGGAACAAAAGTTATTTGAAGTAATGGTGATATTTTGACCCCATCTATACATTCCCGAGAGGAAAAGAGGAAGTCCAGGGACACCCTGTATAATCCTAGATCTTATATTATATGTACAAATTTGGTTAAAATTCATATGTGACATTTTTCGGTTCTTATAATTTTTATATTTCATTATTTGCCTCACGTTGTTTTTGACATCTCGCTGTTAGGTTTCCTCTTGATATGATTTACCATACAGGATGTTCCAACTTGTATACCATTTCATCTATTTGAGATCCAAAGTTTTTCATGAATTTAAATTTCCATATTATTTTCATTGTTTGTGCAAATTGAATGTATTGTTGGTAACATACTTATGACAATAGAGATACTTCAGTACTGACTCTTTGAGACATATGCGTTGACTAGAACATGGTATAAGATTCTAGAACAGTAAACAGTATAGAAAAATTTTAAAACAAACATAGAATGAACCACGATAATAATAATATTGAATTATCAGTTTCATTATTTTTATAAACATTTCCTAACATAACAATATATATATATATATATATATATATATATATATATATATATATATATATGATTCGATTATAATCTTGACTGTGAGATATTCACTGAAAATTATATTTGAGAATGCAGCCAGTAATGACCAGTTCAAATTATATTCTTCGTTATTATGTCGAGCTTTCGAAAATCTTTATTTTCTTTCTCAAGACTATTTATTTAACATGAAAATTGTAAAGAATTTGGTACAACAAAGAACATTGGAATTTTCTTTTTAACTTAAAGTAACAGTAAAGAACGAAGGATATAATTTGAACTGGTCATTACTGGCTGCATTCCCAAAATATGATTATCACTATATATATATTTATTGATATCGATAGATATACTCAAACATAACGGAAAGATGAAAAATCAAAAAGTCAATTTTTACATGCCACTCAAAAGTAACTTGTCTATTTGAATGCCTGCGCATTCGCAATGAGACTACTGATTACACTTTCAGCAGCGTATTAAAAATTCACTTGGCTTCGATATGCTATGGAGGTCCCTACAATATACACAAGCGGCATCATCTCCGTCTTTGTCGGCTATTTCTATATCTGATGTACTGTCTTGTTGAGACTGGAGGCCATCTGTTATTATTTGCTATTTATGCTGTCTTTCTTGTCATTTTATATTTGATTTCTTCAGTGTAAAGACTTCCACTAAAACATGTGTACATTCACTTGCGCTTATAAGCTATTTTCTAGTAGCTGATAGATTTGAAGAAATGCATGTCTAATGGTTTTATAAAAAATTACTGTCTGGTTTATATGTATCTTCATGTGGCTAATCTTCTGCTTCTATTACTCCATCAGATTCATGTGAAATCTGATTCGCCACAATGGTTTTTGCTGCTCTAGAAGTTGTTTACTTAATATTTTTATTCTGATTGATTTCAGGAAAATGTCATTGCTGGTACAAATAATTTGGATCCAAAGAATTAATTACGGCATATTTATTCCCAGTGAGAGCAGTTCATATTTAATCCGCTCATACATAAGCTTCTGTGTATAAGGGTTCAACCTGATATCTAGTGACAACTCTGAGTTACCTGTTGACACCAGTCTGTGGATCAAAAATGTATCGATTTCACGCAAAAATATATAAGAGGTGTCCGAGGGTTTTGGGTGATAGGGCGGGGTTAGTACATGACGAATACATAAAAACGTACAGCAGTTTTACCCTATTTTCTTTATAAACAACGATCAAAGTTGAAAAATTCAGTTTTTGTACCGTATCATTTTTTATTACGTTTTAGAGAAAAGTTCTTCAAGTAAAAGTTGAAGGTATTAGACTTTTTTTAAAACATCATCTCTGTTAAACATTAAGAGTTGAATTATTGACAGATTTTCAATGAAGACCTATATTTTATAATTCATTGATAAGTGTACAAGTGATTCAATATGTATGAAGTCCTAGCCCTTTAATATGAAGGTACTCTTGCAGAAGCGCCGTGTGGTGGGGAGAGCAGCTCGAGCTCACGCGGCGAGTTTCTAATATGGAAACTTTAAATTGAAGCGCGCATCAAAATTCAACATTATATCGGTTTCTAGACAATGTAGAATCTTCATTTTTTATTCTGGGGTAGCTCGAGGAAATTTTAACAACTGGCTAATTTACATTCCCCTGGAAAATTGGGAAATTCTGGAAAAATCTACATGTTTCATCAACCATACTTTATTTGCAACGTGAATGATAAAAAGAAGAACATGCTTTTTTGTCAAAATCCACGAATTCAAGATGGCGGCTCCCAGATGGCAATTAATTTTGTTAATATGGCCCGACTCCATTCAAAATTGGTATGTGGGTTTTTTTGGGGTCGGAGATTATCAATTTTTGTCAGAATTCAATAAGATGACGGATTTCATGAATGACTGAAAAAATTGAACAAAAAAGAATGGAAAAAGTTTCAGACATGCTTTGATACAAATGCTATGAAAAGGAAAAAATAGTTGTTTGACCTGGGTCAAATAATTTTTTTTCTTTATAGTGCATTTGTATAAAAGTTCGTCTTCATTTTTTTAATCTTATTTTGTTGTGCAGTTCAGTCCATGCTTTATGGAACTACATCTACCACTATTTCGGATAAACAAATGCAATTATTCATAAAATATTGAACCGATCTAGCTGAAATCTGGCACCCTTATAAAGACACATAATTCACTCTCAACCGACGTGTTAAAAGTACGTCACTATTAAGAATTATTACAGAAGTTATAAACATTTATAAAATAGTACAAAAAAGAGGGTTTCGGAAATTTATCCATCGATTTCATGCATGAAATATGGAATCATAGGTCTTTCCAATACCTACAACTTTTCTCTAAAATGTAATATGAAAATTCTACGTCCCGAAAAATGAATTTTCTGACTTTGATCGTTGTTTATACAAAAATATGACAAAACTAGCTGTACCTATTTAGGTATTTATCATCTACTAACCCCCCCTTATGACCTAAAACCTTCAGATACCTGTAATAAATTAAATCAACTCTATTTCTCTGCAGACTAGGCTAGTTGGTTGTAGTATGTTTTGAGTGGACCAAAGAGGTGGACCAGTGGTAGCAATCGATGTACATTACTACAACAGATCTTCTCTCTTCTCGCTAAAATCGAGACATCCACATTTTCAAGAGATTTATATCGATCCAACAGAAGAAGAACTTCATTATCAGCAAGTGATTTTGCATATTTAATAATATATTCCAGCCACTTGGGATATAATTCTCCATTCATATACCCAGTGTCACGTATTAACTCGATGGTACCAGTTGGAGCCCCATCAAGGTGTATTCTTAGAAAGTTTCCGTGTAAATTTGGACTTGGAGTATGTGGAAGGAGTTTAAACGTGCAGTGCCGCAGTGGCGGAATCGTACAAACTGGTCCAGGCAGTAGGTGTCACTTATCCCCATTCACCGCTACGTCTACAGAGTGTGATTGTTTCAATTTTTCGGTCTCAAACGTCAAATCGGCATTTGTTTTGTGATTCGACAGGTGAAAGTTTCGTTTCAAAGAGAGGACCAGTCTCGAAAATGCACGTATAATAAATAAATGACAATGAACGAGGCGGCCGCAAATACTCGATTCAAATGTAAATGACGTGAAGGAAGTAAAAACAAATTTTCGGGTGACCACTGCTGTATTGTTGGGTGCACAAACACGCGTTTAAATGCACCCCCGAATACGAAATTTCATGGTTTTTCTACCGCGAACTATGAATGTGACCAAAGGGAAGAAGTGAGTGGAAAGTCCGTTATTATTATTAACCGGTATTATTTTTTTGTTGGAAATTATTGACAAATTGGAATAAATGCAGTATTGATATTTACTTTGTACGGTATATATTAGCAAATTAATAATTTCTTTGTGCATATTTGGGTTCAAAAACTCAGTGACATTGATGTATCAGAATGTATTTTTACATTGATATAAACAATTAAATTTTTCCATGTTAATGATTACAGTGATCTGAAAAACATATTTATATTTATGTAATACACATTAAATTTTTTTGTCAAATTCTGACAGTAAACGAACAAATTCTGACAATAAAATTGAAATATATGAGTTGTCTACTTATTACAAGAGATTAGTAGAGCTGTGGGCACGGGTCAGAACCGATATTCTTGTGATGACCACACCTTAGACAGGAATTTTCCACTCATGAAAGGTCGAAATTTTATGATAAATAATTGTGAATCATTGAAAAACAAATACCGGATCGACCACCCACAAATACTAAAGTGACCTCATTGACCCCGATAGCTAAGAAACATTCGCGGAAAACAACTTATTACTGATAAAGATAATTCGGCGGCACTTTGAACACAAACGATTTCACCGCCGAAAAGCTGATGATTTCATCTCATATCGTAATTATTATCAACCTCTGACCCGGCGGAAGTGGTCATCAAAGAAACTGTAAACAAGCTTTTTATATAAAAGGACCAGAAATATCTAAGGAAAGTTACTCTCATTCAAGTCTCTACAGTTGATCCAGTCTCTCCAAATGAAAAGTTCAGTTCATTCTAGTATAGTTTTCAAAAGTGCCTCGGAAAACGCAAGGTATTGTTACAGTGGAAGTTATGCTTGAGAACGTGATCGATTGAGAAGTCAAGTGAATAATACTCAGCCTCGAATCTAATAGTGTCCAGACGAAAGCCACGTCTATAAAGTTAATGAAACAACCTCGATTGATGTAAAGAACTGTATGTTACATACAGACCGACAGACGAAACGTTTTGAAGTGATCGTTCGAAACATTAATAACCCAGACAACATGTACGGGAATCCCTCGGATAGATAAACCACTTTGACCCAAATACTGATTGGAGATTATGAACTCGGAATCTAGTTATCTGCTGCATAAGCGATATGACTCGGAACAGCATTTTAGATGAACATATATCAATTGATTGAAACTATAGCATGTTCTTAATTGTAGTTTGTATTGATGATTCATAGTATATGTAAGTGTATGTAAACATTTATTCGTATTAAGGATATACCTATTGATGTTTATGACCTGATTGATGAGGGTGCGAACAGGATAACGTTTATTGATATTGAAGTGTGCCCGCTATTCGCAATATAACGGGGGGCCCATGATATCAAAATGTATGTGTATGAATTGAAACTTGTGGCATTAACCATCGCTAATTTTAATAAACATTATTATTGCTACTGATGTGTTCACATGTGTGACTCTTTGATTAACCCAAGGTGTACGTTCAGAAACTGGAGAGACCTTACGTACCCCCGTTCTATTCTCACCTAGCCGCTCGGGGTTGTTGAACGAACGCAGTATTAATCCATCCGAAGTCGGGTTTTAGTTTTTGAACTTATTTGTTTATTTGAATTATTTCATTATTTTTGATTACCATTACGTCATCCATGTGCTTTACTTCATTATAATTTCTCATTTCAATTTCTAAATCCAATAAGTTTTATTCATTTTTGTAATCACCTTTTAAACCTTGTGTGATACTTTATTTGGTAGGTTTGGAAAAGAAAAAGTGTTTCGCCATTTTGATTTTTTTCGACGTCGTCTATCCAAGGACATAAAATATATAAATAAAATGAGAAATATGAAGAAACCGACTATTCATCAAGTTTATAGCCTAAACGAATATCTGAGACGTGATTTTATAAATAAATAATACGCAATTGTCGAGTTAATGCAAACAAATCAGTGAGCAACAGCTAGTAATATATATATATATATATATATATATATATATATATATATATATATATATATATATATATAACGGAAGAATATTAATTGACATAGCCCTCAAAGAGAAGTGTTAACCGTAGACACGTGTTTCGGGCTATCGGCCTCATCAGTACGGTGAAGAAGTGCAAGAATGAACAACACTTGGTAGAAAACAACAAATCAACGGAGTCGATAAACAGAAGCCAGTCGCACATTTGTGGTTTCGGTTTGTTGACTCCGTTGATTTGTTGTTTTCCACCAAGTGTCGTTCATCCTTGCACTTCTTCACCGTACTGATGAGGGCCGAGAGCCCGAAACACGTGTCTATGGTTAGCACTTCTCTTTGAGGGCTATGTCCATTGAATTTCTTCCGTTTTGTTTACCAGTCCCCTCGATATTCTTCCCATTCATTTAATTAAGACGATATATTTAAGGCCTTTCATTTGATACTCAACACGGCACATTCTTTAAAAATATTGGTCCTGATGTCCTCTAGTAGAGGGCACCATATTGAACTTGGTGTAACGTAACATAGTCTATAACCAGCGGATAATCAACGATACCTCATTTGTCAAATTATGATAAGTAGTTCAGAATATATGCGGAAACAGATGAACATACATACATACATAGCATGCTAAAATCACAACCCTCCTTTTAACTTTGCCGTAGTCGGGCAAAAATAGTATTTTCATCTTCAATTTGCCTATATTTGATGAAATCTGATTCCAGAAACTTTGTTGTTTTATCACAATATGACTATGGTGAATTTCGATTGAGGCATTCTTCAGAATGCAAAACACTGTAGTTTCATATCCCTATATGAAAATTCAGAATGAACTACAAAACCATTCAGGTCAATACCCACTTCCTGAGAAACATGGTATTTTAGTTGAAAATATTCTTGATCATTCTTGTAGCTCGTACAGACCAAAATGCAAGCACTTTCATATCGTGAAATGTTTTTTGTTCACGTTTCACCATCTACTCTCATCCAGAAGTGAATTGAGTTGCATCAGAGCTGAATTTGCCAGCCATATTAACATCGTTGAGGAAGCACATCAAGCTACCAATTCCGCAGAAAACAACGTGTGCTCTTAAATTCAGTCGGAATCTATTCTACGGAAGTCAAGGTCTGAAACGCTTTCTTGCAGTACAAACGCGGGTAATTGGAAGTAATTTGGCTTTGTTTTGAACGAACAGTTCTTTCATGAAACCCATCAAAGTGTATTATGATTACGAATGTATTGAATGAAATTCTCACTTTTAATATCAAGTAATTGGAGAATGGGTATTCGGTAGAGAAACATTACAAGACAATCTATTCTAGTACAATAAACAGTATAATGAAGCGTGTGGATTTGTTTGGATGTAACAATTGACTACGGAAAGAGCCTAATGCAGACATCGGCTATTTTACATTTGAAAAAGTGGAGATGTTTAGGAACCATGGTGAAAAAGACCTTATTTCTATTGTGGTTCATTTCGTCAATTCGAAATAACTCATATAGTTTCTAATAAATGATAAATAATGAAATCCTTTCAATCATCATTGCCACAAATAAGGTGATTATAAAAATCAACATGAAAAAGTCTTATTTCAAACTAACCGACCCGACACACGTTGTCCTGTCCTAATTTCTATATTCCCTGATTTTTTTCCCCTGAAAACTCTTGTCGGCGTATAACTTATTTTTTCCTATGTTTTTTGCCTTTGCTCTGCCCGCTTCCCGTTATCCTGTTTTTCCTTTATCCCGTTTTTCTGTTATCCCGTTACCGAGTTATCCCCTTACCCCGTTTTCTCGTTCTCCCGTTATTTCATTTTCCAGTTATCCCGTTTTTACGTTATCCCGTTATCCCGTTTTCCCGTTATCCCATTTTTCGTTATCACGTTTTCCCATTATTCCGTTTTCCCGTTTTAGCCAAATCGGTCCAGCCGTTCCCAAGTTATGAGCTTACCAACACAAACAGACATCCATTTTTTCATAATAATAATAAGTTTATTTTCAATTCATATGAAGTTATTACATTTTCGATAAAAAATAAAATAATCGGACGAATTAAACTTGTGGAATATTCATTAGATTTGTTGTTGATTAAATTATAATACTACGAACTGTTTTGTGGTAGTTCTACCAGTTAGTATTGAAACATAGAATTTTATATTTTCAGTATTTCATCAAACATTATCCTGGGATTTTCCAATATCAAAATTTTCAGATTTTTCTTATATGGAAATAAGGAGAAATAATTAAGTATGTAATTTTTTGGCCAATTGTTTTATTTATTCTAATTTTTGTTGTTATTTCATTTTTAAACCTGGTATTATAAATGTGATTTGTGTACATTATTTTATTTCTGTTTTTGGAAAGGTGAATTGAATTTCTAAAGGTCTTAAATCATTATCATTCACAGTCCCCCATCCAAGAATTCTATAGTTCAGTTGGGTAAGAATAAGTGAACAATAAAGCATTTCCAATTGAGGGTATCTTTAGAAATTGTTTGAGAAACTTGCATTTTGATAACAAGCTCCTCAATTTTTTTCTGGTTGAATTTATTCGTATATTATATTTGAGATTTTTGTCAATGACCATTTCTGAAAACTTTTCCAGAATAAAGAAATTTCCAATAACTTTTCTGAAAATTTATTTCCCTAAAAATCTTATTCGGAGTATTACGAAAATTCAAAAAAACAATTAGCCAAATCGGTCCAGCCGTTGTTTTTATAAAATAAAATAGAATTACCCTGGCCGGGATTTGTTCCTGTGACCATCTGCTTGGTAGGTGTAACCGCTGAGCTATTTCCTCTTTGGAAATAAATGACTCAATCGTCTTTTTCTTCGCCAAATTTCTTATATACTCGAATTTTCCAATTTCCGGGCAATTTTCCTGATTTTTTATTTTATTAATCATCCTCGGGCTATAACGAACATTGAAAAAAACATCTGTGGGACAGCCCAGAACTTGACCGGCACGGGCCTCAGGAGAATGGGGTTATTTAAAATGAAACATTGATAAATCATTTTTAGGGCTGTACGAAGTCAATTTGATCGTCCATTCAACAGTCAATTTACCGATCAATTGACCAGGTGTGATTCTTTTGTTGTATTGCTCCCTGCCGAATTTGGTTCTTATACTTCGTATATATTTTAAATAATTAAATGACAAAGTTTTGAAATTTGTAATTTTTTTATTTTGACAGATGTCAGTTGGAGAAATGAATTTGACTGCTCTGGATACTATTTTTCAAGGGTTTTCAAATGACATATTGCAAGTCAAGTTCTGTGCGATATTGGCAATTCAAAATTAGATGCTAGCGCCAGAATGGCGAAAATGCAAACCAGACATAAGTAAATGGTTGGTCTGTTTTCTTTAGAGGTTATACGCTTGTTTTGAATTTTTCTTGAAATAGTTCCATTCTGTATTCGTTTCCAGTTTTTTTTGTGTAGTGTTATTCCTTCCAAGACTCTAGTGAATTGGTGTATTTAAATCTTAAGACAATATCATTTGCAAAAACTCACTTTGGAGAAGACAAATTATGTTCTAATTTGCTCGCAAAAAATATTTTCCGAACTTTCTGGACAGCTTAGTGAAGTCATCTGGAGTTATTATGAATTATTTTGAAAAATGTTACACACTATTTGTGAATGTTCGAATTGAAATGAAACTAACGAAAATAAATTTTTTTTGAATTTCATATAAAACAAACAAAATTGTGTGAAAATGTGTCTTTATTGTTGTGAATGTTTGAAGTTTCAGCATAGAATGTCATTTGCAAGTATTATAAAAGTTGGCAATGCCCCATCACTAGTTGTAAAGACAATAAGTTGTGTCTTTTATTTAGTAAATGCATAACACTTATCACCTAGATGTACATATAAGGTCACTATTTTTCCATGCTATATGAATGATCTTCGGTATGTTGGATATCTCTTTTTTCTCTCAACTCTCTTTTCTTTCTTCTCAACTCTCTTTGAAGCTTATCTTTCCACTTTTTTTGGCTACAGACGATACAGGAAGATTTTGGAAAGAAACTGTATTTTACTTCAAGATCCCAAGAGCCCGTCGTCCATCTATATACTTACTCAATCCTAGATTAGTCAAAAGCAAAACAGTTTTTTCACTCGAGGACGTACAATAGTCAACAGAATACCACCAGGTAAACCAGAATTTCATTGAATGTCAACAATCACAAGAGATTCGACAAGTTTTAAGTATACAATGACTTAAATCATACAAACACTAATATTTCAAAATGTAGACAATCTACTTATGTATAGTTTCGAAAATCAACACCAGAGGGAGCAATCGTTATTTTGAATTCCCTATTGGGAATTCAAAATTAGATACCAGCGCCAGAGTGGCAAAAATTCAAACCAGACATACGTACATTGTTTGTTTGTTTTCTCAGTGGTTATATACTTGTGACTGGAGTTTTTCTGAAAATATTTCCATTTGGTATTATTTTCCAGTTTTTTTGTGTAGTGTTATTCATTTAAAGACTCTAGTGAAATGGTGTATTTAAATATTAGGAAAACATCATTTGCGAAAACTCACTTCGAAGGGGACAAAGTATGTTCTAATTTGCTTGCAAAAAAAAATCTCTTTCGAAGGTTTTGGCAGCTTAGTGAAGTCATCGGGAATTATTGTTATGAACTATTTAAATGAAATGTTCGAATTATTTGTGAATGTTTGAATTGAAAATAAAACTAACAAATAAATTTTTTCAAATTTCATCTAAAACAAACAAGATGGTGTGAAAATGTGTCCTTATCACCTATATAGTCACTCTTTTTCCATACTGTATGAATAATCTTCGGCATGTTCAATAATATTTCTCTTCTCAACTGTCTTTTTTTTCTTCGCAACACCCTTTGAAGGTTCTCTTTTTCATTTTTTTCTTGGCCACACACGATACAGGAATATTTTGGGAAGGCACTGTATTCTTCTTCAAGATCCCAAGAGCTTGTCGTCTATAGACTCACTCAATCCCAGATTAGTCTGCACCAGTACGTTACATTAATTTTTTCACGGAAAATGATAAAAACTTATTCCAGTATAACGAGATCGTTTCGCCTAAGAGTCACATTGAGGTACATAACAATAATGATTTGAACTAGAATAACTATTTTTTCACTCGAGGATGTACAATAGTCAACAGAATATTCACCAGGTAAACCAGAATTTCATTGAATGTCAACAATCACAAGAGATTCGACAAGTATTGAGTGTACAATGGCTGAAATCATATAAACATTGATGTTTCGAAAAGTAAACAATGTGTCTTTATCACCTAGATATACATATGTAGGTTTCCATACTGTATGAATAATTTTCGGTATGTTGAATAATATCTCTTTTTTCTCTTCTTAACTATCTTTTTTTTTTCTCAACTCTCTTTTGAGGTTCTTTTTCACTTTTTTCTTGGCCAGAGACGATACAGAAAGATTTTCAAGAGCCCATCGTCTGTCTATAGACTCTACTCAATCCTAGATTAGTCTGAACGTTACGTTCATTTTCTCACGGAAAATGATGAAAACTCATTCCAGTACAACGGTATCCTTTTGCCAAGAGTCACATTGAGGGACACAACAATAATCACTCGAGGACGTACAATAGTCAACAGAACATTCACCAGGTAAATCAGAATTTTATTAAATGTCAACAATCACAAGAGATTCGAGAAGTTCTAAGTATACAATGGCTGAAATCATATAGACATTAATGTTTCAAAAAGTAAACAATGTACGTATGTATAAATTCAAATATCGACACCAGAGGGAGTATCCGTTATTTTGAATTCCCAATAGTTTCTGTCATTTTTCAAAAGTGACACTTCAGTTTGACAGATGACAGTCAAAAACTGATGGTTGCATTCGGGGCAGTAACTGTATTTTCTTACCGAGTTTCAGCTCGACTGGTTGAACGGTTCGGCAGTTTTCGTGGAAGATTACAGACACACACACACACACAGACAGACTTCACTTTGGAAATGGTCCCAATCGTCTCGGAGGACCTCGAAACGGATAATTCCGTCGCTATCTCGATTTTTTGCGCTCACAAAGAATCGAGATTGGTTTGAGTTATATAACAGTATGCACAACGGTCCATGAACTTCCAGGAGTTATTGCCACTAAAGGACAGAAACAAGTAGGGTAGGTAACAAGCGCAGAAAGAGGAAAACTTATTACCGTTTGCTGCTTCATTAATGCCATAATATATATATGCTTATCGAAGAGCATTTTGGAATCAAATATTATTCCTACGTCCTTTATTTCCGTGACAGTTTTCAAGGCTTGAGAAGATATTTGATGAAAATGATTTAGAATGCTTTTTCCGCGCCCAAATAAAATGTGGTAACACTTTTCAAAATTCAGATAAAGACTATTTACCTAACAGTAATTATAAAAGTTATTGATGTCCTGCTGCATTAGTGTGATATTATCAGCATCAGAAATGGAGTGGTATATTTTAAGATCATAGGCATACATAAAAAAGGCGAAAACAAAAGCATATATCGTTAATATAAATCTTGAATAGAAGTGGCCCTAGATGAGATCCTTGAGGCACTCCAGAGGTAATTTGGCGATATTCGGATTTGTGGTTATCGATTGTTACCGCCTGACAACGATCATTTAAATAAGATTCGAGTCAATTTAGCAGGTTGCCGTTTACCCCGACTC
Organism: Gonioctena quinquepunctata; assembly: GCA_018342105.1. Taxonomy (NCBI): domain Eukaryota; kingdom Metazoa; phylum Arthropoda; class Insecta; order Coleoptera; family Chrysomelidae; genus Gonioctena; species Gonioctena quinquepunctata. Next base: position 131,351 of record JAFIRS010001320.1, on the reverse strand, counting down.
CAGCGAGCTTCTGTAACAAAACTGAGTGATCGATTTTGTCAAAGGCTTTGCTGAAGTCGGTGTAAATAGCATCAACTTGGTGTTTGTCATTGACGCTATGCAGTATATGTGAATCGTTTCTTCATGAAGCCTTGTTGTTCAATATAAATTATATTTTAAACGTCGAAGAACAGGTTATCGAAAATAATGGATTCAAATATTTTTGCTATGATTGACAGTTTTGAAATCGGCCTATAGTTTCTGACGAGTTGTTTATTATCAGATTTTAAGATTGGGATTATATGAGCCTACTTCCATACTGACGGAAATACTCCCTCTTCAAGAGATTTATTGAAGATGATGTTTAGTGGAATTGCAATATATTCAGCACAGTATTTGAGGAATGTTGTTGGTAGCTCATCCTATATAATTTCTCGAATCTTAATCTTAAGTCCTGCAGTCTTGCACACCCGTGAATGACGAGTGTATAATACAATTTCAATTTCAAAATGAATTACAGTGGTTTAAAATTGGGGACAAAAAAATGAAAAAACTTTTTTTGTCAAATTCGTCAAAATTTTGAGAACCTCGATATTTTTTTTGGATTATTTGAGAAAAATCTATTTAGTTTCTGATGGACTTTCAACTATCAGAGGTTGTGCAAGAGGTTAGATTATACCCTAAAAATTATTAACTAATATATCTCCAAAATTTGCGAGTGTGGGTTTGGTTTTCATATTATCAATAAACTGAATATTTTCGCCATTATATTCGCATTTGAAATATACATGATAATCCTCTAATACAGTGAAATACAGTAATATATATATATATATATATATATATATATATATATATATATATATATATCAATTTCGTATGGTAGGAGCGTTTTTCAACTTAAGGGTCGAGTTACATGAGAATGAATTTTTATTAGGTATAACAGGAAGATTTAGCAAATTTATCCAGAAATTTCGGGAAAATCGTCAGTAACTCACCATTATTTTGCAACATGCAATTTCAACTTTTCGTGCAGTGGAAGGAGGAGAGGTGGGAAAAAGTTGTGAAAAGCAAAATTCCAATTACAAAGAGCACAAAATTCTTTCCTGCTTATCATGAGCTAATGGAATTGGAATTAACATTCCTGTCGCATTTGTAAAAGCAATCAATAAATGCAATATAATAATGAGATTTCCCAAAAAAATATGCAAAATTCCAGGAATCCTTTCTTAGAATCTATTATGCTTATAAACAAAGTAAACGTTGTTCCGCATCGGTTGTTTGGAATCCCCAGTATCAAATTCACATAAATAGAATTGAGATGGTACATAAGTTTTTTTAGAATTTCACACAAATCATTGATAGTGACTACAATCCACTGATGCGTGAACAAAATATATTACCTCCCAAAGATAGGCGAAATATAACGGACTTGATAATGATTTTTAAACTGATGAAGGGACTAGCGCAGAGCCCACATTTATTCTCAAGGATTAAATTAATTCATCGCTCAAAGTAGGCTCAAGAATCCAAAATTTTTCAGTATACCCTTCAAAGAAACCAACCTGCTCAAAATTCACCACTATGCAGGATGCTTAGAACATTCAATAGCTTTTTTAATGACATTCAATATTCTGAAGTAGATTTGAATTGTTTCAAATTTAAAATTAGGAGGAATTACATCGACCATCTCTAAGTGAACTATAGATCTACCATAACCTATTTCATAAGTCATTTACTGTGCCATGTTTGATGAACAGGGGAAATGCGTGTGTTTCGGAGCAGCGCCGTAAAACTGCCAGCCGTCGCTGGTAAAATATCCAGAAACGAAAAAGTTATGGATACTTTCTGGAAAAAAAGTTGGATTTTATACATATCCCCAGGAATTTGAAATAATTCGAGAAGTACAATACGTATTCAAAAATTTTTAATGCCTTATGAAATATTTGAAAGTACTTATAAGCCAGCTCATTATTTCTCTATAAAGGGCGTTATTGATCAAATCATCAAATAAATATCGAAATTTAAGGTTACTCTTCTAAAAAAAAAAATACCTTGGAATTAATGCCGGTATACTTTCTCCCAAGAAAACTGAGAATAATCCGGTTGAACATATCTACTTTGAACAGCACAAAGCCTCAGAGAACTAACGTGGCAATTATTCCTTACGAATTTATTAACCAAACTGTGTACTCACATTTAAGCGGAAATCTTTGAACACTCTTTGTATCACGTTTGTATTTCGTATGAACTCCAAAACTCAACTTATATGAAAGATCAGAGTTTTTTCTACATTACATATTGTAACGAAGCATTTTTTTAGAGCTCCGTTACTAAGCACGGCTAAAGTATATTCAACCTAACTTTGGTACGTCCCTGCCTATTTGGGGTTTCTATTAATTCTGGTCTGGCAAAATATTTCATTCCCTTTTAGAAAGTAAGGTATATACCCGAAGCTACTGGAATTCACGTCAACATCATGCATAAAACATAACAGAGTTTTTCTCTAGATTTGATAAAAAGGGTGAAAAGCTCCGGTGATAGTTTTTGTAAAAGACGAGAAAGAAATGAAGATCAAGAGGGGAAAAACCAAATCATTTTTTGTATTAGGAACGAAATAATCCCTCAGATTTTCGGTCCAGTTTCAGTTCATCAGACAAAAAAAACCGCGCCTTTCTTACTGGGCTTTTTCGTCTAGTTTGGTCATACATTCGAAATCTATAAAAAGGCACATGAAGCTCTCATCGGGGCTTGTTCCTGTTCTCCCGTAAGACTTGTGACTTGTTACTTGAATCCAGTGGTGATACGAAATCCGTTTAGAAGTAAAAGTGAAAAGTGTGAAAAGTAGATTCGAATTCCAGTAGCGTTGAGGTATCCGTAAGTGGAAATAGTAAATAATTTGTATTGGAGCTGGGTCTCTCCGTGTGCTGAAGCACTTGAAGTTTATTATTTCTACGTTCATTATTTGATTTGATGCAATTAATTTTCCGGGCGTTTACATATTATTATATGTATTATTATTATTTCATTTAATTAATTATCTGTCGTGGCATTTACAGTTTATTTCTGCCAAAGTATTCTTTATTTGAGTTAATTCGTTGCCTGAGAAGTTAAATATATTTTCTGCATTATTATAATTTCTTTTATTCGAGCATTTGCCGAAACGTTTAAGTTGGTCAGAAGACTACAGAGTGAAATTTGATTTATTTTATTTGTGGGTGGTTCAATCGAATTTTTGTGAAACCGATTGAGTGTTTAATTTAGGTAGTATTGGCATTTTAGTCAATTGTTGGTTATTTTGAGGGGTAAACATATATGATTTATTTGCCAAATTGAACAGTATAAAGTAGACCATTTTATTTTGTGGCCCCGCGGAAAACAATTTTCACATAAGCTCTGGCAGGTGTTTTCTTTTTCTTGTCAAGGGAAATCTTACATAAATAGTTCTTTTATTTGCCCGTTATTAAAATTATTGAGTTATGTTTTCAGTTATTTGAGTTCAGGGAAAACGCCGAATGCAAACAACTGACGCGAATCTTTACATCACTTAAATCAGTGAATTTAAATTTTATATTGTCTTAAGTTCGGGAAAACACCGAATTTAAGCAATTGACGTATAAACCAATTACATAACAATAATTATTGGTCCCCGTTGTCCCGATTCAGGCACTAACCAAATCGGAACATCGGCCGCGATAAAGGCGTTGAAAAGTTTATATGTCCCTGAAAATACATGCCGAGCAAAACAAAATTCACGAATTTCACAATTTATAGTTATATTCAGGAGGAATAATTCATAATAGCGACTTGAGAAGGTGATTTGGGTAAATAAACGATTTTGATTACATTGTGGGGAAATAAGGGATTTTATAACACGAAAATACTGTGAGGCTTTGTCGTCTGTATCCACGCCCATTTGTTAATATTGTCTAAGCTCAGGAAATCACCGAGCATAAACAATAGGAAAACAAAGGCAAGGATATAATTCTTGTTAACGAGAAAAGTGGTAGAAGAAAAAGGCTATTTTAAGGAACAGAGGAAAAAATATCACAGCCGGGAATATTACCAACGTGAAGCTTAGGTAATATACAAGTGACACGTGGTATTCAATTTTTGTATTAGGGTTTACAAGGGGAAATCGGGATGTTATAAGCCATTTGCTTACAAACTTGAGAAATCACTTTCTGAGTCAGTCAGATAACCGTGTTACGAAAGAAACAGTTTTTTTTCTTTGATCTTAAGAGTAGTCCATTTTATTCCTTAAATTGTCGGAAAGTTACTGTTCATTTGGCCAGTTATATTTACCGTGAAGGTAAATATCATTTCGATACTATTTGATAAATAGGATTATATATATATATATATATGTGTATATATTTATATATATATATCGGTATATGTATTACCCCCTTTAAATGTGCCAGACCGTTTTCTTTTAAACAAAAGTATTTGTATTACGAAAATTGTTGTGCCAGATCTTGTTGAATATACCAGGTAATTTAATACCTATTACACACTGTGTTTACATTGAAGAAAAACCCCTTTCTATTTCCTATAAAGTATTGAAGTTACGTAACAGACGTATTTAGTCAATTTGCAAAGTAAAAAAAAAACAAGCAAAGACATTTCTGTCTGTCGGTCTCTTTGGGAGCCCTAAAAGCAATCGGCGTTCAGTATCCAAAATTTGTAATTAAAGCCTACAGTATTTTGTGAAGATTCAAAAAGTGTCAATATACCAGACCCCTGGACGTTCCGTATCTCCATCTGTAGCTACCCTAGTGCGTGGAGAAAACCACTATAAAATCTGGCGCCCGAGATTTGAAATAAAAAAGAAAAATATTTCCTGCCTAAAATTCTGGCGTCATAAGTAACGTGATTTTCTAGGAGTTTAAGGGTTATTAAAACAAACCCTAGCAAAACACGTCACAATATGCTTCGGCTATTTTTTAGCAGCTCTTAGTAACGAGGAACATCGGACGATCATGTAAAAATTGGGGTTATTTTTCCTTCCCGCGCAATTTCAATCGGGCGTTAGACTACAAGTGGAAAATCGCGTTTATCTTCCTAACGATATGATTTATCACAGAATTCATGAACTTTTTCGTAGAAAAAATAACGAGCTACAACTTTTATGCAAGACATTTTCTCATATTTCCAATACTTTCTGCAGTTGTAGCCCAAAATATATAAATAGGGAGAATTTTTGTTTTTTTTAATTTTTAGCGCGTGGCATGGTGGATATTTGCTCAATGGATACTTCATACTTTAGAATTTCTGTGGTTTTGCAATTTTTGGTGGGTCAATATCTTGTTGATTGAATTATCACAAAAAAGAAGAAAATATCGACGAATTTGGTGAATTCGCAATGTGAATGTAAGCCATAATAGTAATAAAATCGCTGTACTGTAACAAAATGCAATATACAGTTCACAATGACAAATCGGTGTTCATGAAACAAAATATTTGAGATTATCCCTTCCAACCCATCGAGGACACTTTACATCTAAACATATGTTCAATTTTTCTAAATGGATTCCAAAAAAGGCGAATACCAGATTCATTTGAATAGGCAAGGGATGAATTATAAGAAATTTCCTAGGCAGAATGGTTATAGAACAGAGATAATGTTGGAAATAAGTAATTAGATGAGCGAGGAGAAACGTTTCATGCCCACAACAATGTTTTTTTTTATCTCATCGTCTGTAGGAATGGAATATTGTATCAATGGATATATCTGTGGTTAGGAAAAACAATTGTTAAAAGTATATCGTAGATAGGAAATCGAAAATCACTAGGCTATTGTTTGTATATGATTTCAAGTTTTATCACTGTGATACTCCATCCCCTAAAAATAGCCTGAGCGCTCTTGTACCAGGAAACCAAATAATGTTTCACAGATGTTGGCAAATGGGTGAACGAGACAGTAATAATATTCATGGATTGGTCGGACAAAAGAGTTCGATTCGAGATTTCCAAGGAGACAGATCTTTCTTCCGAGACATTGCTTTTTTTTCAGTTATTACCTTGCGAGCCTGATTTTAAGTTACTCAAAATTTCCTATCTTTGAATAAGTATCAGTCCAATGAATAAGTTCAATTCATTACGATTCAAATGCTAAGATTTCTCGTATGGATATTCTTTCTGTTATTTTATTAGTTATATGAGGTATCAAACCACAGACAATTCATTCAACGGAGCTAAATTATATTCAAAGTGTTTCAATGCTCAATGAGTTTTTTATTGAAGGAAGGAGAGAGAATCAAAAAAGGAAATTTATTCAGAATAGTTATAGACCAAAAATTCAATAATTTTCCATAATTGAAAATTTAACTAAATATACAGTCAGTGAAGTGGTCCAGAATTCAGAGGTCTACAGCCTAGATATAGTTCCGGGAGTCTTCAAAGACAGAATCTTCGGCAAGGAAATTATTTTAGTGAATATTCATCGAATCATATATCGCATTTTCGAATCCACGCCAGTACAACTCTTTCGAAGTCAATTTGGTATCACAATCCGCACGGCGATAAAAATGTTTTTTTTTTAAATTATATTTCCTCTTCTGAGTAATTCATTTATTAAAAAGACCAGTGATAAAATAAGGTTAAAGTAGTCGTACAAAAAGCATAGTGAACAACGAATATGGAATATCTAGATCTTACTCGTCTGAATTTGAATACTCACTTTTTGTTTGTCACACTAAGATACTCGTGAGAACTGATCATCTTTCCATACTTCTTGTACAATATATTTATTTTCATCCATTATGTTGTATGCGTAGTTCTCTTGAAGTGGACTAGTTTTCAGATATTCTCACACTCAGTTGAACACTGAGGAGGAATAACTTCAACAAGCAGACACCCCGTTATTGTTTTCATTGCCAGATTAGTTATGCAAATGTGCAGAGTTCAGAAATAACAAGATCTTGAGGAGTATTCGGAGACCCTACTTGCCGAAACAGAATTATGTATTTTGTGAGCCACATCCCGTGTTGAGAGATCAAACAAACTATCATTTCAATTCGGACGAACCAGAGTTCGAAAGTTTCGCAACTATTATCCGTACTCTCAAGAATTCCCGGCGATTCGTGTTCTGGGTGCGAATTGTGGAAGTTCATTTGATATGATTGCTTTGTTTGAACTTATCGAGGGACGTTGAAGGGGCGGAATAAAGAGGCGGAAGCCATTTCTCAAAAGGAAACGACCACTAGAACAATAGTTCATAACTTTAGGTGAATTGGAATTCTGAATGACTGAAAATCTATCTAAGTATCGCAACTTGTGAGAAAAATAAAATTTTAAGAATATTCCGTTTAATGATCCCCCCAATTCCACATATTTTGTATCTAATTCCTGAAACGCTCGAGTCACTCGATGTTCTTATTCTTTCCTCGTGTTGAGTGGTGTTCTGTGAACTCTTCGCTTGGTAGTACCCCACAAATGAAAGTCTAGGGGTGTGAGATCGGGGGATCTGGGAAACAATCGAATATGCGGTCCAATAAAATCCTACTTCTGCTGTGCTTAGAGCCGAAGCTCCATCAAGTTGATAACAACATGGTTCGATATAAAAAAAACTTTATTCAGAATTAAAAAATACAAAAGCAAAGTTTTGAATATAAAATAATATCAAGATGAAAATCTTGATTGAAGCCCGGGACTCGAAGTGATGGCGCATTTGCTATTTCAGTTGGAGGAAAACCCGGAAAAACCCACAACACCATCATAAATCAGATCATCAACTTTCCCATAGAAAAGGACACATACTCCCTGGGAGCTGAGAGAATCAATCTTGGAAAATACACGGCAGTCATCGAAGAGGTGCCAACAATTAGAATAAGAGTGTTTGTAATATGCAGTATAGTGTCCATTGGAAATGCTGCCGCTATGATTAGATATGGCGTAGATATTATAAAGAGTATTCATTCTATCCTGAGCAGAATATTAGTCCAAATTCAAATTTTGTATGGGAAAATTAATCACATTGTCCAATTTACTGCCATCAGTCGAAGAAACACGTTTTAAATGTATAACTAAACTTTTTGGAAATGTTTGTATACGAATCATCTTTTTGAATTCTTTTTTCATTCCACAAGTTGAACAGTATGGGCTCGTATCGTTAGTCAAAGTCTCCTCTTCTGTCAACAGTTCAATACATTGTGTTAAATTCACGACTTCGTTTGGGATAGGGATTGAAAGTACCCAGAAAGGTTCAAAAGTAACGAAGCAGTAATTACAAAAAGTACATCTCAATATAGACTTCAGCTGACCGGCAAATGTATCCACAATTTTGGAATTATGAGTGGACAGATATCTTGTGCAAGAAATGGAAGCATTCTGATTATCATTCGTGATAACACAATCGTTTGGTGGTGTATGAATCTCTGCACTCGCCTTGTTTAAATCTTCATGTAAACCTACCAGAAGGTATCTTAGAAATTCTTCCGAATCTGCTGGGACGTTATGATCGAAGAAAGGAGCAAAATTCAAAAGGGGAAAAGAAAATACTGAAATTCAATGCGTCATACATATTGAGCATATAAATGATAAGTATTACAGCATGAAATAACGACCTGATATCTGTGTTTAAAATGCAAAGTATATTTCACCACGCTTCTTGATAGTGATAATAATTTTGAAAATTGAACATGAAGTTGATGTGCCGCATTTATAAAGTTACCGAACATATAAAATAATGTGACTTCAGTTTTTTTTAAGTAATCTTAAACTGGACCAAGGAACGCATTTGGATTGGATGTTTTCGTGTATGCCAGGCATACAAGAAAACAACCAATTGATTTCTTACGTAAAAAGAAGGAACATAACCTAACCTAACTTGGCTAACCTTGTTACCCAAGTTGAATAAAAGCTAATCAACCTTACAAGGCGACGCTTCGCTCCGCTCGCGAACATTTAGATCAAATCAATTTATAACGTAAAAAGAAGGAACACAGCCTAACCTTACCTGGCTAACCTTGATATCCAAGTTGAATGCGAGCTAATTAACCTTATAAAGCGACGCTTCGCTCCGCTCGCGAAAATTTCGATCCAATTAATTTCTTACGTAAAAAGAAGGAACCCAACCTAACCTAACTTGACTAACCTTGTTATCCAATTTGAAAACATGCTAATAAACCTTACAAAGGAACACAACCTTACCTAACTTGGCTAACATTGCTATCCAAGTTGAATGCAAGCCAATTAACCTTACGAAGCAACGCTTCGCTCCGCTCGTAATCATGTCGTTGATAGTATGAATTCTTTTTAAAAATGTTGGTGGCCCTCAAAAGGGCCTTATTTTTCCGAAGTAAAAATATTTAATAATCTTCTTCCAATTCACTCTGTTCATCTTCATTTGCAATATGGATGGAATCGTCGGCCTGTTTTAGGGGATCGTATAACCTTCCTGCTAATTTCAAAAACTCCTCAGTTCTATTTACTTTTAGCTCGTTACACCTTTTATAAAATATATATCGTGCTAAATTGCCTGGAATGTGTTCCTTTTTTCTTCCGTTGGATGAATTTATTGCCTTGGCATGTCTCCAAGATGATTCAATAGCATTTGTATGAGTACCAGTTTCTGGATTTCTGAAAGATATGGAGTGATTAACCGTTAAGTGCTCATAACCTTCCCGTGACAAACAATCGTAAGCCTTCCAGCAATCCGAATGAATGGTTGTGCCCTTCTCAATCCACTTTTCTATTATTGGCAGAAGAGTGTCGGTAGTGGGTTGTTCTACAGCAACCATGAATATTTTTCCAGATCCCCTCTCGTACCCACCAAACACCCACTGACCTTCCACAGGTGTCCTCTGTGATACTTTCGTTTTCCAAATTTACTTTCATCTATTTCAACTATTTTTGAAGGTCCAAGTTTTTCAGGTTTCGAAAAAAAAGCGTCCAACACAACCTCCCTACAGAAACTAGCCCAATCTATAGTTGAAGACTTTGATATCTCTAGTTGTTCTGTGATCAATTTTAATGAGGCATTTGAAACCCATAAATTTACAAATGCCAAATTGAAAAATAGATAATTTTGATTTTGCAAAAAAAGTTCCATGACGAAACTCTCTAGAGTTATTGCATTTCCTTCTTTTTTGTTTTCTCTTGGAAATATAATTATTACATTTCCATTTAATGCCATCAATCCTAAAAAAAATCAAAATATTGATATTTTAAAATAAATTCCATGTAGTCCTTATGATGAATAGATTTCGCTTATATATAAAAAAAAATTTTACAAGTTAATCTTCCTGAATATACCCATGCAATATCTGTTAATCTGGCAACACCGCAAACACTAAATGTAACTTCATGTAGGTTTGTTCGTTTGCTTAAATTAGCTGATATATGTCAAAAGTTCATCTTTATCTAACTCCCTTTTTTCGTATTCAATTTCCTTTTTGCAATCCGAAACTGCTAATAAAATTGAATAAAACGATCAAAATTCGAAATTCCAAAGTGAGTGAATGAATAATCAATTAAAAATTCAAGGAATACATACATATATAAAACGAAAACCGGGATTTCTAATTCATCATAAGAGAATGTGAGGAAGAAAGTCATATACAAAACGATAGGCTAGTGAAATTACCTGGAAGCGGCTGGCTTCTGTTTGTTGACTCCGTTGATTTGTCGTTTTCTACCAAGTGTTGTTCATCCTTGCACTTCTCCACCGTACTGATGAGGGCCGAGAGCCGGAAGCACGTGTCTACGGTTAACACTTCTCTTTGAGGGTAACACTTTTTTCTTAGGGATATGTCCATTAAATTCCTTCTATATATATATATATATATATATATATTTATATATATTGTTATGTTGGGAAATGTTGCAAAGTAATTGAACTTATAATTATCATTATTATTATTGGTTATTTTTATTATTGGTTATTTTTATTATCATCGTGAATGCTATGTTATTTTACAATTTTTTTTACCTTTTCACTATTATCGAACCTTATACTATGCTCTAGTCGATACATATGTATAAAGAGGGCATTCCTGAAGTAGTTCTAATATCAAAAATCTATATCCAACGATATATCTAACAAAAATCCACGATTAAACAATATCAAAATTGAAATTTATAGCAAACATTGAATTAAAGTAATATCAACGTATAGATAAGTTCTGAACATTCTGTATGACAATTCACATCAACAGAAAACCCACCAATGGGATTCGAAAGAGTTTGTGTGGGAGAAGTAATGATATACAATCAAATGTAATGACAGAAATTGAAAAATTATAATTTTATAAGAATTAGTAAATAGTATGTAAGAGTTAGAATTTAATATCATTCATAAAACCATTAATATTAATAAGAACAGCAAATAATTTGGTAGGAAGTGATGCAAACTCGGAAATCTGTGAAAAAATGAAAATTTGTGAGTGTTGCTATGGATCAGGATAACAAGTTCTGAAATGGAGATTGAAAAAAGTTCAAAGAGAGAAGCCACGTTGAAAGTTGTAAGAATAGCATTATAGATAATACAAGAAAACACGTTATAAAAATTCCCGAATGAGTAAAAGTCTTGAAAAGCAGAACTGAGGAAATAAATAAACAATAAAAATTCCACCTACCTGGTCTAGAGGATACATTTCGAAGGAATGCAGATGAGCTGTCATTGAGATCGCAGAAATACGTCAACCGGACTGGAAACTTTAATCGAAAAGCAGCAACAAGGTATACTAATATCCGAACTCATCAAAGTGCTACTTTCACATTAAACCAATAACTTTACGTGTCTAAACCACTAGTTATATTGTTTTGGATTGAACTTTCATAAAACTCCATGCAGAAGGACTGATAATAAGTTCAAACTTTTTTATAATCAAATTTCCACTGTCACAAACATTCTGATTACACCATTTTATATCATTGTTTTGCTAGTATAAGGTAGCTATCGCAGAGTAGGGTATTTATAAGTTTTGATCTGAATAAAACCAACAAAGTTGATTATTCTCTGCAAAACTGTGTTTATTTTTTTTTCAATTTATAACTTCACTTTTCTCCACTGAACAGCTTTTATCATCGAATCGATAGTGCCATAGTCGGCAACACCGATTACAGGAACCTGCTACTGAGAAAGGAGCAATTCATGTTCATAGGCGTACCTGACTGAGCTCGGATAAGGTAAAAAGGATTGAAAGGAAAAAAGTAACATAACATAGCCGGTATTTCTCATTCGTTATGATAGGGTTTCAGAAATATAATCTATGATATAATTTCAAAAAAAAAAATTTACAAATTTAAAAACCAATAAACAACCAATCATAACAATATATGTATTTCTTTCGTTATTTGTTTTGCGTTACTCTGAACGCACTAGGAGTACGACTTTTGGTGTTGTGGATTAGCCTATACTGACATCTGTTGCTGACCTGTTAATGTGCACGAAATTTCCTGTCATTTTATTCCACTTCATTAGGTCTAAGCTTCACTCCACAAATTATAGGTATCACCTCTATAATTTTGTGCATTTCACATTTTCTCACTTGCCGGTAGGTATTAGCACTCTGAGAGATTTGATACGAAAGACCACAAGCCGTCCTGATGAGTGGGAAACCATGAAAAAGTTGTAGGCGGATGGTGGCTTTCTTGGAATCGTAACAAATATCTCTTGTTTTCGTTATTTGTTTTGCGTTACTCTGAACGCACTAGGAGTACGACTTTTGATGTCGTGGATTGGCCCATACTAACATCTGTTGGTGACCTATTAATGTGCACAAAATTTCATGTCATTAAATTCCACGTCATTGGGTCTAAGCTTCACCCCACAAATTATAGGTGTCACCTCTATAATTTTGTGCATTTCACATTTTTATACTTGCCGGTAGGTATTGGCACTCTGAGAAATTTGGTACGAATGTGAGAAAGACCACAAGCCGTCCTGATGATTGGGAAACCATAAAACAGCTGAAGGCGGATGGTGGCTTCCTTGGAATCGAAACAAATATCTCTTTCTTTCGTTATTTGTTTTGCGTTACTCTGAACGCACTAGGAGTACGACTTTTGATGTCGTGGATTGGCCCATACTAACATCTGTTGGTGACCTATTGATGTGCACAAAATTTCATGTCATTGAATTCCACGTCATTGGGTCTCAGCTTCACCCCACAAATTATAGGTGTCACTCCTATAATTTAGTGCATTTCACATTTTCATACTTGCCGGTAGGTATTAGCACTCTGAGAGATTTGGTACGAGTTTGAGAAAAACCACAAGCCGTCCTGATGATTGGGAAACCATGAAACAGATGTAGGTGGATGGTGACTTTCTTGGAATCATAACAAATTTCTCTTTCTTTCGTTATTTGTTTTGGGTTACTCTGAACGCACTAGGAGTACGATTTTTGATGTCGTGAATTGGCCTATACTGATATCTGTTGGTGACCTATTGATGTGCACGAAATTTCGTGTCATTGAATTCCAGGTCATTAGGTCTAAGCTTCACCCCACAAATTATAGGTGTCACTCCTATAATTTTGTGCATTTCACATTTTCATACTTGCCAGTAGGTATTGGTACTCTGAGAGATTCGGTATGAATTTGAGAAAGACCACAAGCCGTCCTGATGATTGGGAAACCATGAAACAGCTGAAGGCGTATGGTGGCTTTCTTGGAATCGTAACAAATCTCTCTTTCTTTCGTTATTTGTTTTGCGTTACTCTAAACGCACTAGGAGTACGACTTTCGGTGTCGTGGATTGGCCTATAGTGACATCTGTTGGTGACCTATTAATGTGCACGAAAATTCGTGTCATTAAATTCCACGTCATTAGGTCTAAGCTTCACCCCACAAATTATAGGTGTCACCTCTATAATTTTGTGCATTTCATATATATATATATATATATATATATGTATGAATATAAGTACTTTCACTATGAAAAAACTCAATTTGTTTAAAGAACGGACCAATTTTGCTGCATGACAATTTTATATTATAATTTATTGGTAATTAAAATTCGATCTTGGTGTTCCAACTGTTAGTATTGTGTTTTCATAATTAACATGATCATTCTTTTATTTTTTTTTCAATAATGTATTGATTTATCCTTCCCCTTTTTTGTATTCACTATAAATTACCCACCCCTTATCGTTATTATTGTCTATAGAAATAAAAAATATTACCAATTTTTTTTAAAGACGAAAGAAAAAATATTTTTGTCATTGTTTGATCTAGGTTATTCTGTGAGTAACAGATTCAAAATCTTACCGCTCAAGATTACCTATTTTGTTTGCGCGGCAAGCAGATTTTATCGGAAATGAACTGATACAATTATTTCTAATCGATAATCCATTCAAGAGTCAGAAGTAGCAAATCTAGTCCTGTCACTTAGAGTTTGGAATTGGTATGCATCTGAAGCCAATTTGATATGGATGTATCAACTCGTAACTTTCCCTTACAATTCAACACAACATTTTCATATACCCAAATTCATTCATGAATTTCTGTATGAAAGTATTGAAAATGTTCATGTTTTCATTGTTATCCCTACTTAATCTGATATTAGGCTTCGGACCGATTCAGCTTATCCAATTTATAGTATCTAAATATATACCCTGGAATTCCGTTGCCAAAGCGGATTATTGAATTATGATCGTTCAGCGAAATTTAATTATGTCTATTTTCGATGAAAGACTTGGGTGGTTTATTTCAACGACGTTTTCACCTAGTTATTGGACTCTCTCTCAATATATGTATTCGAGAAACATGTAGATAATATAAACTCATCCCAGCATTAAAAAACTTTTTCATCAATGTCGGGCTACAGATGGGAATTTTTTTATTGTTCCAAAAAAATCAAGTGTTATATCAGATTAGATTTCTTTCTTGGGGCTTATGGGCTAGAACCCTCTTCACTTTGACCTTTTTATATGTGTAAATGGAAAAAGACGAGAACTACTGAATTCAAATTTGAATCGATTTCGTTCAAAACTCACGTCACATTAGGTTATGGCTAAGACAAACAGAAAAACTTTTTAACAAAAAATCAAACCGACTGAAAAGCAAAAAATAAAATAAACCTTCTTAGTCTAAATGATAATTGAGCTCCTAAACTAATGTGAGTAACTGATTTTGAGTTGGCGCAAAACAAACAATTTTCGAAGATCATTTTATTACTTTGAAAGAAGTAATCAAAACGCAGCCGTGTATCTCGCTGCCATCATTTTTCGCTTTACCTAATTCAATTGCTGGTTTGTTTGGCGCCGACTCAAAATCAGTTACTCACATTAGTTCAGGAGCTCAATTATCATTTAGACTAAGAAGGTTTATTTTATTTTTTGCTTTTCAGTTGATTTTTTCGTCGGTGTGATTTTTTGTTAAAAAGTTTTTATTTTTCAATTTTTTATTGCTGAAATCTACTAATTACTACCTACTTAATTTTTGATTACTTCCAAAATACTTACTTACCTAGCTTACTTCAACTATTAGCTATCAAATAATATGATTTTTTATTTTAACTATTTATTGTTATATAATATAAATTAATTTTGAAAGTTCTGGTTGGTTGATTTCATCACATTGTATTCCATACTTTCATAGAATGTGATCATTTTGACGGATGTAGAAGGGTCTGTCAATATCAACTACGTATGTGTGCCGAAGTTCACAAGTGAAAAATCAATCATCCCCTATTTTTCTAACCATAGAGGTGGATCATTCCATTTCAAATTGGAATATGATCAACTATGAGGTAAACCCTCATCCAAATCGGAGAACCCACTACAAAGTTATGACTGATAGAATCGGTTAACGGACCAAAATTCAGAGTGTGAACGATCAATATCCTCCATTTTGCTACCTTAAGGGATGGATGTTCAAATTGAAATGAGACCACCTTCGAAGTACACCCTATCCAATGAAAAAAGAATCATCGGAATCGAACTGCTCTGTAAAAAGTTGTGCGTAATCATACATAAAAAAATTAATAAAAAAATATACGCGTCGAATAGAGAAACTCCTCCTTTTTGGTTTCGTTGGTTAAAAAACAATATTTCCCTGGAAGTCACCAGGATTCAACAATAAGGAAAAACACTGTCAAAATTCTAAAGAAATATATACATGATATCCCACAGCTATTATTGGTTGGTAAAATATAGCAATTTTTTATACATGGGGTCTGTTTTCACATCTGCGTCAACTAAAAAAAAAACAGTGATAATTGAATATTAATTGCAGATGTTTGAGATACTATAAAATAAAAACAAATAATATAGAAAAAATATCAAAAATCAATAAAAAAACACCCAAACTTCGTTTGGAATATTTAACAACCTACAAAAATTCTTCATAAACTTGAGAGATAAAATATTTACCACTCATGAATCTCGAATATACCGACTTATCTGTTCACACCCATTGTATTTTTTTATGTTGGACAGTGGAAGAAAAATTACGTATAACAAATTCAAAAATATAGAAACAACCACATTGCCGACACTTTCTCTCTATGAGTCATCTATATTCACGATTCGGAACAGGAATTCGTCTCACCTTCAAATACAGAGGTGCTACATATATGCGAGAAAGGTTTCCATCCTACCTGAATTTCGACATCTGACCATGGTGGAGGACCTGATGCGTCCTCGTGGGTTAGAAGTCAAGTTGATTTTTCTGATTGTCCAGCCGTAGAAATACGTGCATTCCTAAAATATTTAAATGATAGTGAAGTTCAACAACTGAATTCATTAGAAATCTGCTGCCTTCTTCTCTAAGCCGGTAACCACACCGGATGACAACGGATTTGTCGGAAGAAGGGGGCGACTTCAGGTAAGATGAAGAAAACTGTAGGATTATATTGCCGAATACGTGCATTGGTAAAAATCAACAGGGTACTATGGTATCATTTCGAGGGGGACATCTAGGGTGCCCCACACGTAAGAGAAAGAGCACTGGCGAATTGTATTCCTGATTGGTCAGACGCCAAAACGATGGAAGAAAAAGAAGATCCTACACGGAAAAAAAATTTTGTTGATTCAACCAAATTTATTTGGTCACAGGTGTATTCGATGAATGGAATCATTATACTGCGGTGACAAAATGGATTTCTCAAGGCAATGCTAACATTTCTTTGATTTGAATTAATGTTTATCTATTGAAACAATATCCAACCCATATTGGATGGAAATTTGTTTCAACACAAATATAATATTTATTTGAATCAAACAACGGAAATAGATTGAATAATATTATATTGGTTGAATAATATGCGTTAGACGGCGAAGCTTCCGCACAACTGACCATGACTCAGATAATTTTACCAAATAGCAAAGCCAACTTATCAACGTTGCGACGTCTGGACTTGAATGTCTGGTGCAGGCTCTCATGCTCGGTTGCCATATTTGTCAATTCAGTGGATTAACAAAATGATTGCTCATTTGGATAAATATGTTTGGTATAGAGAACAGCTTATTTTGTTGAATTGATATTTTATTGTATTCATCAATTCGACATAAATACTTGTTTGAATGAATATTTATGTAAAGGCCATTACCAAATTTTGTAGATCTGATTATTCGATTCAACAAAATAATTACATGGTTGAAACAACAGTTCTGCCAAACTAAGTTAAAATATCGAGTACAATATTTGGTTCATGAAATTAGTTTCAGTTGATTGAAACTTTAAATTTGATCCAAAACCAATAAATAATTTTACTCATTTTGAGATTATATTTTGTCGTGCATATACGATACTGTTATTTGTTTGATTCAAATACATTTTATTTGATCGAATTTTTTTTTCTGTGTAACCTTTTCCGATCTCATCTTAGCTGCTTTGTCTGCCTCTTCGTTGTCAGGAACACCTGAGTGTCCTGGAACGTATATGAAGCTGACTCTTCTTGATTCTGACTATGGCGTTTCTATATCATCTAGCGTGGCAGATAGACTCAAATGACGTGATGTCAAATGCGCCTATTGCGGATTGTCCACTAGTCAATACTCTCTCTATCCTGTGTATGAGATGGTGGAGAGCCGTGTCTGATGACTTTCCTGCTTGGTAGGCATACTGTTATAGTATTTCTAATCCCAATTGGAACGACATAAAAAGTTTCAAGAAGGAATTCCCTTCCACACGACTGAACTTTCTTATGATTGTACCAGGAACGTTCCGAAAGTAAAAACACTGGTGTATATGAATTTCCTATTTGCCGGGCAGTGCATATGAACACTGCTCGTCGTGCTCTTATTTTTATTGCCATTACAATTGGGATTAGAATGACTATACTTGTGCAGTGGATTACTCTGCAGAGATAGTCCTCTGATACTCCGTTCCATTAGCCTTCTGAGTATTTTCATAGGAAAGAACGTCAGGCTGATGAGTCGGTACGCCTTGGCCTGGAAGAAGTCGATTTTCTCTGATTTTGGAATGATGATGATTCTCACTGGTCTCTATGCCTGTGGTATGTAGCCGGAGGCCAGACTCTTATGAATATGAGGATGATACTATCCACTACCGCTTAGAGGGACAGTGTACCCATTTCCTTGCCTGGATCATTGGAGAGAACTTTGCAGAGCCTTGCTGCTGAGAGCATTGTGTTAATGTTCTCGCAGTAGGCTGGTTGGCTGCGGGCGTACTGGCTTTTTGTAATCTACCGTATGGCTTTTTGTGATCTCTCTGGATAGACCTACAGTTTTTTCAGTGGAGTGGTACTTCCGCTCTTTTTGCTGTGTTCAACAGATTTCTTGTTCCTGCGGTGGTTCTCGTTTCCGAGTTCCACCTGGGCATTCTTGCGTTATCTGTCCACTCTCTAAGGGGCAGCTGTTTTCCTACGAGGAAATGATCGCCTTACTGCGGTATCTATCTCATCTCCATTCCCGTACTTGGACGGTAACCTATGAGTTTACCTTTAAGTTCCCCTCGAAAGAGGTAGGTTTATGTTACCCTTCTTGAATAGAATTTGTAGATCATCTGATATGGATTCACCTTGTGACACATTCCATGACTGGACTTCTTATATATATATATATATATATATATATATATTCTTCAGCTTCTGTTGAAGAAGGGCTACTGATGGCTGCTTTTTACTCGTTCAGGTATCTGGATTATTTCCCAAGAAAAATATGGAACCACTCATTGATTTCCTATCAGACGTATCTCCTGCCCAATCTGAATCGATGAATTCTCTTAAAATCAAATCTGTGTTTGTCTTCATTTTCAGTTTGAAATTACTCGTTCCTTTCATGTACCTCATTACACTTTTTGTAGTATCCTACTCTATTTGACGAGGTTGATTGATTCTTCGAGTTGAATAGTTCACAGCCAAAGAATATCCGGTTTGGTAATAGTTGATAAGTACACCAGAACCCTCCCTGCTTCTCTGTTATTATCATTGTTTGGCGATGATTTTCAATTCTCATTGAGTTTATGATATTCCGTATCCACTGGCGTTGATACATGATATGCGTTGGTCAATCCAAATTCATCAACCATTTTATTGATTTGATTTTCTTGGTCTTGGTATCACGGAAAATACTTATTTCCAAGATATAACATCACCCAAGTCCACATCTTCAAAATTATTTTTAATTTATGAAGAAGAAAAACTCGAAGTCGTCTCCACAATATAATATTAACAATCAATCGATTAGATAAATACCATCGATTAGGTGAACATGTTTCGAACCTCTATAGGTTCATCATCAGCAGATAATAAAAGTATTCTACAATAAAAGAAGAACAAAGACTTAGTTACATGGGTAATGTGATACAATAAGTGCTACTTACATGGAGATGAAAAAATATTTTGTAGGTTAATGATATAAAATTATTTTAATTCCAATGTTCATAACTTGGACCATATGGAAAGTTGGGATTTCCCTTTCAAGGGCTGTGTCCCATATTTAAATTTGGGAGAGCTAAATACTTTAGCCGATGCAAATGATTTGACGACATGAGAAACAACAGAAGCAATGGCGGTGATTGACAGCACCCAAAGAGCCATCCTTCTGTCAGACTGAATATCAAACCTAACCATGGAACGGCGACAAGAGAACTCCATGCACGGAACAAATATGAACTAGATGTAAATCACAACCAAAGCAGTTACTATACCATGCGTAGAGCTCAGATGTCACCTATCCATATTTACAAATTTATATATATCTATAAGAGTAGAACAATTGTGTATCAAAATAAAGAACAGTATGTATGCGACAGACTAGTTATTCCAACGAACACCCGAAGTGCAACTTGTACTGAAGAGAAAACCACAAGAGTAAACCGGAATAACACCTATCGAACGAACAAATGCACTATGACATAGAACAATTGGTTTATCGGAGATCGAGGCAGGAAAGTTCTAATGAATGTAGGATTAAAACTTTCGACATCAAACTGTACTTGTTCATTTAAGAAAATGACACTCGGATTGTTTATGACAGCATTGATCTCAAATATTTCAAGGAAATTGAGTAAAGAGCCGTTTTGTTTGCCAAAAGGGCTCTTTACTCAATTTCCTTGAAATATTTGAGATCAATGCTGTCATAAACAATCCGAGTGTCATTTCCTTGAATGAACAAGTACATTTGATTGTCGAAAGTTTTAATTCCTACATTTCATTAGAACTTTCCGCCTCGACTCCGATAAACCAATTGTTCTATGTCATAGTGCATTTGTCGTTTGACAGGTGTTTTTCCCGGTTTACTCTGTGGTTGTTTTCTTTCTTCAGTACAAGTTGCACTTCGAGTGTTCGTTGAATAACTAGTCTGTCGATACATACTGCTATTGATACACAATGTTCTACTCTTATGAATATATATAAATTTGTAAATATGGATAGGTGACATCTGAGCTCTACGCATGGTATAGTAACTGCTTTGGTTGTGATTTACATCTAGTTCATATTTGTTCCGTGCATGGAGTTCTCTTGTCGCGTTCCATGTTAGGTTGATAATTCAGTCTGACAGATGGATGGCTCTTGGTGCTGTCAATCACCGCCATTGCTCTGTTGTTCCTCATGTCGTCAAATCATTTTGCATCGGCTAAAGTATTTAGCCCTCCCAAATTTAAATATGGACACAGCCCTTGAAAAATCCAACTTTCCATATGGTCCAAGTTATGAACATTGGAATTAAAATAATTTTATATCATTAACCTACAGAATATTTTTCATCTCCATGAAGTAGCACTTATTGTATCACATTACCCATGTAACTAAGTCTTTGTTCTTCTTTTATTGTAGAATACTTTTATTATCTGCTGATGATGAGGTTCGGAACATGTTCACCTAATCGATGGTATTTATCTAATCGATTGTTGATATTATATTGTGTAGACGACTTCGAGTTTTTCTTCTTCATAAAATTATACCACTCCACTTCGAGATACAATGGACTTCTACCACAGGTTCAAAATTATTGTTGAGTTTTTCTCCCAATAGTTTTATAATGGTGAGATGTCTAGGGCAAATCAATATATCGTCGACAAATATTGGGAGATATAAATTTTCCCCCGTTTCCTGCTTCTTAAATAAACAATTATCAGATTCACTAGACTGGAAACCAAGTTCAAACAGAATCTTTTAAAATTTTCTTTCCAGGATTTTCCTGCCTGTTTCAGCCCATATTTCGATTTCTGCAGTTTGTATAGGTACTTAGTGGGATTGTTCTTCTCTGATAAAACTGTGTATTATACTCGTCCAAAAGTTTACCCTTTACATATTCGAGTGTGATATCGTCGTCTGGACGGGCATCTAACTCCGTGACGAAAGTATCGTAATTTTCAAGAAAACCACCATGTAAGAGAACAGCTGCATGGAAATCTTCAATGTCTTTACGAATACCTTGCAGTAGAAGTTCAACCATCCGTATCACGAAAAATATTTATTTCTGAGATATAATGTATATCACCCAAGTCCACAGCTTCAAAATGATTATTGAATTTTCCTTCCAATGCTTTCATAATGGTGAGATTTCTATGGCAAATCAATATATCGTCGACAAATATTTTCCCCTGTTTCCTGCTTCCCAAACAAACAATTCTCACCAGAATTGAAACCAAGTTCAAACAAATTATTTTTCAGTTTTTCATTCCAGGATTTTGCTGACTGAAGTGGGATTGTTCTTTTCTGATAAAACCATCAGGCTGTGATATGCATGAATCTTCCTTCAATTCACCATTGAGAAATGCTGTCTTAACATCATGATGTCTGATGTTGAGATTATGCGTAGCTGCTATTGGTAGAAGTCATCTGAAACTACTTTGTTTCATAACAGGAGCAAATGTGCTATCATAGACTTCACCATATTTCGGGTATATCCTTTGGCAACTAAACATGCTTTATGCCTGGTTATTTCTTCTTTACTGTTTGTTTTCATTTTGAAAACCCATTTAGTACCAATCAGTTTCTTTTTTATTGAATGAATGCAGTTCATCGTGTATTGCCTTCTGCCAATTGGATTTTTCACATTCTGAAAGACTAATCAAATCTTCGAATGCATTGGATTCTCTAGGAAATGTACCTATTGGTTATCATGTATGTTAATTCAGGAGCGAGTATTTCTTCATTTATAATTGTAGATCGCCTGACTGGTTTTTATTGAATTTTCCATTCTATATCTATTTTATTCAGTTTGTTTTTGATTTTCAACTTATCTTCATTATCATTTATTTTTGTAAGAACATTCTCTTCATTATTCTCACAACGGACTTCAATTTTGTTCTGCATACCCATTTCCATATTTTTCTTTTCTGATCTTTCATATCCCAAAGAGTGTTCATTTTCGATAAATTCATGTGTTCTACTGATCAAAATTCTATTTGTTGAGAGATTCAAGATTCCATATCCAGTCGAATGTTCATAATAACCCACAAAAACTCCTTCTTCTGCATGAGGGTCTGTTGAGCAGAGCGTCGGGCAGAACTTTGTTGTGCAAACAACTTGTACCATTGAATGTAATTAATTTTTGCTTGTATATTCCGTCCCGTTATCTGATTGTATGCATTTGATTTTCTTCCCTTTCTGGTTTTCAACTAAGGTGATGAAATTCTTAGTGATATCGAGTACTTCCGTTTTGGATCTAATAAACCTCACTTCACACCATCGGGAATGATCATCAATAAACTCGATGAAATATTTCGCCTTCCCAATGGAATCTATCCTCATTGGTCCACATACATCAGTATGTATCAGTTCTAGTAAGCTACTTTTTCTGAGAGACTTTTTCGGGAATGGGATTTTTGACATTTTTCCGTGATGGCATACGTCGCATTTGAAGTTTTCATGACATTTTTCCAATTTCATTCCGCCAATGATTTCTTACCGTTCAGCTTTGAGGATATCTTCAATATTCAGATGTCCCAGCCGACGATGCCACAATTCAAGATTTCCTTCATTTCTTTGTGAAAAGAAAGCTGATTCCTGGAAACCACGCACATAGTACAATCCTTCGAAACGATCTGCAATCAATTTAATATCACCGTCGGTCCCTATCACTAGAGCAATGTCCTTCTTGAATACGACTTCAAATCCATTTTCAGCTATCTTCCCAACAGACATCAGGTTGGTACGCAAGTCTGGAACATACATAGTGTTGCTTAGGGTTATGTCTTTCGATTCTCCATTAACATCGGTCATGAACGATACGGTACCTTTGGCTACTATTTTAGATGATTGATTGTTCGCGAGTTTCATTGATTCGTTATTTATGTGAACCATTTCGGTGAAACTTTCAGTTTCTTTACATAAATGTGACGTTGCACCACTGTCTAAGCACCATTTCGTTTCAATATCGCCAATTCGAATATCTTCGGTGGCACATAGACACACATTTTCGGTATATTTTGCTGAATGTTCATCTATTTTGCGATTATATTTACATTCTGATGCTTTATGTCCAACTTTTCGGCATTTGTGACAACGAAATTTAAATTCTTTGTTCTTCGTATTACCTTCCGAATGACTTCAGTCTTTTTGTTGTATCGGCTTCGGTCTTTTTGTTGTATCGGCTTCGGAAATGCTTTTTATTTGCAAACATTGCATTCTGCATTGAATTCCTAGCTTCATTTTGTCGTGCATCGTTTTCTTCAATGATTTTCACACGTAGCATATCTGGAACTGGTAATTCATCTCTGGACTCGATTGCACATCTGAAGTTTTCAAAACTGGAGGGCAAACTGTACAACAACATAATGGACAGTAAGTCCATTTCGTTCAATTTGTCAACTGCGTCAAAAAATTTGTTCAAATGATCACGAACATCGTCACCATCATTCATTCGCTGCAACGTGAGCTGTTTCAATAGTGTCGCTTTTCGAGCTGGTCCTTTCGACTGGTAAATATTTTCCAACTTCAGTCAAACTTGACGAGAAGTTGTGCATCCTTTGATTTGTTTCAATTCTGATGGACTGATTGACAGAATTATATCGGATTTTGCTTTGTAATCATTCTTTATCCAATTTTGTACACTGCTCAAAGAAGCTGCGTCCCCTTCAATCGGAAATGGTTTCGATAATTCACCATTTACGTATACCCATGCATCATTCTTGATCAGTTAGGCCTCCATTTGCATTTTCCAGGTATCACAATTATCTTTGTTCAGGGTTTCAATTCTGGATATATTCACCGAATTCATATTCACAGAATCACTTATATTTTACACTATGAGAGTCTTTCAATACGTTTTTACTGGACAGGAACACTTCTTGGTTAACTTCAGTTGGTACACGAATTCTAGGCTAACAGATTTCAGATCCTGGGCCCATTACCTGTTGAGCAGAGCGTCGGGCAGAACTTTGTTGTGCAAACAACTTGTACCAATGAATGTAATTCAACGTGAATTCCAAACGTATTTATTAGTGAAAATATAAAATGAATATTAACAGTTGAAAATGTTTGACAAGACTGTGACATTTATTAAACATATCCATGAAAACGGTTTGACTCGCATTCATCTTGAATCCATTTCAACAGGGTCCCATTTCAACACTTTTTCTGCTCTACTCTCTCTATTATCTATTCTCCTCCGTTGTCAGATCTGAATTTTCCAAATCGTTTTTTGATATATGCTAAATATTCTTTGAGTTTTTCAGTAACTTCATCTTTAAAATTGATTTGATAAATATTCGTGAAACCGGAAAAATAATCAATTTATGTTGGAAAATTACGTTTTCGGCTAGGTGTTTCAGTTTTGTTGGACCGCAAATGTCACTATGCACCAAATCCAGAATTTGTTCTGATTGTTCTTCACTTCTTTTTGAAAATGGTTTTCCACTCATTTTTTCTTTCAAACATGCAGTACACTTCAAATACTGACCACAATCTGTAATTTCAATGCCACTGGCGTACTTTTCTGATGCAAGTTTCTTTAAATCTTCTGAATTTCTATGTCCTAGTCTTTTATGCCAGACATGAACATAATTCATATTCGGTGTCGAGATATAAACAATTCCAGATGAACTTATATAATCCTTTCATGATTCTACCCAGCGCAAGTATTTGATTACCATAACTTATTGTACATACAGAACATTTTTCACATATATATTCTCAACTTTGTCCTTTATTATACAAGACAAATATTCTTCTGCGATTCTTTCACACTTCAGTTCATTTCCATTAGCCACAATCACTTTATTGACAAAATTGTTCAATTTGATAAAAAATCTTGTTTGAAGTCATATGTCTTGATGCTCCAGACTCTATAAACCAACTCATATTTTCATCATTATCCTTCGAATATATGCACAAATCAGAATCAGGATCCTCAATAGCAAACTTCCCTCTATTTTCATCCTTATAGTTCCTTCGAGTCTCTTTCTTGCTATCCTGGTTGCTTCTTCTATTGGAGATATATTAATCGTTTTCATGTCCCTTCTTCTGACAGAAGGAACAAAATCTGTAATTTTCTTTTTCAGGTAGTGGGTAGATTCAAGAGCAGTTTAATCGGTTTTTCCGTTTTTCTTTCAATACTTTCCATTATACCCGTCCAGAAGGTTACCCTTCACATATTCGAGTGTAAGTTCGTCGTCTGGATGAGCATCTAACGCTGTGACGAAAGTATCATAATTTCCAGGAAGGCCACCAAGTAAAAGAAAAGCTGCATGCAAATATTCAATTTCTTCAACGATATCTCGTAGTAGTTCAAC
Source organism: Gonioctena quinquepunctata (assembly GCA_018342105.1). NCBI lineage: Eukaryota > Metazoa > Arthropoda > Insecta > Coleoptera > Chrysomelidae > Gonioctena > Gonioctena quinquepunctata. The sequence continues at coordinate 105,276 of JAFIRS010001320.1, read as the reverse complement.
AATTTCTAGTGTTTTTTGTATGTATTCTGACATTGATTTACCATTTTCCAATCATAACTGGTATAATTTACGTGAAAAATAGAGTTAACTACTCAAATTTGCTCTTTCTTGAACCTTGTGGAAAACTATCACATTTCTTTCACTGAAGTGCAGTTGCAAATGTGTACTATTGGATTATTCTCTACTGAAAGTGATATAGTGCTCTTTCATCAATCTCTAACCATTTCTTTTTTCCCTCAAGGAGATGTGAGACCTCGTCGTTGGTGAGGGGAGCCGAGTAGCCGCCCCTCCTCGAGCCTGACGGAACGGGGAGGGACGATGAAACCAAGGACAGTTCAATATAGCTCAATCTGAGGTGTGATGCGAACCGTGCCGAGCTATCTTTCATATTTTTTTCTAATCAATACTTGTTTGTTTGTGAATTGATTTGTTGTCAGACTCAAGAAGTACAGTTGTTTTATGTCGAATATTTCTGTTTCCAGGTGTAGGAGTTCTGTGGGATAACGTGGTAGCTTTTTATATATTGTTTTTATCATTCTTTTCTGGATGACTTCGATTTTGTTTAGGTGTACATTTGTTCCTGCTCCCCATCCGATGATTCATAGTTCAAGTGGGGTTCGGAAAGTGTGTAGTATAACATTTTTAGTTGATTTTCTCCGAGTATTTTTGAGACTTGTCTTATCTCATACATCACACATCTTTGTTTCTTGAGGAGGAAGGTAATTTGCTCGTCCCATTTCATGTGGCTGTCTATTTTCATCCCCAAGTATGTTATCGAATTCGAACAATTCATTTGAAAGTTATCTTGGAAACTAATTCTATTGTAATTCGGAAGTTGTGAACTATAGCTGCAGAAAGGCACGCAACAGGTTTTTTGTACATTAATTGATAGTAGTTTATTATCGAACCATCTTTTGATGCCAGGTAGATTAGATTCTACTTTCTTTTTTGATTTCGACCATGATTCTTCTTAGTATAGGATGACCGGGTCATCCGCGAAACTCATAATGTTCCTTTTAGATTCCACTAAGAATGGGTTGTTTAGGTATTCGTGAAAAGTATTGGCCCCAACACCGTTCCTTGTGGTTCACCGCATTCTACAACTTTTTTGCTGCTGTGTGAGTTTTTTATTTTTACTTGTTCTATTTGTGAGGTACGATTTGAAAAGTGATTGGGCTGCGCCTCTTACCCCTTTGCTTTCGAAAGTTTCTAGTGGTATCTGGTGGTTGATGGTATCAAAAGACTTTGTCCAGTCCACGAATATTCCAATACTTGGTTTTTTCTTATCGATTGCCCTATATATTTCTTTGGTTAGGTGTAGAATGGCATCCTGCGTTGATTTTTCTTCTTGAAATCCAAATTGTGAGCTTGCTATTATTTTATGATTCTTAAGAAAGTTTGTTAACCTATTTTCGATGATTTTTTTCAGAATTTTGCTGAAGCTAGAGACAAGTGCAATTGGCCGGTAATTTGTTCTCTCTGTGTTGTCTCCACTTTTGAATGTAGGTATGACTGTCGAATTTTTGAATAGTGTGGGAAATTGTCCTGCTCTCAGTGATATATGTGTTAGTGGTGTTATGATTTGGGGTATAATGGATTTTAATAATTCTGCTTTTATTCCTTCAGGGCCTGGAGATTTGTTATTCTCAAGACTTAGAATTGTGTTTGTGACTTCTGTTTCTTCAGCTGAAAAAAGGAAAATTGAATTTTGATTTATATTTTTCTTTTCTTCATAATTTTTATCTAGGATAATGCTGTTCGATAACTTTTTACCAATATTCACAAAAAAATTATTTAAATTTTCTGCAATATTCTCGGGATTGTCGATTGAGTTGTCTCCCACATTCATTTGGGATACAGAGTTATTATTTTCTGTAGGCTTGAGTAGTTGATTGATACTTTTCGATATGATCCTAGGGTTTTCACATTTTGCCAACCTGTTTTTATATTGAAAAGGGAAACATTCTCAATTGGATATTGATAAAAAGATTTTTCTGGTAATTGAAAAATCCACGATAAAAATGAAGTTATTTTTTGTGAATGTCTAACAGAAAACAACTACTTCTCCGGCTAAAGCCACGCTGGACATTGAACTACATCTGATAGATATTCTGAAAAGACCCTAACTCAAAAGACAAAAATCTGAAATTGAAAATTTGCATTTTCATTTAGATAGTTATTTGATTTTCTATTCCAGTCTTAATTTGGAACTCATGAAGATGGATGAGGCAAAGAAGAATGTTTTCCAAAAAAGAGTACTCACCAGAAATCATTCGTAACATTGACGCAAGAGAGACATCGAATTCACAAGGTCTTCAATACATTTTTGTCGACGAAAATCTATTTCACGCTTCCACGATCATCAGCAAGACCGGAAGAAATGGAAAACACATTTTCAAGAAGCAATCTCACTTTGCAAAGATGGAAAAAGTTAGAATCATTTCTTTTGGAGAGACAGTTTGAAATTAGTGTTTTCTGACATTAAAACCTGTCATGGGGTATGATGGATTTTTTTGAAAATATGAAAGGATGTTCATAAAATCAGATGTGGAATCATCTGCGACTGAAAGATAAACTTTAGTCACTATCTTCCATCGTCAAGATAACCTCTTGTGGGGTATTCATGTTGAAAAGGGAAACATTGTCAATTGGATATTGATAAAAAGATTTTTCTGTGAATTGAAAAATCCACGATAAAAATGAAGTCATTTTTTGTGAATGTCTAACAGAAAACAACTACTTCCCCGGCTAAAGCCACGCTAGACATTGAACTACATCTGATTTTATGAACATCCTGTTCATATTTTCAACAAATCAATCTGTTTCTATAGTTATGAAAGTTTGCGGTTTCTATTTGTTTCTTGAGTGTATTTTCATATTTATTGTATTCATTTTTTAGCGAACCGTTGTTAGGGTTTTTTCTTGTTTGTGGATTTTACTAACGAATTTGTTATCCATTCCTTTCTCCTGAATTTTTTTCTATTTACTTTTTTACTCTGTTCGGAGGATTTGAGAGCATCTTGTATAGTGTCAATGAATTTGGATACTGCTGCGTCTTACCCTCCATTGGAGAGTATTTCGTTCCAGTTTGCTTTATTGATTTTTTGTTTAAATTTATCTTCGTTGATTGTGTGTTATTTCAGGTTTTTTTTCGATTTTTATATTTTTATTTGATAGAACGATTTGCATTGCTATTGTGTAGTGGTCAGTTATACTATTTTCTATGGTTGCAGACAGTACTGTATCATATTCATTAGTTTTTGAGTTCAAGAAAATACGATCTATGCATGTTCTAGACGCGTTCATTTTGGATAGTTGAGTAATTTTGGAAAATGTCAGTTTGTAAAAGATCTATATTCATGTACCCTATTAACAGACTGTATTTTAATTTTTCTGTAGAATTTCCTAGTATATTTTCCAAATCTTCTAGGAAATTGTCTATATTTTTTGTTGACGGTGTGTGTTTATTACAATAATTTCGTAATCGATTTCTGTCTTGATTTGAATAATTTTGCTACAATCACTAACATCGAGAATTACATGTGAAAGATATACTTCAGGTTTGATGAATACTACTACACCGTCATTTCGATTTGATTGTTCAATTGTTATACAGTATATAATTTGGTATTTTGAAGATTGATATATCAGGTATTTGATGAGTTTCAGTAGGTACAATACAATCGATATTTGAGTTTAATTCATAGAGAAAGATTTTAAATTCATCTAGGTTCTTTGACAAACTTCTAATATTGATGTGTATGATTTTGAAATTGGGGAATTTTTTATTCATATCTAGGACCTGTTTCGTTTCATTTGCATCTTGGAGTTGAAAATTATTTTTTCGAATGTAAAGTATCTCACATATGGGTACATTTTTATTTAGTCTATTTTATATAATGTCTCAATGACATACCTTTTGTATTCTCCTGTGTTTGTAGAATGGCCTCTGGGTGATTGCTGTAGTGGTATCGATGTACTTTTTACTTCATGTGGTTTCTTTGATAGCTCTTGTCCTAGTTTCATGTATTTGTTGGTTATAATAATTTCTTTGATTTGTTTCAGTTGTGCCTTGGGTTTTGAACCTATAGTTTGATTTACTTTTGGAGTTTCTGTCAGTATGTGGAATGAGTTTGGTTTTGTTGCGTTTTCACTTGATGGACTTTTTTCCAAAGGGGTTTGTGTGGGAGGGACTAGGGCACTTTTGGTTTTGTTTTCTTCTTGCTGCTATTCTATTTCTGAAAGCTGTTCCGCTGTAGTATTTTTAATCGAGTATGAGTTTGTTTCTTCTGATGTAGGATTGTTTTGTATCATCATGTCTATGCAGGTGTAGGTCTCTTCTGAGGATTTTCAGTTTTTCTAGCTGTTGCTTTGTTAGTTCGTGGGAGATTGAGATGTTAGTTCCCTTAAGTTTACTGCCATTTTCGAGAACGTATTTTTTCAGAAAGTTGGAGTCGAATTCTACTTCTATAGGGAAATTTATTCTGTTTCCCAGACAGTGAATAGTTTTGAAGTCTCTGATTGATATGTATATGTTCAGGGGTTTCTAAATTCTTCCCGTATGCAGTCGAAACTAACGTCTTGATGTTCTCTGTTTAGACCATATATTACAATATTATCCGGTTTCTGCTGTCTCTCCAATTTCTCGATTTTCGTTTTCTCTTTCTAATTTTCCCACTTTTACATTTGACTCTTTAATTCGTAGCATTTTCCGAATGATTTTTAGATCATCTGTATTCATTCTTGCACGCTCTTCCTATAATTGTCTTTTACCTCACCAATCGCGTTTACGATATAAAACCCTTTCAGAAAAATAGTTGGCACTACACTGAATCTTGGTTTATTATTTGTTCTTTCTGTTTGGTTCTTTTTTTTGTCAGTTTGTTCAGTTAGTTTTTATGCGTTGTTGGTATGCAGGAAAACGAAAAATGAATCGGCTTTATACTTCTTCTGGTCCCATTGAAAGTCCGATGTCATTCAATTTTTTATATTAATGCGGCGGAAGAATCGCATAGGCCGCTTGCTATGTTATTTTCGAGAAAAATTATGTGAACGAATGTAATTTGCATTTGAATGACATGAAGGTTGACTATCGCTTGTCCACTCTTCATCACTGTTGATGCTTTTAAATCAATTCATGATAAATGTTTGCCCTGTATGCTCCTTTAATATGATATTTGTTCGTTCATATTGATCATATGCTATTTGACAACAATATATCTTTCTTTGACGCACATAACACATCAGACTTTCTCTTTCTATAGTATTGAAACAGCCAATCTAAGATCAGAATGCCATCTGCTTGTCAGCAAAAGTTTATGAAATGTATCTCTACTAATTGGATGCGACATTGGATTATGTTTTTTTTATTGATTTATTTGACGTCGGCCTATTTCTGCGACCAGGGCCAAACACCGACGCCGATGAGCACCCTCCCCCCAACCGGGAATTTGCCGAAACCTCTGTTGTTTCAGAGGTAGGGAACTTCAACGAGCTCAACATCTATGAACTCGAGACCACCATCTTAACGTCCCCTCCTAAGGACGGAATATCTATCATCATATCTCGTGCTCATTGATATGACGCTTTCAGCTGCGAATATGCTACTACTCTTCAGTTGTTCGGGGCATTTAAATTCGTACCTTCTTTGGCAGGTGGTCACCCATCCAAGTACTAACCCCACCCGATGTTGCTTCGCTCAGATATCAAATTCAATTCAAATTTAAATAACTTTATTCGCTATTAGTACGGAATATATCGACATTTTTCAAAAATACATTTTAACTCTCCGGGCGCGTTGGTTACGGGACAAGAAATGGGGTTTTGGATATAGTGTGGGGAAAAAAATTCCACCTGGTTCCAAACATCTAGGACACCCCCTGAGAGGGCTGTAAGAAGGCGCCACGCTGATGTAGGCGTTGTTTTATGTGAGTTTGAAATAAGTTTACAAGGAATTTAAAAAGGTTTTTCCTACTTCCTGCGCTGGGCGCTTATGTAGGTATTTGTATGATTTTAATGGGATGGGAAGTTGACTGGTACTTAACATTTTGTGTTACCTATGACTTTTCGGTACTTGGATTTGTCGGGCTGCTGATTGTTGTACTAACTTGGGTACACCTATGTTGTGGGTAATAAAACAATATATGTAAAAAAAAAATTCTTGTCATTCATTCATTCAACCTGGGCGTGTTTCATTGCATAGGTCTGTGTTTCGATAGATCAGTCCGCCATATTTGCGCGGTTGATTGTGATGGGCTCTAATGCCAGTAATATCCTTCGTCAACGGGCTTTTAGGGATAAAATCTATATTGAATTTGTTAAAAATTTGTCTTATGTAGTCTTGAATTGACGGAACCCCCGCCAGCTCTCGCAGATCATCCAACCGAATGTATCTGTTGTATTTGTGACTATACGGAGCACCTTGTTCTGCATCCTGTCCAATTCCGAGGGAGTTGTTTCAGGCAGGCTGCAGAACAGATGGCAAGCGTATAACATTGTAGGCCTCATAATTTTTTTGTAGATTCTTAATTTGTTCTCAGTGGACATTTTTGAGTTTCTGGCTATTAGAGCATAATTCCTTTTTACAGCGGCGTTCTCTGAATGGGCAGGTTGAAATGTTTATACAATGTTAGACGCTTGTCCAGCTGCACTTCCAGGTATCTCACAGGGCCCGTCTCTTCTGTAGTGTTGTTCTTTATTTTTATGTTCGTGAAGATTTTAATGTTAGTATATGCTTGCGCGTGAAATTTTTCTCCATATACGAAACGACTCTTCTGTCTAAGTGAATTGGCAGATGTCGGGCTGCAACTTTACTTGCAAACGAATGCGCATATATGGCGGTATCGTCCGCATATATGGCGGTATCGTTCGCATATATGGCTACACTCGTTCACTCGAACATTGGGAAGTCGTGCGTATATGAAGAAAATATATGTGGTGAAAGATACGAGCCCTGTGGAATACCTGCTTCGGCTGTTTACTCTGCGGAGCTGGTGTTGTCTATTTTTACCATAAAAGTCCGTTGACAGAGATAGGAGTCGGGGAGTTTTACCATATATAAAGGCATTCCTGCCCTTTGCATTTTCGTGACCAATCCCCCTATCCAGACTTTATCGAACACCTTTTCGATGTCAAGCAGGACCATGACAGTGTTTTGCTCATTGGGAATGATCTCGAACTTGGCAAAACGCTTCAGGAGGATTTTATCGATTACCTTAGCTACAGCGCTCAACAGCGAGATGTGTCTATAGATTTTCAATTGTGTTTTTACCGATCTTTGGTATTGGTATGATTTTGGCTATTTTGAAAATGTTTGGATTTTTAATTATGCAGTTTATTATGTAGACCAGTTGAACTAGGGACTTCATCTTCTTGCCATGTTGGCTATGTGTTTTACGTTTTCTCTATGTATTGGGTTTCTAGTAACATGCCATCGCTTTCTTTCATGGCTTTTTTGTGCGCTTGGGTCCGTGATATCTTGGGAAAAGACAACTTGATCTTTCTATATCACCAATCTTGTGATGCGGTCTCTCGGTGCATGTATATTTTTGATTGAAATTATGGCTCATCTATCTAGGTCGGCGCTTGTCATTCGTCCATTGATAATTGTCGAGTCCGTGAGTAGTCTCCTGAACTCGGCCCAGTTGGTGTTTCCATAATTGTACACTTCTCTCTTGTTATTGGGGTTGTACCTGTTCCTTGATGTAAACACCACTGGGTCGTGGTCAGATGTCATAGCATTCACCGTTTTCAATTCACTAATGTCTGTAACGTTCTTGTTTACCACAAGATCAATGGTGCTTGGTGTCGAACCGTTGTTGGGGAAGTGGGCATGTTCTCCCGAGTATTCGATAACTACATCACTGTTCAGTGAATAGTTCCAGAGTGTGTGTCCGTTTGAGTTTAGTCTCCAGACACCAATACTTTGTTTCCTTAAATGAAAAGTGCATTGAGATCAGCTTCAGTGTAGATGTTCCTTGGTGATTTATAAATTCCCTATACACAGGTGCCATCTTCGAGCTGTATGTCAACATGCTCTATCGAGGTTTGCCTCGGTGGCAACTGTGTATATGGAATCCCATGTCTAATTTGAATGGCTACACTCCTAGTTTGCGGCGCGTTGGGTCTGTCAACTCTGATAATCTCAAATTCCCTTAGCTTAAAGTCATGCTCCGGCCTGCCTCCAGATGAGAGCATTATGTCCACTTTACGCGTATCAACGAAGTTAGCAAGAAATGGATACTTTCTGCCAACTCCGTCGATATTGTGCAGACACACCTTATACTGTTTAGATCTGTCCATGAAGTTCATGAACGCAAAGAATTTCTCTTCCGAGCTTTTTGCCCCTGACATACAATTATTTGGGTCATTGATCATTTAGAATGCTTTGTTTGAGTTGATGTTATTATTAAGTTGGTTAAATGCATTTTTGATGTTTAAAAATCCCAATGACCCTCCCCTGGGGCGCCCGAGATGTTCGGAGAGGTGGCTTAGATATCGATAAGACTCTCGTCAAACTGAGCAGCCACCGTTGCTCACCGGATTATGTTAAACTCTAGTTTTTCTGTTTCTAGTATCATATTTTTCAATTCATTCCTTTATGTGTTGATATTTTTTTGCACTAGTATGAAAAAGCTATCACTTTCCCACCCTCAAACAGAACTATTTGATAATTTCATGTGTTCATATATTTCGGAGCCCCTAGTTATTCACGAAATGCCAGTGACATTTGTCGAATTGTTTTTATGAATGGAGAATTATTTTGCTAGTTACCAAAAACTTATATATTTTCTATTAGTTAACAATGGAATTTGATTTTGGAACCGCGGCGAGTGATTCACGCAACTTTCCCAATGAACATCAAGTGAGATAAGAAAACATGACTGAATTTCACATCTTGAAAACACTGAAACCATGAAGGCACTGAAACTGAATTCAGAAGTAAGAATTGTATGAGTTATTCGCATTCATGGTGTGATCTATATTTCACAATCTCAAGCTGATTCAACCCTAGATATCCTCTTTTGGTGATACCACTCCTTTTTTCATTCATGGAGACCTCCGATCTTCCATATTGAAGGATAATCCCATTTTTTTACAAGCTTTTATTTAGTTTCACCTGTCCCGATGTTTGTCATCAAATCTTGCAAGTTAAATTTGACCCACTTCTAGTTGTTCGATTAACGTGAAATTTGGCAGGTGTTCAAAGTTCGCGTGACAATGCATTAAGCATTCGTTGGAGAAAAAAAACCAGAATGGCGGCTCCAAGATGGCGGGCGAGATTTGTGTTTATGGTCCGATTCGATTCAAAATTGGTATGTAGGGGTTTTTAGGTCGAAGATTATGAATTTTCTGACAAAATTCATGAAATCAAAATGGCGGCTTCAAGATGTCCGACAATTTCTGTGATTATGGTCCGATTCTATTCAAAATTGGTATGTGGGGGTTTTCGGGGTCGGAGATATTTTTGAATTTTGAAAAAATTCACAAATTCAAGATGGCGGGTCCAAGATGGCGGACGAGTTTTGAGATTACGGTCCGATTCGATTCAAAATTGGTATGTGGGTGTTAGGGGTACTTAGTGAAAAGCACAAAATGGAATAATTATTTGGAAAAACCTTTTTAAAAACAAGCTTCTATTCAAATACCCTAAGAAGTACGAAATAACTGCTTTGGATGATTGACGTAGGTTATTCCGTGAGTTTTAGATTCAAAAGCTTGTCGAATCTGTATTCGAAATGAAAACTCTGCGCGACAAGCTCTTGAATCTACAGTGCTTCTCAAAAGTCCTCTCCCCCCCTCTTATTTTTGGAACGATTATACATAAACAAGTGAAATTTGGAAACTGAATATTAAAGGTTGTAAACTTCCCTACTAGTGATGATAGATGACAAAATCGTCAAAGATGACGTCACAAGGCTATTGTGACTAATAATTTTAAATGGAACCCTACGGCAAGCGACACCTCTTTTAAAAGGTATCGGAAAAACCTATTCAATGATACTAATTTTGTTTGTGTTTATGGCAGTTTTGGCAACTCGCTTTCGAAAAACGCAAAGCTGTGATGAATTAAATCAGTTAATACTGAAATTCCAAATTCAAGCTCAGCCTCTGGATAGTTGTCAAATAAGCTGATGTTTTTGTTAGTCTCCCTAATTCGACGTTTTTGTAATTGTCCCAGTTTTTGTACATTTAATAATTTGTGTATTGTTGATCGAACGTTTAACTGTTTTAGCAGCTTTTGGTACTTTTAATATTTTTGTACATTTTAATAATTTGTCAAACTGTTGTGAGCCGAACGTTTGAGTGCTTCAAGAAGCGAAATGGTACGTGCTTTAGGTGATAAAGTAGCAGCGATCCTAATTCTTGGTGAAACTGGACAAAATATTCATGCAGCAGGACGCATTTTCAATGAGTGGTTTCCCGATCGCCCCGTTTCGAGGACTTAAGGGAGCTTCTTCGTAAGTTTGAAACAACGGGTAGTATTAATGATGCGAAACGATCTGGCAGACCACAAATTTCTGATGAGAAAAAAATTGATATACTGGCAGAAATAATAGTTAATCCTACTTCTTCAAGAACTCACGTTGCATCTACCTGTGAAGTCAGTCGAAGTACAGTACACAGGATGTATTCCGTGTATTTGATACCCTTTTTGATCATTGTTGCTACTTCCCCATACCCATCATTCCGATCTTTTCGTATAACGTCATAATTTAAAATTATCATCTGATATTGGGGTTTCAACCATGTTTCGTTTGAAATTGAAATATGGGTTATGTTCTCTGATTAGTGTTATTAGATTGCATCGGTTTGCATTTATGCTTCTAATATTCCATATTCCATTGCAGTATTTTGAGATTTTGCATTTTTTTGTTTTTTGTTTGTATTTGTTTTTTTTCTATCAATATGAGCTGCAATCTGACTGAGAGTCAGTGCTATTGTAAATTCTCGAAGTTGTTGGTTCCGCGTAGTTTTGGTCAGGGTAGTTTTCTGTATGTGAATGTTTATCATTTTAGCAAATTGTTCTTTATATGAGTCTGATATTATGGTGAATTGATTGAATATATCTGTTTCGTTTTCTTTTTGAAGGGCACAAGTAGGCGCACGGTATTTTTTTCTCTCTTGTGAACTTTGCTTTGGAGGTAATCCATCAAGATATATTAACTGACTATTGTGGCTTTCTCTATCGTTACTTTGTGGTTGAATGTTCGACCTTTTCCTTGGTGTGTTACTAATTGCTTGTTGATATGTACGTTTGGTTTTGTTTGTATTTTCTATGTTAGCTACTAGCCTTCTTTGTCCTATTCTGTTGTCTATTTTTTGTGTGGTTTTCAGTTGTGGAAAATCCTGAGGATGGAACACGAACTCAACATCATTTGTATAAGTTTTGGAGCATAATTCACTTGCCCCAAAATATGTTATATTTTCATATGCCATCAGGTGCTTGATTGCTTTTTGTCTTTTGTATTCTTCACATGTTTTAGATGTGGACTTCCTTTTCTCTATCCTCAGTATCTCCATGTTCTGATCCACAATTATAACACTCGATTTTTTCCCATCATTGGGTTTCAGTATGACCGGATAATAAGCAAAAGAAACATTGTATGACTGGTGACACATATGGGATGACTAGCATGGGCATAGAATACAAATTAACGTAACGTGGTCATATTTTTTCCCCAAATGTGAACAGGACGGTACCTGTGGGTACATATTCGATCTTGTCATCTGTGACAACTTTGCGATTAAATCTTTTCAGACTGTATGGGGTCGGCTTTAGAATAGCCCCATGGTAAATCCTGCCTGTCGTAAGAGGCGACTAAAAGGATAACCGTAGGTGGAAGATGGTCTCATCGCCCAGTGAAATACCACCATATCGACTTTGTGTGCTGTGAAATGGATCATTCCATGTTTCAGTGTTCGGTCGATACTTTCCGGTCTTCCTCTTTCCATTTCCTCCTTCATTTTCAGGTGCATCCTAATAGTAATAATGATGAAGTCTCCTAGAGTAAAACACTCCGGAAGCAAAATACCTCTCCATTCGGATTTCCGGGCGAGAGGTACTCGAGGGGACTCAACATTGAAGATTAATTTTTGCAACATCCGCGGACTCAACAAGAACATCAATGACGTCCACCATCACCTACAGACGAAAAAATCGGATATTCTGGCTCTAACAGAAACACAAGTAAACTCGTCCACCAACAAGGTCCATATGCTTTGTCCTCATTACGAACTCCATTCTCGATTCAGGTTCAAAGGTGGAGTCTGCCTTCACGCTAAGGCTAACCTATCATGCCAGCGTGAAGAGAGTTTGGAACCGAAAGACTTTGATGTGATGTGGTTCAAGCTATCTGATACCAAACTGACTAAGTTCCTCTGCTGCCTTTACCTTTCACCTAATGAACATTCATATAACGACCTCTTTGAGTTTTTATCACTCAAACTGGACTACATTCAGGAGAACCATCCAACAGCTGAAACCATAATCATGGGAGACTTCAATGTACATAACGCTGCCTGGCTCAAATTCTCTAACAAAACAGATGATGCGGGTCGTCAAGCCGAGGCCTTCGCCATCACTCATGATCTAGAACAACTGGTCGAGCTACCAACCCGCATCCCTGATGTCAACAACCAGTCTGCCAATACACTAGATCTTTTCCTCACCACCAATCCTGACCCGTATAGAATAGAAGTTTGTGCCCCACTTGGAAACTCTGATCACACCCTCATCTCCACAACATGCTCTTTCCATTTACCATCGAGCTGCATAATACCACCCCGTCTCATGTGGCATTACAATTCGGCCGACTGGGAAGGTCTTCGTATGTTTTTCTCAGCGTTTCCATGGAAGAGAGTTTGTTTCTCTTCAGTAGATCCAACACGATGTGCCGAGACCATTTCTGAAATCATCATGTTGGGGATGCAAACCTACATACCGAATACCGAAAGAAGAACATCATCCGATAAGACCTGGTTTAATAGAAACTGCTCTAGAGCTGTGGCTCCCAAACAGGCAGCATACCATCGATGGCTAAAAAATCCGGGCCCTGAGACCAGAGCAGCATATGTCGAGGCTAGAGGCATATGCAAAGAGACAATAGAATGCTCAAAAGATGCCCACAATGCCAAAATAAGATCAAAACTTGCTGAATGTCCTAAAGGATCCCGTTCATTTTGGTCTTCCGCCAAAGCTGTGGGAAGAAACTTCACTTCCAGCTCATTTCCTCCTCTAACCAAAGAAGATGGAACACTAGCAACGACTGCCCAGGAAAAAGCCAATATCTTTGCGCACCTATTTGCTGGAAATTCCACTCTGGATTCATCGGGAAAACAACCCCCGAACATTACACCTATTGACAGTCACATGCCCGAGATCACCTTTCGCCAACGTACTATCAGAAAGATTTTGCTGGGTCTCAACACCAACAAAGCCTGTGGATCTGACGGAATCCCGCCGATTGTTCTCAAGAAATGTGCCCCCGAACTAACACCTGTTCTTTTGCATGTTGTTCAACCACTCTTACAATTTGGGGTATTTCCGTCCAATTGGAAAATTGCAAGAGTACAGCCAGTCCCTAAAAAAGGCAAAAAGGCCCTACCTAGCAACTACAGACCTATCGCACTGCTATCTATTATTTCAAAGGTCATGTAAAAAGCCATCAACATCGAGCTCATGAAATATCTGGAAGACTCAGGAATTGTCAACGATAGGCAATATGGCTTCCGCCATCAGAGATCAACTGGTGACCTGCTCGCTAACGTCTCACATATATGGCAGCTATCTATTGAAAAGTATGGAGAAACTTTAGCTGTGGCATTAGATATCTCCAAGGCGTTCGATCGAGTTTGGCACCAGGGACTCCTCGCCAAGCTTCCGTCTTATGGCTTGCCCCCTCAGCTGTGTTCTCTACTTGCTATTTTTTTCTCAAACATGTCTCTCCATGTAGTGGTCGATGGAGTTTCATCTGACACTCTACTCATAAATGCTGGTGTTCCGCAAGGATCTATTCTCGCACCAACACTATTTCTACTTGACATCAACGACCTGTTGAAAGCAACTCCATGTCCAGTACACAGCTTTGCCGATGATAGTACCCTCCATACCGCTTTCTCTTCCAGGGCCCCTATATCAGCCCGTGAAACCAGAAATGAACGAGGAAGAAATGTTAATAATATAAATATGGACCTAACAACAATTCTTGAGTGGGGTTCTAATAACTTGGTGGAATTAAATGCAAACAAAACACAAGCATGTCTTTTCTCTAGAAAAGTCGATCTCACTGTGCCTAACATAACTTTGTCAGGAGTAACCATACCACTGAAGTCATCCATATCGATGCTTGGTATTACTATCAGCAATAACCTTTCCTGGGAAAATCACGTGAGGTCCATTGCCAAAAGTGCATCCCAAAAACTTGGTGTTTTGTTTCGTGCCAAGAGCTATTTTACCCCCACTCAGCTGCTTATGATCTATAAGGCACAGATCCGACCTGTCCTGGAATACTGTTCCCATATTTGGAGCGCGGCACCTAAACATATCCTGAGGCTATTGGATTCTGTCCAAAAAAAGGCAATTCGTCTCATCGGTGATGCCTCGCTTACAAACTCGCTCACTTGTCTGGAACACCGTAGAAAAGTGGGCGATTTGTCTCTATTTCATAGATATTTTCATGGGCGATGCTCTTCTGAAATATCAACAATCGTTCCTGCTTTGGCAGTCTCTTCGAGACTAACCCGTCAAGTTCAGTCATCACACCCCTTCGTGGTTACTTTGGAGACCTGCAGAACATCACTTTCCAAAGACTCGTTCATCCAACGAACAGCGAGGCTTTGGAACTCATTGCCTAGGGAGGTGTTCCCCGAGGCATACAACCTCCAGAAATTTAAGAAGAACACCAACTCCTACCTTCTTTCCCTTGGTTCCCACGATGTTCTCTGAACATTACAGGATATCCTCATTCGTGGGAACCAGAACATAAAAAAAAAAAAAAGATCATTGATTGCGGCATCTCCCAAATATATGGACCTTATTTGTTCGATACTAAGGGCCGTTTGCAGAGGTTCACTTCAAAAATTATCCTTGCTTAGTATGCGAGGAACTTAAGGTGTACCTTGAATTTAATCCGGTTTGCAACAGTCGTTCTTTGAAGAAACTCAGCTAAGCCTAACTATGAGCTGACAACACCGCTGAAAACTAGTAATTTTTGGATTTTTTTCATATTCCATTCAGTTTGACACCGACACCTGACAGTGGTATGACTGACAAAATTCGATTTTCTCATTAATTTTATTTTTCAATTTGAAATGAGTGGCGACGTTATTAGAAAAATGGCCCCCAATTTTTCTACTTCAGAAAAAACTGTTCTTTTGAACATCATTAACACTTATAAATCTATTATTGAATGTAAGAAAACGGACGTTACGACTTGAAGGCAGAAGGACGAGGCGTGGAATAAAATATGTGCAGTGTTCAATTCTAATTGTCTTTTCGTTATGCGTGAAACGGTTGACAAATGGACACCTCCAAAGTCCCCAATACAAGATAGGTGGCTTCCTGTAGCACACAACCGCAAAAATATCAAAAGTTGGTTCATTGGTGCCACACACTGTTGTTGCTGCAATCAGAAGAGCGACCTATGATATTGCCACAAATAATCTCTATTTCATTAATGATATATAAATACTACTTACAATTCGTAAGGATGCTCGATTTCGACTTCAATTTCGTTCAGTATTGAAATTGCTGTGGGCTTTGTAACTCGAAACCTTTTGAAAAACGTCAGGTCGTCAAAACTATTGTATTAGTCTGCTCGATTATAGACTCGTCTTGGAATTCCATGAATTATTAAATTCAAATCATCAAGACCATCGTCTTCATCTACAATAATCACGCGTAAAAAATCCATTTCATTCGCAAGTCAATCAACAACAAATAATTGATGACACCAAAAAGTGTCGTTGAATCCGCCTAAGAGAACCTTAAACCGAGAAATTCTGCAGCTTACCTTCGCTATGATTTAAGCCGAGTTTGTGTCAATTGACGAACTGTGCAACGAAATATATAAATCTAAGGTTCACTTATGGTTAAGCTTAGCTTAACTTCTATTAAGTAGAACCTGTGCAAATGGCCCTAAATAATGGGTTGATATGTCTTACAATTCCTTTAGTTGTGACTTGGTTATAAGGTATATATATATATATATATATATATATATATATATATATATATATATATATATATATATATATATATATATATATATATATATATATATATATATGTTCTTTAACACCTCATTATTGACAAAATTGTTGGCAGATATTTAGTTTGTGAATTCAATGCCTATTCTATTTTTCCCTTTGTTTCTAATTTTCCTAACATCAGTTAGTTTTAAATCAAAGATTTCCTTTGCAATGTTCCAATGATTGTACTTACCTATATGATTGTCAGATTTTCCAGTAGATTCCATGTGGACTAAAAAAGGTCCATTATCTTCAGCTTTGTATAAAAAAGTTAGTCTTTTTTGTTGACTTGTCAGTGTTCCATTTGCATCCTGTGTGCTTTGAAGTTGACCTTGAAGGTTATTACAGTTTGTTTTTGGTATTCCAATGATATCCATTAATTGTTCTGGAGTATGAATTACTTTTTCTATATCGTCAGGAGGAGGAGGTGATGCAAATATGATTACTTGTTTTTTTTTCAATGCGTGGGAATCACACTTATAATTGAAATTATCAACTCACCAATTGTGAATATGATAATATCGGGAAGAAAGGGTTGATTAAACAGAGGGTTAGTTAGTAAACCACACAAGTTTTCACCAGGAAGTTATCGCTAACTATTTTCACTTGTCGTCGTATGCACGTCCTATCAGTACCACGGTATCGACAGAACTCCCCATTCCATTACTTACACCAATCAGAAGCAGGAAATGAAATTTTCCTTTTGACATTGAGCAAACGTCATAGTTGCAAAATCAACATCGAGCCCCACAAATATAGTTCGCAATCTCGCCTACCGATGTCGCTGTTCCAGAGTGTCCCTCAGGATCTATAACCTCACTTTCGGATATTTCCCGTGTTTCATCTCGTGAAATGCACAATACATGCGATGAACCTATGATAACATACTTAAACGATAGAATAGTCGACAATATTTCTCCAACCCTGGATGACCTGTCTCGAGAAATTACTCATGTATGCTTGGCAACCTGTATCCCTGTCAATCGGATTTCCGAATTTGCGCAGAACGATGTCCATTGCAGAGTTAGCCAAGAGCCGAAAAACAACATTTGCAAAAGTACGAGAAGAGTTTAAAAATAGGATATTCCACTGTCAGGAAGTAAATGGAGGTCACTTCGAGCAATTTCTTTAAGTAGATACCGATTCTTAAATCTGTAATTAATATCATACTGAATGGAATTTAAATTTTAATGTTTGCTAATGAGCCATTGAAACTGCCATAAACACAAACAAAATTAGTATCATTGAATAGATTTTTTCGATACCTTTTAAAAGAGGTGTCGCTTGCCGAAGGGTTCCATTTAAAATTATTGGTCACAATGACCTTGTGACGTCATCTTTGAAGATTTCGTCATCTTTCATCACTAGTAGGGAAGTTTACAACCTTTAATATTCAGTTTCCAAATTTCACTTGTTTATGTATAATCGTTCCAAAAATAAGAGGGGGGGGAGGGACTTTTGAGAAGCACTGTATAACTCACGGAATAACCTACGTCACATATCCAAAGCAATTATTTTGTAGTTTTCAGGGTATTCGAATAAAAGCTTGTTTTCAAAAAGATTTTTTATTAATTATTTTTTACAAGCTTTTATTTCACTTGTTAGTTCGTTCGTTAGTTCGTTAGGGTCAAATCTTGCAAGTGAATTTTGACCGACTTCTAGTCGTCCGATTACTTTGAAATTTGGCAGATATTTATTACTCCGGTGACAATGCATCATGGGAGTTTTGAAAGGAAAAAAAAAAATGGCAGCTCCAAGATGGCGGACGAGACTTATAATTATGGTCCAATTTGATTCAAAATTGGTATGTGGGTGTTTTCGGGGTCGGAGATTATGAATTTTTTATCGAAATTCATAAATTCAAGATGGCGGACAAGTTCTGTAATTATGGTCCGATTTGATTCAAAATTGGTATTTGGGAGTTTTCGGGGTCGGAGATTATGAAAATTCATGAATTCAATATGCCTAAGATGGAGGACGAGTTTTGTGATTATGGTCCAATTCAATTCAAAATTGGTAAGCGGGGGTTTTCGGGGTCGGAGATTTTATATTTTTTATCTGGATACATAAATTCGAAATGGCGGCCCCAAGATGGCGGACGCGTTTTGTGATTATGGTCCGATTCGATTCAAAATTGGTATTCAGGATTCAGGAATTCGAAAGTTAGGAGTGTCCCTCAAGCAATTATTTTCTATGCCACGGTCCTTGAGATAAAACTCCAGATTTTCCCATTTTGAACCAAGTATAACACCAGAAGTATTGCAAAAATGGAGAAATGTCTTCCATAAAAGTTGTAGCTCGTAATTTTTCTACAAAAATGGGCCGCACAAATTTTGCGGAAAATCATGTCGAAGGGGAGATGAACACGATTGAATTCTAACGCCCGATTGAAACGCGGAAAAGAAAAATGGACCCAATTTTCATATAACGAGACTAGTCAGTCAATTTTCCTCTTTATTGAAAACTGCTTAAAAAAAGCCAAAGCGTAGTCTGTTAAAAAAAATATTTAAATATTTATTTTTCGACTTGTCTTCGCCTCTGTCCCATTTGCAAGATTGATGGTCCACTGTTAGTTCATCGACGCGATTCATCTTTTGCTTGCAACACGTTATAAAAAACTCTGAGAGTTTGTGGACGTTAACTAGAAGGGTTGGTGAGAACACGGATTGTCTCTCATGGAGTATTCTCTCAGGCGAACTAAATCACTCATAGGCTGCGAAAAGGGCTTATCTGGGCTCAGTCGCTGACGTAAAACGTTCATCATTGCACATAATAATCCCGAAGCGAGCTGGATGATTCTAGTTAAACAAAACGAAACAAAATATAGAAATGAGTAGATGCAAAAGATAAGGAATACTGGGTGACACAGGATATCGGGCCACCCCCGTAACTTCTGCATTCGTAAACGGATTTTTCTGAAATTTGGTACAGTTATATAAGCAACCATTTGGGCATTGATCACATTATAATCCAATATGGCGCACTTTCGGTTTTTATGGAAATTCCAGCATCTTTGTTTTTTCAAATGGAACACCCTGTATATTTTTACATATTCAAGTTCAACAGGTCAAAACAAGTCCAAACCTCATGTCAAATGTAATTTTTTTGAAACAATTGAAATTAAATTGTTTTTTTATTTTACCTCGTGGATAAATGAGATTTGGTCAGGGCTATTCACAATGAGTCGCACATAACAGAAAAACTTAATTTTTTCGGATAAATTATGTTTTGTGTCACTTACTGGTTAATCAATTCAGTCACATAACATTTTTATCAAAAATTCATTTTTTTCAAATGGAACTCCTATGGGCCACCTAATTGTCTCTCTAGAACATACAATAAGGAAAAAAATTACATATAATTTTTGTATTTCGGTACAGTAATGAATTTTTATACATTAACAAATGTAAAACTATTTCATGAGTTTCCTTGCAGTTCGAATAATTTTTCAACTGAGCCGTAAGCCGTGGAAAACAACATTTGACCTAAACATGTTCATTTTTCTTTCCTGGACTTTGGTTAGGATATTTTCTTGGAACTTAACTAATTTTCGAGGGTTGAGATGAAAGATGACAGCGGAACACAATTAGTTGACAAGATTCAGAAATGTTGTTTTCCACAGCTTACTAAGTTAAAAAATTATTCGAACTGCAAGGAAACTCATGAACTGAATGTAGGTATTTGAATGTATACAATTTGTTACTGCACCGAAATACAAAAATGATATGTAATTATTTTCCTGTATGTTCTAGAGAGACATGTAGGTGGCCCATAGGGGTTCTATTTGAAAAAATAATTTTCAATTAAAATGTGATATGACTGAATTGATTCATCAATAAATGACACAAAAAATATAATTTTTCAGATAAAATTATGTTTCTCTGTTATGTGCGACTCATTGTGAATAGCCTTGACCAAATCTCATTTATCCACGAGGTGAAATAAAAAAACAATTTCAATTTTAATTATTTCAAAAATATTACATTTGACATGAGGTTTGGACTTGTTTTGACCTGTTGAACTTCAATATGTAAAAACAAATACAGGGTGTTTCATTTGAAAAACCAAAGTTGCTGGCATTTCCAGAAAAACCGGAAGTCCGCCATATTGGATTGTAATGTGATCAAATCGAAAATGGTACCTAACTGTACCAAATTTCAGAAAAATCCGTTCACGAATGCAGAAGTTACAGGGGTGGCCCGATATCCTGTGTCACCCGGTATATTCGCATAAATCTCTCAGTGATAAGTCAGCCACAGAAACTCCCGTCTTCCACATGAGACCAGTTTCGAAGTTCATACAGATTCAAATCATAATAACAAATTTGTTCAAAGATTTGCAATCAAATGTCTGTGAGTGAGAACACATTTTAGTTGATAAATTCGTACGGAATCATTGCTACGTCAATTCCTTGGGGCTTTGTGCTCTTCGAAGTGGATACATTAGCCCTGTTCAATGGTTTCGTTAGAAAATGGTATTCCGACATGTCATTGGGGGTATTTTCACAAGCTTTTATTTACTTTCACTTGTTAGTTCGTTAGGGTCAAATCTTGCAAGTTAATTTTGACCGACCTCTAGTCGTCCGATTAATTTGAAATTTGGCAGGTATATTTAATTCCGGTGAAACTGCATTACGAAATTTTTGTTAGAGAAAAAAACAAAATGGCGGCTTCAAGATTCCGAACGAGATTTGTAATTATGGTCTGATTTTATTCAAAAATGGTATGTCTTCGGGGTCGGAGATTATGAATTTTTTGTCGAAATTCGTAAATTCAAGATGGCGGCTCCAAGATGGCGGACGAGTTTTGTGATTATGGTCCGATTCGAATCAAAATTGGTATGTGGGGGTTTTTGGGGTCGGAGATTATGTTTTTTTGTCAAAATTGAGAAATTCAAGATGGCAGCTCCAAGATGGCATACGAGTTTCGTGATTATGGTCCGATTCGAATCAAAATTGGTATGTGGGGGTTTTCGGGGTCGGTGATTATGTTTTTTTTTGTCAAAATTGAGAAATTCAAGATGGCACCTACAAGATGGTGGACGAGTTTTGTGATTATGGTCCGATTCGGATCAAAATTGGTATGTGGGGGTTTTCAAGGTCGGAAATCATGAAATTCTTGTCAAAATTCATGAATTTATGATGGCGGCCCCAAGATGGAGGGCGAGTTTTGTGATTATGGTCGGATTCTATTCAAAATTGGTGTGTGGGAGTTTTTGGGGTCGGAGATCATGATTTCTTTCAGCTTAAAATTTACAGGGAAGATACCTTGAAAACAAAAACAAAAAAATGCAAAAGCTAAAAATACTGCAATGGAATATTAGAAGCATAAATGCAAACAGATGCAATCTAATAACACTAATCAGAGAACATAACCCATATTTTAATTTTAAACAAAACATGGTTAAAACTTCAATATCAGATGAGAATTATACGGAAAGATCGGAATGATGGGTATGGGGGAGTAGCAACAATGATCAAGAAGGGTATCAAATACACGGAAATACAATCAAATGCCAACCTACAAAATAATCAATTTCAATTCATATTGGTAAAAATCAAGGAAATTAACTTAGTCACTATATACTCACCCCCACAACACAAAATAACACCCGATATAATGAAAACAATATTAGAACCGCTCGAAGGACAAAGCATTTTGATTGGGGACCTGAATGCGCATCATCAGGTATGGGGTAGCTTTGCAAATAATTCAAACGGAGAAACTATTATGCAAATAATGGACGAATACGAACTAGTGATACAAAATTATGGAACATCGACAAGATTGACATCTCCAAATGAAAATCCCAGCCCGGTAGACATTACATTGGTCAACCCACGATTGGCAGCATATACAGAATGTAAAGTGATTCAAGACTGTGGAAACAGTGACCACTATCCAACCCTTTGCGTAATCGATCCCAACCCATATAATAACAACTATAAAATTAATATAGAATATACTCAGCGTAGAAACTTCAGAAAAGCCAACTGGACTTTATATACAAATGAAATATCAGAATGTATCAACCCCAGAGATGTTGATTGTGACACCTCCATCTCTACAATAGAGAATGCAGCACAGGAATTAATACCGATAAAAACTTTTAATAACAACTCCAAACCTAGAAGTCCCTGGTGGGACCAAGAATGTACGCAGCAAATATTGCAAAGAAAGTCGGACCTAGATAACTTCCAAACACACCCCACACTAGAAAATGACTTATTGGCTAAACACCAGGTGGTTTTTGAAAAATGGGAAAAAAAAAACGAAATTCAAAATGTTTTGCTCCACCTTAAATAGAAATTCTAACCCAACTTATATCTGGAATACTGTAAAAAAATTATCTAATCCAAAATTCACAAACTTCAAGAAAAATTTACTCGACACTCCAAGAGCCAGTAATATACTTGATCACTAGAAAATGACTTATTGGCTAAACGCCAGGTGGTTTTTGAAAAATGGGAAAAAAAACGAAATTCAAAATGTTTTGCTCCACCTTAAATAGAAATTCTAACCCAACTTATATCTGGAATACTGTAAAAAAATTATCTAATCCAAAATTCACAAACTTCAAGAAAAATTTACCCGACACTCCAAGAGCCAGTAATATACTTGATCAGATTACACCATGTAATATACAACCAGATTCTACATTAGTACAACCAACACGTGAAATAAAACTATTTATTATAACAGAATTGAAAAATAGCCTTTTAGGGAAAAAATAAACAGCAACAGGGATAGATAAACCTTCCAGACGAAAACATAGAACAATTACCCAACATATATAACAAATGCTTAATGGGTGAAAGGCTTCCGAATCAATGGAAACAACAGACGGTACTAGCCATTTTAAAAACCAACCGCGACCCATCACTGTCAGATAATTATAGAATCCTGGTACTGGAGTCATGTATTTGTAAGATATTGGAATCTATGATAAAAAATAGAATAGAGTGGATAACTGAGAACAAAAAAATATTTTCCTTTTTTCAGACAGGGTTTAGACGTGGAATGGGAATAAACGATAACGTAGCATATATAACGTCATATGTTCAACTAGCCTTCAGCCAAAACCTGTATGTAATTGCAGTATTTTTAGATATAAGAGCTGCATATGACCATGTTAACATATACATTCTATATAAATACTTAATTCAACTGGAAATACCCATAGAAATAAGTAACCTCATTATAAGATGTATGTCATTGCAGTATTTTTAGATATAAGAGCTGCATATGACCATGTTAACATATACATTCTATATAAATACTTAATACAACTGGAAATACCCATAGAAATAAGTAACCTCATTATAAGAATCCTGGAAAACATGAAAATTTTCAACAAGGATCAAAGTGGACAAACACATGGACCAAAAAACACTAATACAAGACTACCACAAGGGTCACCATTAAGTCCTTTATTATTAAACATATATTAAACAACGCTATTTGAACAGATCCCAAAGGATAACATTTTATTAGGATATGTCGATTACTTATGTATATTAATTCGTGGACAAAATCTAGAACAAATGACTAATAAAATTAACATCACATTAGAGATGATGAACCAATGGATGCAAGAGCATGGCTTCAGTCTGTCCTTGGACAAATGTGAAGCAATGTGTTTTAGCAAAGGACCTATGAAAAATAATCCGCCAAAAATTTACATTGACAACAAAATCATTCTGCACAAAAATCAGTTAAAGTACTTGGGGGTAACTATCACAAAACATCTAAAATGGGACAACCATATTCAGAATATTTCAACAAAAGCAACCAAAGGAATAAATACCATAAAAACATTCAGTAGGGTTTGGTGGGGAGTTGATCCACTAACGTTACACATGGCCTTCAACGGCATAGTTAAATCACATTTAGATTTTGGATCCATATTTATAAAACCGATCAGCCAAAAAAACTTGAAAAAACTAGATAGAATTCACTTTCAAGGTTCAGGATTAATCACGGAATGTATGAAATCAATCCCGACAAATGCACTTTTGGGAGAAACAGCCGACACAAATTCAGAGTTTAGACGTAAATGGCTAGCAACCAAATTTTCAACAAGAATAATGACATTTAAGAATCGCCCCATAACATCATTGGTAGAAACAATGGAAAATTATTGTAATTTAGGGCTACTGGCATGGGAAACAAACTCCATATTTAGTAAAAACTAACAAATATATACAACCATACATGACAATAATAAATACTACTGAAACCTTAACTTGCTTTGAATTTGATTACGAAATACAAACTCGGCAACTGAATATAGTGAAGCTATAAAAAAAAACAACAAATAATGAAAAATAATTTTTATTAGCAACAGAAAATTACAAAAGTAATCACACATTTATATACACTGATGCATCCAGTAATAACAGGACGGGTCTTGGGGTACATATCCCAGAAATAGAATGTTACTACACAACTAAGCTCCCTGACATATTAGATATCTGTAGCTCTGGAATAAAAGCGATAAATAAAGGGTGCTCGATATGTCTTGAAAGAAACCTAAGCAATAATATTATTTTCGCAGATTCACTGAGTGCATTGAATAAACTATGTAGAACCAGAATTGAAGCAAAAAATGATTGTACTTGCCTAATGACAAAAAGACTTTTATTGAAAATGAATGATAACAACACAAACATAACCCTCGCTTGGATACCAAGCCATTCGAAAATACCAGGAAATGAACAAGCAGATTTATTGGCTAATGTTGGTAGGAACTTAAACATTCCCATGAATATCAAAATTGATAAACAAAATATCCTAACAATTCTGAAAACTGAAATCAAAGTTGAGCACAAAGCAAAATGGAAAAACATAGGTAAACACAAAGGCAAATGGTACATGAATATACAAAGTCAATTCCCGGATAAACCTTGGTACTCCAAATTTCCCTTTATAGACCGAAGACACATCACAACAATCATCCGGAGGAGAACGGGACACTGCTTAACAGCAGAACATTTACACAAAATTGGAGTGAAAGATGTGAATGTGGACAAATCGAAAATTTAGATCATGTATTTTTTCAATGTCCCTTGAACCAAACTATACAGATAGATTTTTATGAAGAAATTAGAAAAAACGGCATGTGTACACCATTCAATATGAAAATAGTTCTCGCCAGCCTTTACTCAAATATTATTAAGTGAATTAACAAATTCATCAACTACAACAAAATCAACCTATAATCTCTAATATGTTTACTTACAGATCCTGTCTTTCAACACCCTGGGTTTCCTTTTTCCGAGGCAACATTTCGGTTGTATAATGCTCCTCCGTTGCCCGGGAGCGAGAAGAGTCTAAATGTATCCTTTGTTGTGATCTTTGTTTACTAATACCTCACCCCCACACCTTTTACAGCAAACACAATTTTATAATAGAGGGTATGAGTTTATCTCAGATACACTTATCGGTGGCCCTCAAAAAATATAACCAGGAGAAGAGCTGGCCAATTTCTCAATGAGAACAGGCCATAATTATTCGAGAAGAAGAAGAAGTAATGGAATGTGTAAGTAATTGGTTCTGAAAATAAATTGTGACCTTCGAGTCATCCGAAATCGGCAATTCTTTCGAACCAAAACGCGACGAATCCCGGATAATTGGTGGAGCCTGTGTGCTTATTTTGGTATTTATCCGGATTCGAACTCTTGGTACATCGAATTCAACAGATGCGTTAGGGCCGATCATATTCCAGTGCAACTACGAGACGCAGTTTTGATGGTATAATCCCAAGGACAGAACCCCTAATCGGCCAGGGGTTTTCGGTTTTTATTTTGGTTCTGGATTTTGGTCTGTTTTGGATTTTCGAGTCGTGTCGTGTTTTGGATTTGTGTGGTGGTGCCAATTGATCTTTGATTACTTGGGAGTACAGGGTCGCCCAGTTGATGGTATACATGGTGAGCAATCCCGAATGCAGGTGGAATGGAATCCCTACATCTACAGGGTGATTCCACGAGGGAGCCGAGGAATCTAGAGGGTGATGCAGCAGTATGGAAGTACCACGGAGTTTCTCTCTTAGGTTGGACAGGTAAGTTATATATTTATTTTCGTTGTGGTATTATACACTATTTATATATATATATATATATATATATATATATATATATATATACATATATAATAAGTTGAGTAAACCTCTCATTTTCTGCAACCGCTCCATAATATTAATTGTTATTACCACTTTTTTGTTATTTTGGTCAAGACACTGGTGTGTGGCTATGAATAGGAATAATTTGAGCTATCATTCGATTCTCACTGCTTAATGCTCGATATTTAGATACACTTGTGATCTGATTGATCTTCGGTGCTCGAAGGCTATTGTTTGCACTCAAGGACTTGGAGTATTTGGTATTTTATTTAGATTCAACTGTTCTTTCCTTTGTATGTGGTATGTTTACGGATACAGACCACAGAGTAGTGTTATTTTATTTTTCTTGTAAATCAATAGAGTTGTACTTCGTATTATTATTTCTTCGTGTTTCAATCTTTGGTGAATTGAGGTTTGAAACGAACTATTATTGGATATTTTGAGGGGGATAGAGTTACCTGGCGCCCATGTATAACTTAACTAATTTCGGTGATCAGTAACGAACCTCCCCATCTTCACTGTAGCTCAGCCTGAGACAAGTACAAGCTAGTGTGTCGTTGTACGGTCTCAATCTAAGGTGCTGATCAATTGCTGCACCTAAATATTTTATTTCTGAACCATATTTCAATAAAATCATTATTATCTGCAATAGACAATAACCTAAATTCTGAAGTCAGTTTTTACAAGCTTTTATTTAACTTGCTTCGTTCGTATGTCATTCTGTCATTCTTTCCGGTTCAAAATTTGTAATTTTTTGAGCATTTGCCGAAATCCGATTGAGCTGAACTTTGTCAGGTGTTCATAATTCCGATGACAATGCATTATAAAATGCGGCTCCAAGATGTCGGACGAATTTATGATTATGGTACGATTCGATTCAAAGTTGGTTTCGGAGACAAAGATTGTGATTTTTTTGTCAAATTTCAAGAATTCAAGATGGCGGACAAGTTTTGTGATTATGGTCTGATTCGATTCAAAGTTGGTATGTGGGGGATTTCGGGGTCGAAGATTATTAATTTTTTGTCGAAATTTATTAATTTAAGATGGCGGCTCCAAAATGGCGAAGCAGTTTTGTGAATCTATTCAAAATTTGTATGGGGGGGTTTTTGGAGTTGGAGGTTATAAATGTTTTGTCAAAATTTATGAAATTGAAATGGCGGCTGATGGAATTTTTGTTATGAAAAAAAAACAAAATGGCACTCCAAGATGACCGACGAGATTTAGGTTTATTGCCCGATTCGATTCAAAATTGGTATGTGCGGGTTTTCTGGGTCGAATATCATGGATTTTTCATCAAAATTCATAAAATCTAAATGGCGGCTCCAAGATGGCTGATGATCTCTTTGTTTGTGGGGTTGGAGATTATGAAATTTTCATCAAAATTCACAAATTCGAGATGGCGGACAAGTTTTGTGATTATGGCCCGATTCGATTCAAAATCGGTATGTCGAAGTTTTTGGGGTCGGAGATTATGAATTCGGTGGAAGATTATTGATTTTTAGTTAAAATTCATAAATTGAAGATGGAAACTCCAAGATGGCGGATGAGTTAATCTTTAGACGGTCTCCTCATTGAAGGACAAGATAGCTCAGAACTTACAGAAAACAGGCCTCATAATAACGATGCCTTTACAAAAATGCATAGATTAAGGCGTACTTAAGTACTAAAAAGCATATAATAAAATCATTGATAAAAAACCTTTTTAAAGACAAGTTTTTATTCAAATGCACTGAAAAGTGGAAAATAATTGCTTTGGATATGTGACGTTGGTTATTCCGTGAGAGATACAAAAGCTTGTCGATTTTGTATTCGAACTGAAAACTTTGCGCGACAAGGTTTTAATCTATAACTCACGGAATAACCTACGTCACACATCCAAAGCAATTATTTTTTACTTTTTAGTGCATTTGAATATGAGCTTGCCTTTGAAAAGGATTTT
The DNA here is from genome assembly GCA_018342105.1 of Gonioctena quinquepunctata. Lineage (NCBI taxonomy): Eukaryota > Metazoa > Arthropoda > Insecta > Coleoptera > Chrysomelidae > Gonioctena > Gonioctena quinquepunctata. Next base: position 76,967 of record JAFIRS010001320.1, on the reverse strand, counting down.
TATTGATTATTTTATTATAGCAAGTATAGGGCATTTTCTCTATTTCACTCTCAAATTGGTTGATTCATCCAGCCGATATTTCTGTGAAATATGACAGTGTCATTACCAAAACTAGTTATTTCACCATCTGTATCGAGGAAAAGGAGTTCATTAAGATATATTATGAACAAAATTGATCCTTCTCACCACTATGTGTTTCACGAATCTGTTCAATTTGTTTTCTGTTGCATAAATTGCTAGAGAAGAGTTTGTGAGGAGTTCCCCTTATCCCCACTCTCTCCAACGCCTCCAAGAGTAGAACATGATCTACTGTATCGTACGATTGGAGAGATCAAGAAAAATACAAAACCTGAGTCTCCATCATCAACTTCTTGGTATATGCCTCTATAGAGATGAATAGCGGCGACATTTGTTGATTTTCCGTCTCAAACTGAATTGTTTTTCAGATAATAACTTGAATTTATTGGAATATTTCTCCATTTAATACTTTCTAGATTTTTATGTCAGAGTGGTAATTAGTGAGATAAGTCGGTAATTAACAGTTTTTTCTCCTTTTTCAAATATTGGTTTACCCACTGCTAATTTGAATTCATTGAGAACATAGCCACTGCTTATGGACATATTAATTAAATGAGTCAATTGATACGATATTTGGTTGGATATATATTTCAAATTTTTCGCTTCAATCAAGTCGTATCCAGGGGCCTTATTCGATCTGATGTTTGCAATAATATGGATTGTTGGTTCTAGGAAAAGAGTATATAGAGGTGGTTCAGGTGTGCTCAGCGTTTTTGCAGGGGGGTTATTTTATTGGCCATCTCTATACACATTTTTTTTGCAATTGTACCATTTTTCAGTATTTGTTTTATATCACGTTCGCGTTTCGATGGGACTATTTCAGCAATTATTTTCCAGAGATGTTTGGTACTTAATTTGTTCTCATTAATTTTGTTCCTATAATAATCATTTTTTTGTATGTTTTATCAGAAGGTTATGATAATTTAGATAATTTATGTAGTCTTCCCCTTACCTTACCGGATATTTTTTAATTCTACATACAAAATATTTTTGTGATTTGAAGAGCGAAGATATTTTCAGTTTGTCAGTAATTTTTTCAAAAGGGAGATTTATCACTTCAGTAAAGTCGGTCTTTATTATACGCGGTAGACATTCGTTTTGTATGGTGCTTTTGAGAAAACAATGGTCAATACAACTTACAGAATCATTTTGTTCACGACTAGTTTTCTCGATAAGTGAGCAGAAGTTGTATTCACTCGATACGTTCAGATGATCATAAACTATTTTATCATTCTCATCTAACAAATTCAAGTTCATGTCACCGATGATCAATTGGTACTTTACTGATTTTTTTTTGTTTGTTTTGGGTAGATTTCCAAATGGTCTACGAACGTTTCAGGACACCCATTTGGAGATCTATAGATGCCAGTGATCAATAGTTTATTTTTATCAGAAGTAGTTATTTCCAGTTCAATACATTCACAGTCACTGATATTCACTATTTTTAACCGACGAAACCAAAAAGAAGAAGGTTCTCTAGTCGACGCGTATATATTTTTTTTATGTATGATCACGCATAACTTTTTACTGAGACGTCCGATTGCGATAATTCTTTTTTCAGTAGATAGGGTGTACTTCGAAGTTGGTCCCTTCTGAATTTAAACAGTGAAATCCACCCCTAAGTGTGGCAAAATGAAGGATATTGATCACTCACCCTCTGAATTCTGGTCCGTTAACTGATTCAGGCATAACTTTGTACTGGGTTCTTCGATTTGGATGACTCTTCTTGATTGAATAGGGTATACCTCATAGTTAATCATATTTGGATTTCGAATGGAATTATTCACCCTTACGGGTAGAAAAATAGGGAATCATTGATTTTTCACATGTGAACATTGGCACACATATGTAGTTGACAATGACATATCGCTAATGTCATTATTTTTGTTCTCCTACATCCGTCACAATCATTATATTCTATGAGAGGATGGAATGATATACAGAGTAATGAAATAAACTAACCAGAACAAAAATAATTAATATTACAACAAATAGTAAAAGTAGATAATCATATTATTCAACTGGTAATAGTTGAAGTAAGGTGGGTAAGTAAGTATTTTGGAAGTAATAGAAAAACAAGTAGGTAGTAATTAGTAAATTTCAGCCACAAAAAATTGAAAAATAAAAACTTTTCAACAAAAAATTAAACCGACGAAATACGGAACTGAAAAGTAAAAAATTAAATGAAACTTCCCAGTCTCAATAACTAAGCTCCTAAACTAATGTAAGTAACTGGTTTTGAGTCGGCGCCAAACGAACAAGCAACGAAGATCATTGAATTACTTCACAAAAATTATCAGAATGTCACTGCGCAACTCGATGCCATCATTTTACGCCTTATCTAATTCATTTGCTTGTTTTTTTGGCGCCGACTCAAAATAAGTTACTTACATTAGTTTGGGAGCTTAGTTATTGAGACTAAGAAGGTTTATTATATTTTTTACTTTTCAGTTCCGTATTTCGTCGGTTTAAGTTTTTATATTAGTATAATTATACTGACTCAAGATGAATATTATACCTCTATCATTTCTATTTTTGAAACCTTCACTATATAATAAATAATATTATTCTAAAGAAAATAAATTTGAATCCTGCAGCTGAAATGTTTTACTTAGAATGATACAATGATTATAATTTCACACTCTCTAAGCATTAGTGAGAATTCATCGAAATTTTTTGTGATAATACGGATATTCTGATGCAACAAAAAATATTTTTCACGATTGATTTCACAGTTGAACTTATTATAATGTGACATGTCAATACTCAATGGTATTGATAGGAGTGTAACTGTAATATCTAATAACTGGATCCATGCTATATAACAATGAGTAAAATCACTAAATACTAATTTATGAATATTCTATTTGAAAGAAATCTACATTGAAAAGAATAAATAAAAAATAAAAATAGAATTATCATATATGCTTAATCTTTCTTGTTGTACGTTTATCTTGAGGACTGGACACAATGGCTTTTCTCTTTTCCTGTCCTTTTTCTTCCACCCTCTTCAGGTTACAAGTTCTGTTTCAGTTACAGCTAAAAATAAGATTTTACGAAGTAGAAAAACTCAGTCATCTCCACAATTTAATATCGCCATCGATTAGTTATGTGATGGTGGATAGGTAAAAAACCATCGATTAGTACATGTTTCGAACCTCTATAGGTTCATCATCAGCTGAATGTAAAATTCTACAATAAAAGAAGAGAAAGGAGGTAAAACCATAGGTAGTGGAGTACAATATGTGTTACTTACATGGAGAACAAAAAGTGATGGGTAAAAACATTAATTATATATTACGAATTCCATGTTCAACATAAATGACAAAAAAAGGTTTGCCATTCAAAAATTATTATTTTCCATTTTTATCTCTAGGGAGGCTAAAGCCATTAGCCGATATAGAAGGATCTAACGACATGTGGATCAATGATAGCAATGAGTGGTGAATGACAGCACACAGGAGCCATCCATCAAGCAATCTGAATTGTCAAAACACCACCATGGAACGATGACAGAAGAACAAAATGCACAGAACATTGGTGAAATGGAAACAAATCCAAACCGAAGCAAATAGTATTCTGTGCAAGGAGCTCAGATATCACCCATCCATATTGGTAACAATAATATAATTATAGCTAAGAGTAGAACATGTATGTATTCAATTAAAGATCAGTGCGTTTATGACAGACAAGTTATTCCAACGAACGCCATGAAGTGTGACCTCTATAGAGGAAAGGAGTACCACAACACAGAGCCAACCGTACTAACACCTGTCCAAACAAACAGATCTACAAAGACATAGAACAATCGGTTTTTCGGAGATCACGGCAAGGAAGGAATCTAATGAAACGTAAGGGAATTGAAGAACTTTCGGCAGTCAAATTGTACTTGTTCGTTTAGAGAAACAACATTCGGATTGTTCATATTTGAAAAATTTCAAGAAAATTGAGTAGATAACCTTTTTGGCAAAAATGCAAAATGTCTAAATCAATACTAATATCAAAGCTGTTATGGTGATCAAGAATATGGTTACCAAATAAACTTTAAGTATTATAATAATCTATGTGTGGGTTTCTAGAACTCTCAATTAGTTTAACATGTTCCAAAAATCTTGTACTAATCGATGGTTTTTTACCTATCCACCATCACATAACTAATCGATTGCGATATTAAATTGTAGAGATGACTTTGAGTTTTTCTACTTCGTAAAATCATACCACTCCACTTTGAGATACAATGGACTTCTACCACAGGTTAAAAATAAGATAATTCAAAATGTTTTGGATTCTATTTTTATTTTTGGGGACGTGGCATGGAAAATAATTAGAACTTCAGCAATTTGGTAGTTTTTGCTAGATTTAAGAAAACATTTGTTTTTATTTATTGGATTATCAATCGGTGTAAGATGCCCTATGAGAAACAATCATTGACATTTCTATTGTTCGAATGACGAGTTTTTTTTTTGCTGGAATCTGAAGTATCTGAAGATGAATTCATTCATGTTATTCATTTCGTTTCACCCTAGTACCTACAGAGCATACTCACATTCACCCTATCGAAGTTATGCAGAGGCGTTCTCTCAAATTGATATTCTGTAAAAACATTAGATATTCATATGTTACTCTGTACGTCGAAATTCAAATTTTGGACAAAAGATGTATTTTTACACGCTTTTTATTAGCTTCACTTGTATGTTTGTTTGGAATCGACTCCTTTGGGCGCGATTTTGACCCACTATGAACGGTCAGATTTCATTCAAACTTTGTAGATTTATCGAGGTCCGAGAACAATACACTAATTTGATAAGATTATTCCATTTTTTAATTTGCAAAATAAATAATAGTTTAAAAAAACTAAAAAACACGCAAAAAAAAAAAAACTAAAAAATAGAAAATAAATTTTAATAAATTTAAATTAAGAATAGTGTGAATTTTTTAAATGAATATAAATTAATGATGTGTAAATAATTTTAAAATAATAAAAATAATAGTTAAAAAAAAACTAAAAAAACACGTGTAATGTACTATATAATTATTGATACTATGCACCCCACGCTTTTTTTTAAAATAATTTTTTTTTTCTTATCTTCTATTTTATTAGTTTGGTTTTCTATAAAAGCGTGTTTTTTAGTTTTTTAAATTTATGCTCTAGTATTGAATATCATGCAAACAAACAGCATTGCTGCCTTCCCACCAATACATAAATCGTCACAAAGATATTACACACCTAATGGTAAGGGTCGTTGCTCAAAGATCATATACCTACTTCCAGAGCTGTGCCGAGCACTAAGCACTCTTGAAAAGGGCTCCCGAGTATGGATCACTGAGCACTTTTATTTCTGAAATGCTAGCGTTTTCAGAAAGTAATTTCACTAAGCACTTCTCAAAAGGGCAAGATTGTTAGGCACTTGAGTTACTTTATGAAATAGAATTGCTGTAATAAACAATTTGGTCCAAATATTTTCTTTGTATTTTGTGTTGATCACGTTGAATTGAATCCAGAACAGCAATGGAAACAGAATTATTATGTAAAACGCAATGCTTTGCCCCGTATGATATATTAGTATAGCACTGAATGAACTGGTAAATAATTTCTCCTATCATGGTGAAAAAAAAATTGTACTTGGAATGAAAAATAGAATAGCCAAAATATGTCATCCAACTTTAAAGACAAAAAATTTGAAAAAATGATTCAATATACTTTTAGGCATTTTCTATCCAGAAAGATTCCTCAATAAATTAATAGTCTCCACAAATAATATTCCAATTCAGATAAGAAATAATAATGATTTTGATAATATCGAAAATAAAGAATCAAATGTCATTAAGAAATTTTGTTCATATTTAAAGGAACTCACTCCCAAAATTGATAATGTTTCGAAAGAAAAAACTATATATAATTTTATCTAACAAACCTGTGAAAACTGTTGATAAATTATTTACAAAATTGAAAGATAAAACTCCTGTGTTGGATAATACTGGAGTCTACAAAATTAATTGTCGCGATTGCGATAAAAACTATATTGGTGAAACATCAAGAAATTTAAAATCGAGAATTGTTTCTCACAAAAGCGATATTCGTTTAAGACCAAATGCTTGCGCTTTATCACAACGTGTAAATACTACAGGACATTCAATTGATTTTACAAATATTTCAATCTCAACTAAAGAAAGTAATTTATTCAAAAGATGTTTTAGAAATGGTTTAAATAAAAAATGAAAAAAAAATCAATGAATGAAAAAACTTATTTTCAAAGTTTGAACATAATTTATTCCAATATCTTAGATATTGAAACAAAATTGGATGGAAAAAAATATATTTAATAATTCATCAATAACTTGAATCAACCTTTTACAAAAAAATTATAATCTATTTCAGTACACCCTATATACATCTTTCATTTATAAACTTCATCTTGACTTTTCATATTACTGTCTGAAAATCATACAACTTTTCTGAATGTTAATTCATCTTATACTCATATACTGTAAGTAATTTAAAAAAAATATGTCTATCATCAGTTATACCATATTTTTCAGAGTGACTGAAGAAGAAGTAAACTTATTTCGAAAGCTTTCACAAAAGTAAAAATGGAGTTTGATTAAAACATAGCTGCATCCTCACAAAATATTTACATTTTATATATATATATATATATATATATATATATATATATGTATATATATATCTATATATTTATTTATATATATATAAATATATATTTTTTGATGTTTTACACACATATATATATATTTTGTGGATTTTTTCATAACATTATATTAATGAATCCCTATCATAAAAAAATGAAAACTCCGGCTATGTTATCTTACTCTTTTTAAAATATCTTTTTACCTTATCCCAGCTCAGTCGGTACGCTATGAACAAATGAGTCTCCTCTCTCAAGTTCAGCAGTGCCATCTTGTCGAACGGCTCGATATCAAATGCTGTTTGGTGGGGAAAAAGTGTAGTTAAACGTTCCAAAGATGAACACAAATTGCAAAGAATAATCAATTGGTTGTTTTTTATTCAGATGAAGAACTGACCCATTCTGCGAGAACTACCTTATGAACTATAAAAAAAACAATAATGTGATAGGTTGCAAATTGATATGAGTGATAATACCAGCGAAAAAAATGTCTCAACGTCATTATCAGTCCTTTTTTCAAATTGTTATGGAATGTTCAATCAAAAAGGGCACAGTGAATCTGATACTCAATGTTATTTGATAAACTGGAGCGATGCACTTTAGTGAGTTCTTGTGAATAGAATACCTGTTATTCTTCTCGCTGTGATGTGTCCCAGCCTCGTGGACATACTTTTGAAACTGGAATGACAGCTATGTGCGTCCAAAACGAATTTTTGTTGCAGTCATTGGCTTTTTTCAGGATTTCTCTTCTGTCACCAGGTGAGTGGAATTTTGTGATACATTATTGCTCCCAGTTGTACCTTATCGGAATTGCTCTCGTTCGAAAATCGTTTAGCGGGTTTTTCCTTTAATTGAATATTATTTCATCTTCTCAAATTTTGTACGTGGCTTTCTTTTCTAAATTTTTTTCGATCTTCTCCAAACTCGTTATTTTTAGAGTTTAGTGCCACTTTCTACCTAATTATTTGTCATTCTAATTACTATTCAAGATTTTATTAATGAAAACTAATCCTAAATCGTATATACCATTTACAAATTCTAATTAAATTTATTTCTGACAATTTCAGCTTTCATATCTTTTATATTTCATCACTCTTTTCCCACACAACTCTGTCGATATCTGATGGGTGGGTTGGTGAGATTTGTCATACAGGATGTTCCAAACTTATATATCAGTTGATCTACTTTGAATATAATGTTTTCTATGAATTTCAATTTTCATATACTTCAATTGTGAATTTTCATGAGATATATTGTTTGTCACATACTTTTGACAACAAAGATACTTTAATGCTGACCTCTTGATACATATTCATCGACCAGAGCATAGTATAAGGTTCTAGAATATTGAAAAAGTGAAGAAAAATTGCAAAACAACATAGCATTAACCACGATAACTAAATTACCTAATAATAATAATAATTATTATAAGTTTAATTATTTTATAACATTTCCAAACATAACAATATAAATATATATATATATATATATATATATATATATATATATATATATATACAGGGTGGCCCACCACATTCGCCTCGGTATTTCTACGAGAAATGAAGAGAGTTAGGGAAAAACATTTAGCACAGTCATATGTGGGTCCATGAGGAGCATATCACAAAATTATTTTGAAATATATAGCGTGATCCCCAAAAAAATTACATACCAGAGTTATATTTTTTCTTATGGAACACCCTATATTTTTTAATATTTTTAGATACTATAGACAAAATAAAGGTGGGTTAATATTATATTTCCCATACTTAAAACTGACCGTTTCTGAGAAATTTTGAGAAATTTTAAAATACAGACCATAATTTGAAAATTGTTTTCACCCTATAACGTGTAACGAGCTGCTCGTGAATAAATGTACTGCTTAGCTCAAAGGTTGAAGTTAACTACTACATGAAATTTTTAATGCAATATTATACAGAGTGGCAAAAAAAATTGCCTCAAAATTTGGACACACATTTAATTAAATAACTTCTTAAAGTTGAATGGAACACCCCGTATTTAGTGGCGTAATTTGACGCAGAATTAGATTCCCTTCAGAACTATATTAGGGTTCCCCATACCTATCTATTCTGCTTTTTACACAAAAGGCGTTTTTATATTTTACTTATGAGTAATTTTTTTATCTTAAAAATGAAACACACTGTATTATAATGAAAAGCTTTAAAAGCGTTTTTAAAACCTTTTTATTAAGGAATACGTAGATTCGCTAGAAGCAGAAGTTTGAATTTTTGAAAATACGGTGTATCTTAAGTAAAATGCAGGCAAATGTAAAAACTCAAATTTATTGCCATTTCTGAAATATTAAAGCATTCTTCAAAATAAGAAGATGCACGTGTCTTAATTATTGAGGCGAAATATCTTAAATTTGCTTGTTTCTTAGAAAATTAGACTTCATATTGAAATAAATACCAAAATTACAATATGGGGTCAATAAAAACATACATTTACGATTTCCTATAAAACCTATTATACTATTTTTTAATAATAGTAGGCTATTTTTTATGAGGATATATCAAAAGTATTGTTCACGATACACCGCCAACGACACCGCAGGATATGAAAGTACGAATAAGAAATGCGTTTCGTTCCATACCGCAAAATATGTTATCCAGAGTTCAGCACTCATTTCAAGAAAGAGTTCGCCTATGCATCGAGAATAATGGACACCATTTTGAGCATTTATTAAAATAATAAACTATTTAAGATTCTTAATTCTTCGATAAAATGACTTCAAAAATGCTTTTCAAGCTTTTCATTACAATACAGTGTGTTTCATTTTTAAGTTAAAAAAATTACTCATAAGTAAAATATAAAAACGCCTTTTGTGTAAAAAGCAGAAGAGATAGGTATAGGGAACCCCAATATAGTTTTGAAGGGAATATAATTCTGCGTCAAATTACGCCACTGAATACGGGGTGTTCCATTCAACTTTAAGAAGTTATTTAATTAAATGTGTGTCCAAATTTTGAGGTGATTTTTTTCGCCACTCTGTATAATATTGCATTAAAAATTTCATGTAGTAGTTCACTTTAACCTTTGATCTAAGCAGTACATTTAATCACGAGCAGCTCGTTACACGTTACAGGGTGAAAACAATTTTCAAATTATGATCTGTATTTTCAAATTTCTCAAAATTTCTCAGAAACGGTCAGTTTTAAGTATGGGAAATATAATAGTAACTCACCTTTACTTTGTCTATAGTATCTAAAAATATAAAAAAATATAGGGTGTTCCATAAGAAAAAATATAACTTTGGTATGTAATTTTTTTGGGGATCACCCTATATATTTCAACATAATTTGGGAATATGCTCCTCATGGACCCACATATAACTGTGCTAAAAGTTTTTCCCTAATTCTCTTCATTTCTCGTAGAAATACCGAGTCGAATGTGGTGGCCCACCCTGTATATATATATATATATATATATATATATATAATTTTTCGTCCATATTTCATGTATTTTTACCATTTTATTACATTCATTATAACGAAACAAGTACTTTTGTACTTATAGTTTTTGTACAACATTGTTCACCTTGTACCCATATTCAAAGTACCTTGTAACGTCGTTGAATAAAGTTCTATTATATCATTAGGGCTACTATTTAGGCAATATTGTTTTCTCGTTAATTGAATTTATTGAATATGTCACTGAAAAAAAATTCAATAATTTGATAGATTCAAAGTCAAAATAATTACAATGTCTCAGTTTGCTTTCATATGTTCACGTGAAGTGAAGTATTCCGTTTTCTATCCAATCTCGATCGCTCTATCATATTCCCGAACCTAATATTATTCGTGACATATCTTAAAGCATACAAATTCCTCTACTTCTGTCTATGGAAATCTACAAAATCCAAATAACTTCACATTGTTGTGAACCAGTGGGAAATAGCTCACATGGTTTCGCGTCAATCGCGCAAGCTTTCCCAACGCCGCGCCGGATGGAAAACTTAGTGGAAAGTTCAGTGTTTCGCGCGTTTTGATGACAAACGGTTTGCGTTAGTGGTGTTGCCGTGAAAATTCTCGTTGTTCTCAGAGTTGCTGTGGTTAACTGAACTTTTTCAAATAGGTGAGTAGTATTCTATTATATCTTTCGGATTATTCTTTTTGTTTAGCCTGGTAAGGTAATGAATATAGGTATGTTTATTTACTCTTGCAATAAAAAATATGTAATACACACCGGAAAATGGTTAAGAACACTTCACATCAACGAAATATTAAAGTTCAGTCGATGGACATTTTTGCTCTGAAAAATTACTTTCCGTGATAGTTAAAAACTGTTAGTGAGATAATTTTTTGAAAAATGGTTTTATAGTAATTTTAAAGCCTGATAACAAAATAATAGACATTTCTCCATGTTTAGGTGAATGTATAGTTATTTGTCCATCTTTGCATGAACCATTGATCGAATTTAAGATCTGGGAGTTTCAGAATATTTTTCTGAAGTACATTCTTTCGCTTTCTGTTTTACACAAAAATAGAAAGTAGTTCGTATGTTATGCTGGAAACTTGGGCATTTTTTCGTATCATGTAAATAAACAAATTATTTGTTAATAAAATTATTCCATGTATTTGATTTTTGGATGACATAATCATGATTAGTTATTGGCATTTTTCGAATGACAATTCAACTCATGTATAAAAAATCGCATATACCACAGTGCAATTGTCAGTTTGACAGCGGCAAAAGTTAGCTGCAACTTTTACAGCGACAAATGCACTAGTGGTTTTTTCACTTATTCATTTGTTTATCAATTATCGCGGTGTTGGTTGCCAAAATAAAGTTTGCATTGATATGTTTCTAAATTTCTTATTCATTACATTGTCCTGCCGAATTACACTCGATGTTTGTATTGATATCGAGTAAATTTGTGCTTGACTCGAAGAACTGTCAACCTAAAAAACGCTCCACCTTCGGTGTCGCGTTTTTAATAGTTGACAGTTTTTTTCGTCTAATTGCTAGGCAACAGTTTCTCATTAAACAACCCAAATTTACCCGATAAAATACAAACCTCTCGTGCAATTATAAGTGATAAAATGTTTTTTCTTGGTTAAAGCTACTTATACATCTAACCTATAATAAATTGAGGAAATAACAAAAAATTAGGCTGAATTATATATTAAGAAATGATTTGTGAATTTCCTAAGAGGAGTGACATGAGCATAATTGTAATTGGATTGTACTGATCACGTATTGGATTTTTCAGTTAACTTGCAAACGCCTACAAGTGGACAAGATTTTTAAAATTACCTTATAGCAGAATATAGCTGAGTATGATATTTTTTTTTAAGATGGATGACAATTGAGAAAGAATGTGGAAGTTCAGACAAGTTAAAAAAATATTGGTCTTATCATCTCCTTAGTTTATGAAATGGTACAAAAAATGTAAATCACAATATATTATTAGTTATTATTGTCAGAATGTTTTTTGGGAACATTATAATCAATTTCTTCCCATTTTATTTTCACCTGTATGTAAAAAATATAACTTAGTAATCTGTTCCTGGAGGTAAAACTGGTGAATATTTGTTGTGGAAAATCAATTATCGGTTGGCTACGTTTTTGAATTCCATGAATCTAAAACGCAGTATATCCAAAGTAATAAAATGTAAGAAAATCTGAGAGATTGAGGTGTCCAAACGGAGGACAATCCTTCCATAATCTATTCAAATTTAAAAATAGCTTGAAGTTGAACAACTGTGGCAATTTTGTATACGTTTTATTTTAGCTTGGTCCATAAACAGAGTGCCCGAGTTGATAATGTTGTAAATTTTAATTCATGATGTTTTTTTTACTTACCGTATAATTTATATGATTAAATTATCTGAAAGTCCACCTAACGACGAATTGAAAATGGATCCAGCGAAATTAGATACCTTGATAACGGCCTCATCCCAAGCTCTACAGAGAAATACTCCAAGAGTTCGAATACATTTTCTCTTGATTTGAATATACACGATGTATACTCGTAGTCGCAAGAAATATTTATATGAAAAGTCTTTGAAAACAATTTCCATTTGAAAGGAGAAACCGAACATAAAGTTTTGCTAATTCATTCTATTTTTAATTAATTTACCAACAAAATGAAATGGAAGGCCTCCAAACCATTAATTTGCAAAAGAATATGAATTCAGTTTGAGCAAAAATACATTTCGAAAGTCTTTTATTTTGTTATGTCTAGAAAACAGAAATCCTAATGCATTGCATACTGGGCACATAGGTATGACAAAGATGAAAGCGTTGGCTAGAAGTAATATTTGCTGGTCTTATATCAAAAAAGGTATTGATGATATAGCTAATTCTTGCAAGGAATATGGTCAAATACAGAAAAAAACTAAAAGAGCAGCGTATGTTATTCAGTGTTATCTTCAATACATTGGAAAATATTATACATATTTTGATTTTGCTAATTCATTTCTGAAAAAAATGTGTTTCAATAACTCTAATAAGTGACAATGGCCAATATTTACTTCAAAATAATTTGAAAACTTTTTTTAATCCATCTGAACAAAATTAACTCAAAATATACAAGATATATATATACAGAGTTGGCCATTGAAAACGAAACAGCGTCTCTGTAGTTCGGCAGAAGCGAATTATATAAAAACGCTCGGACACGTCAACTACATTTTCGAGAAGGACATCGTTCGCGATGAAATTCACCCGAAATACATTTCATCCCTAGGAGCTGTGACCGCCACCCCTAAATTTTTAAATGGCAACATGTGGCAAGTGATACCTCATTCTTAATATCAAACAACAAAAATAAATTGATTTCATCGATTCGTTTTCGAGATATAGGAACTTGAAGTTGGGAAATAACTTTTTATTCACTCGATAAAAACAATATCTGATAAAGCAACTGTCGCAATAATTATTATTGTCAATGAACTAAATATTCGAACTGTCTATCACCCATTTCCATACGATAGTACAAGTTCTGTTCAAAACGAGACCTCACATTTCGTAGCATTTCCGGCGTTACTCGACGGCATTCTTCAATAATTCTCCTTCGTTAATCTTCCAGAGATTCTGGTTAGGTTGCAAATATTTTGTATTTCAAGTGTCCCCACAGGAAAAAGTCGAGTGGGGTTGAATCTGGAGATCTGGCTGGCCACTCTATAGAGCCTTCTTCCAATCCAACTTCCAGGAAACATTCTATCCAAAAACAGGCTGTGCATAATGTGGAGGTAACCCGTTTTGTTGTAATATCAAGTGGTCTCCATGGTAACGATCGTCATTTTTAATGATGTCTAATAATTGTGGATGAACAAATTCATTCAATAATTCCAAATAAGTTTCTCCTGTCAGGTTACCGTCGAGAAATACAGGTCCAATCAAACGGTCCCCAAAAATATCGGCCCAGACATTCAGTTTTTGGGGAGTTTGAGTATGGACTTCGTGGAGAACATGTGGATTGGCATCTGACGAATAACGACAATTCACAGTCGAATTTAAAAAGAATCAGAATCAGAAAAGCAGATGTTGAAAAGGAAATTCTCATCGTCATATATTCTCATAGTCATAATTTCACAAAATTCCTGTCGCTCAGCAAAATCATCTTCATTCAATTGGTGTACCATATGTATTTTGTAGGGGGAGAATTTATGATGTTTCAGGATTCGGCGGATACTGGTTCTACTGATATTGGTAACACTAGCCAATTTCCTTGTGCTCAATGTTGGGTATGCATGAACTTGTCCTAAAAGTGCAACTTCAACAGCTTCATTTCTCAACAGAAATTCACGTTCTGGGTCTCGTTTCTTGTTGGCTACTGATCCAGTTTGACGAAATTTTTGCACTAATTCTAGAACGTATTTTCTAGCAACAAGTTTATCTGGATGCGTTTCATTGAACAAATTATCTGTACGGTTACCGCACTCATTCTTAAAAAAAGTGTTATTATTTCAACTCTTTCTGCGATCGTTTACACCATTATTGCGGAAAGATATTCAGCAGCTTTAGTCAAGTAATTCACTCTAATGTCAATCAATCAAAGATCAGTTTGACACTGATAGATGTCCACAATTGCGATTTGGCGAAAAAAATTATCCCATACATGTTTTTGTTGTACTCGCATCTGAGTCGAATTCAAGAAAACGTCTTTTTATCGATTCTTAAAAACCTTAAATTTTTTTCGATCGAATAAATGAGGATGAAATAAAAATTACGCGATCGTATATACCATTATTGCGGAAAGATATTCAGCAGCATTAGTATAGTAATTCACTCTAATGTCATTCAATCAAAGATCAGTTTGACACTGATAGACGTCCACAATAACGATTTGGCGAAAAAAAAAATCTCATACATGTTTTTGTTGTACTCACATTTGAGTCGAATTCGAGAAAACATCTTTTTATCAATTCTTAAGAACCTTAAATTTTTTTCGATCAAGTAAATGAGGATGAAATAAAAATTTGAAACGGAATTGCATGTTATTTGTTGGTGAACAGTTATATAATTTAATTCCTTCACAATAATTATCTTCAAACAGTTGCATTGTCAGATGTTATTTTTATTGATTGGGTGAATGAAAAGTGATTTCCCAACTTCAAGTTCCTATATCTCGAAATCGAATCGATAGAATCAATTTATTTTTGTTGTTTGGTATTGAGAAGGAAAATACCTTCCAAATGAGGTATCACTTGCTTTATGATGCCATTTAAAAACTTAGGGGTGGCGGTCACATCTCCGAGGGATGGAATGTATTTCGGGTGAATTTCATCGCGAAGTATGTCCCCCTCAAAAATGTAGTTGATGTGTCCGAGCGTTTTTATATAATTCGGTTCAGCCGACCTCCAGAGCCGCTGTTTCGTTTTCATTGGCCCATTCTGTATACCAATAATCATTTTCATATTTACAGATAGATAGACTTATTAACTTTCGACCTGATGGTATCGTTGGGTTCTGGGACTAGCGACAAGTGGTACGTTCTGGTACCAGCGGCCTTTTTGATTAATTAATTTACTTAGAAAATATAGTTGATGAAATTAACTATTTGATTGCCGAGCGGTTCCCAAATCTACTACAGCGCTGAACGGACATAAAGAAAAAAAATATAATTGCCAGTTTGAACTGACAATTATGTTTAATCGTCAGTTCAAACTGGCAATTATCAATAATTGCCAGTTTCAACTGACAATTATACATAATTTCCAGTTTCAACTGGCAATTATTGATAATTGTCAGTTCAAACTGACAATTATGTATGAATGCCAGTTTATGTATAATTGCCAGTTCTAACTGGCATTTATACATAATTGTCTGTTCAATCTGGCAATTATACCTGATTGCCAGTTTCAACTTTTCAACCGGCAATTATACATAATTGCCAGTTCAAACTGGCAATTATGAATAATTCTCAGATCCGGAAATTATTCATACATAATGGTATAGGTTGTTATGACATATGAAGTTTTATCATATCTGGTATTGTTGAATCCGCAATGATAAACCCTAATCAAATATGCAATTATTTATCTATACATACCACGTGAACTGAATACTGAATTTTACATCGCATGAACGTTCCTTAGTTATCTTAGAGATTTTTTTTCAAAACATCAACCCTATTGATTGTTCTGGCATAGTGTCACGTTTTTTAATTAATTAATACAAATCATCGAAATCAATCCGAAATCAAAGTAGAGTGACAATATAAAATATATTCAATGTTATAAGGAGATGATTTCCGTTCTCAAAGTACTGTATAATTCAATCGCTTCACAAGGATTTGATGTTGAAGTTAATCCCTTTTCATTAATTATTATACATGCGAGTTCAAAGACAGCTCGATCGCAAGGTTCATCTGTACGTTGGATGCTCGGAAAGTCAGAAAACTCTTTTATGTCGATGTCACATAAATAATCATGAGCCCCATATATTTGTGGCATGTGATACATAATAAAAGAGCATCCTTTCGGAGAAATGCAATTTCTGGAACCTGTTATTCAATGTTAATTCCATTCCTCGGATACTATATCGAGGTCCTTCTGCAAAATGATTATTATGAGTGTTCTGTTTACAGGGTGTTTCATAATTCAATGCTGATCCCGAAGGGCGATACTCCTTGGATGATTTAAAAAAAAATCTTCATATGAACATCGTTCCGCAATCGCTTTATTTCTGAGATACAGGATGTTGGAATTCAACAAAAAAAAACAGTTCTTCACCAATATCTCTGAAGCCGCTTCGGCTTTTTCTTCAATTTTGGTACATGCAAAGTACGCATAAAAATACATTTTTTCCATGATAAGAGATTTCTTAATTTTCATCAGTGGCGTTTATGTTAACATGCCCTGTCATATTTTTGATCGAAATAATGATACGGCACTGTTATTTTCCCAAAAAAATATGATTTTTGTAATTGTTTTCTCTCTTCTCATAAAAATGGCCTCCTGTCTTTTTTTCGTCCGGCGGACGGTTTTCGATTCAGAAAATAAAATACATTCATTTGCTTGACCCTATTCGATTTTTTTTCTTAGTCTTGATTTCACAATTGTGGTAACCAAAGGATCTGGGCAAGATTTTTTAGTTCTTGTAATAACTACGCATAAAAATACATTTTTTATTTAAAAAAACATAATTATTATGAACAAAATCTACCAAAATCAAATTAACTCTTCAAAATGTCCGCCTCCTGCAAGTATGCAAGCTTCAGCCCTCCTTTTCATTGACTCGCGTACTCTCCGGAAAATTCCTGGAGTATTCCTTATTGCTTCACAGGAAACTATTACGCGGTTTCGCAATTCCTCCTCAGTTAGAATTGGTTGACTGTACACTAAAGTATTAAGATGTCTCCAAAGAAAATAATCAAGACTGTTTATGTCTGGGGATCTAGCTGGTCATGACTCTGTTTCCTCACGACCTATCGAGCAATTATAAAAGTTTTGGTCTGAACATTCGCGTGAGAGCAGAGCACTTAAATGAGCAGGTGCACCATCCTGCATAAACCACATGCGATTTCGCATCAAAATAGGAACATCTTCCAACAGAATTGGCAAATTATCTTCAAGAAATCTGCGATGATTATGTCCATTCAATCTGCGTGGTAAAAAAAACCAATTAGGCAATCTCCAATAATTCCAGCTCAAACATTCAACGAGAACTGCCCTTGGTGATGAGATTCCACGATTGCATGCGGATTTTCCTCAGCCCAAAAATGATTATTTTGAAAATTTCTGATCCTGTTTTTAGTAAAACCAGCTTCGCCGGGAATAAAATTTCCCTGTCAAATAAAGGATTTTCGGTAACTTTTTGGGGAAACCATTGGCAGAAATTCACTCGTAATAGAAAGTCTCGAGGAAGTAGAGCCTGAACTCGTCGAATGTGATAGGGATATAATAAATAATCATGAAGAATACTCCATACTATAATATGGGCGATATTCAAATTATTGGCAACTTGCCTCGTACATATTTCAGGATTTTCGTCAACTGAATTTAAAACAGCTACCCCAATTGCTGGAGTACTTGCAGTCCGATCTGCTCCTTTCAAGTGATGATCTGGCTCAAAACTTCCTGTTTCACATATCCTTCGGTGGGTGCTTGAAATCGTTCGAGCATCAGGAACCATTCTATTTGGGAAGCGCTCTTGATACAGTCGCCTGGCTTCATATGCGTTCCCGTCAGCAAGCCCATACAAGTAATGCATGTCTGCTAATTCGGTATTTGTGAAATTTACCATGTTTTTTTTAATAGACAAGTTTTTATAACGTAAATAATATCACGTATCTAGCTGAAGAACTGTCAAAATTGTTTATGTTGAAAACGACGAAATGTGTTTCTAGCCCACAAGATAATCCTACTACTCTTCAACGGCTGATTTCGCATAGGGACAAGCAAATCAATGCATTTTATTTTTTAACTCAAAAACAGTTTGCCGGAAGGAAGAAAGGCACGAGACCATTTTTATGAGAAGATAGAAGAAAATTACTAAAATAATATTTTTTTGGAAAAAAAAAGTGGCGTATCATTATTTTGATCAAAAATATGGCAGGGCATGTCAACAGAGACGCCACTGATGAAAATTAAAAAATCCTTTATTGGAAAAAAATTGAAAAAAAGCCAAAGCGGTTTTAGAGATATTGAGGAAGAACTGATTTTTTTGTTAAATTTCAACATCCTGTATCTCAGAAATAAAGCGGTTGCGGACCTATGTTCATATGAAGAATTTTTCTTAAAATCCTCCAAGGATTATCGCCCTTTAGGATCAGCATTAATTATGGAACACCCTGTATATTATATTGTTCCATTCGTATTAATATCTTTGTGAGTCGCATTTTTCAACAACTGTCGATGTTAGAGCAAAAAGTACCGAATTCCCTTTCTTTCCTACAATCCCTCCACTTACTAAGCTGTATTCACTTTTTTGCCCTAGGCCAGTCCACTACCAGAGCCAAAAGAGAATACTTGCAAACCTCAGCTTTTTGGGCTTTGGTTCGCAATGTTTCTTTCGAGCTCTTAATTCAACTCACAAGTCTTGGTACATAAATAACTAGGTTTTTCGTGGAATATTTTGAATTCGCTTTTGTTCCTGGAAACCCGGTTTCAAACAAAACGAAACATTCGTATAGATCTCATCAGATATTGATAGCAATAACCCACTCATATATTATGGAAAACATTTGAATACAAAATAACAACCGATAGATCTAGTTGAGCACTGAAAGATATTCATCGAATTTACTTGAATAATTCTCATGAAGCATAATTGAATAAGAGATTTGTCTATTTGAGATCCTGAAAAAATCATCTCTTTCAATTGACCAAAAATATTCAGCCAAAATTGCGAGTGGTGTTTTCGCAAAATAGCTCATCAAACTTCAATTCTTTGATTTGCTTGGCTAGTACCATATAGGTATTCTATCTCGTTTAGATCCAAAAATACTTCGGTCTCTCGAAAATATTGTATTTCCTTGTTGAAACTTTTTTTTTTTTTTTTTATGTTCTGGTTCCCACGAAAAGGGATATCCTGTAATGTTCAGAGAACATCGTGGGAACCAAAGGAAAGAAGGTAGGAGTTGGTGTTCTTCTTAAATTTTTGGAGGTTGTATGCCTCGGGGAACACCTCCCTAGGCAATGAGTTCCAAAGCCTCGCTGTTCGTTGGATGAACGAGTCTTTGGAAAGTGATGTTCTGCAGGTCTCCAAAGTGACCACGAAGGGGTGTGATGACTGAACTTGACGGGTTAGTCTCGAAGAGACTGCCAAAGCAGGAACGATTGTTGATATTTCAGAAGAGCATCGCCCATGAAAATATCTATAAAATAGAGACAAATCGCCAACTTTCCTACGGTGTTCCAGACAAGTGAGCGAGTTTGTAAGCGAGGCATCACCGACGAGACGAATTGCCCTTTTTTGGACAGAATCCAATAGCCTCAGGATATGTTTAGGTGCCGCGCTCCAAATATGGGAACAGTATTCCAGGACAGGTCGGATCTGTGCCTTATAGATCATAAGCAGCTGAGTGGGGGTGAAATAGCTCTTGGCACGAAACAAAAAACCAAGTTTTTCGGGATGCACTTTTGGCAATGGACCTCACGTAATTTTCCCAGGAAAGGTTATTGCTGATAGTAATACCAAGCATCGATATGGATGACTTCAGTGGTATGGTTACTCCTGACAAAGTTATGTTAGGCACAGTGAGATCGGCTTTTCTAGAGAAAAGACATGCTTGTGTTTTGTTTGCATTGAATTCTACCAAGTTATTAGATCCCCACTTGAGAATTGTTGCTAAGTCCATATTTATATTATTAACATTTCTTTCTCGTTCATTTCTGGTTTCACGGGCTGATATAGGGGCCCTGGAAGAGAAAGCGGTATGGAGGGTACTATCATCGGCAAAGCTGTGTACTGGACATGAAGTTGCTTTCAACAGGTCGTTGATGTGAAGTATAAATAGTGTTGGTGCGAGAATAGATCCTTGCGGAACACCAGAATTTATGAGTAGAGTGTCAGATAAAACTCCATCGACCACTACATGGAGAGACCTGTTTGAGAGAAAACTAGCAAGCAGAGAACACAGCTGAGGGGGCAAGCCATAAGACGGAAGCTTGGCGAGGAGTCCCTGGTGCCAAATTCGATCGAACGCCTTGGAGATATCTAATGCCACAGCTAAAGTTTCTCCATACTTTTCAATAGATAGCTGCCATATATGTGAGACGCAAGCGAGCAGGTCACCAGTTGATCTCTGATGGCGGAAGCCATATTGCCTATCGTTGACAATTCCTGAGTCTTCCAGATATTTCATGAGCTCGATGTTGATGGCTTCTTCCATGACCTTTGAAATAATAGATAGCAGTGCGATAGGTCTGTAGTTGCTAGGTAGGGCCTTTTTGCCTTTCTTAGGGACTGGCTGTACTCTTGCAATTTTCCAATTGGACGGAAATACCCCCAAATTGTAAGAGTGGTTGAACAACTTGCAAAGAACAGGTGTTAGTTCGGTGGCACATTTCTTGAGAACAATCGGCGGGATTCCGTCAGATCCACAGGCTTTGTTGGTGTTGAGACCCAGCAAAATATTTCTGATAGTACGTTGGCGAAAGGTGATCTCGGGCATGTGACTGTCAATAGGTGTAATGTTCGGGGGTTGTTTTCCCGAAAAATAAAGGAGTAATTGGGGAAAAGGAAAGAGGGAGACCGGAAAGTATCGACCGAACACTGAAACATGGAATGATCCATTTCACAGCACACAAAGTCGATATGGTGGTATTTCACCGGGCGATGAGACCATCTTCCACATAATTGCCAGTTGAAACTGACAATTGCACATAATTGTCAGTTCGAACTGGCAATTATAATACTTTTTTCCGCATGTCCGTTCAGCGCTTTCGTACAAATCGAATTGAATTCGATAGGATTATATACGCGTGTATCAGAGAATGCAGATAGAAGATTTGCCATAGCATTACAAAGATATTTTGCACTTTCCGGAGTCTATCAACTTTATTGCTCCAGAACATATCGAGACTGGAAGACATCGGGTCTCTCTACATTTCATTGTTGTCAAACTATCAATAGATTTATAAACTCTGTTGAGAACTATAATTTTTTATACTTATAATTCTTTTCCTTTGAGCAAACTGTATTATGATTTTCTTTCCAGAGAAGGGTGTGTTCAATGATAAAAATGAATAAAACAACAAGTTGAGCTTTTTTATGTCTGAATGATTGATACTTATTTAAGCTTCTGAATGAGCATACTCTATGAACTTGAAATTCTGGTTAACGTGATTAACGATATTCAGAATTGACAAAGACTTCAAAAAATCCTCAATTATACCAAAATGATTCAGTTAAAAAATCCGTCGAAATTCTAATACGAGTCAAAACAATATTCAAGAGTTACAACTCTCAACTTTTTCTAATGAAACTAGAGAAGGAACTGGCAATATTTCCTCATAAAAATGAAGGGATTTTCTGATTCTCACCCTATGCATAATAATAATGGTCCCGTTCGAGTATCAGATTTAACAAGAGAAATACAAATTACTGGTTGTTTGTCTCTGAGCCAACATAAGAAATGAACTATTTTGAACATAAGGCAATTATTGAAGATACCAATTTATACATTTTTCTATCTTAGTGGAGTATTCTCATTCATCTGGGAGTACATTTGGCTGGATGGTTGTCGGTAAATCCAGTGAAAGCCGATCAATACCACCGTTCTTGAAAATCCTATCTAACTACATTATTCTCATATCTTCATTGTTGAAGAAGAAGATCTTTCGTAAACATTCACATGTTTTTCCCGAATAGATGCAATATCTGTTCTCGTCTAGAAAATTTGATGTTGCCCACTTACTATTCGTCGTAAGAATATTCAAGAATGAAATGGCGTTATTCCGGTCGTAAAACCTTCTTATTCTGACATTTACTTTTATCACATACTTCCTATTTTAAATGAATAACTATATCTCTTATCTGGTCGCTTTCCCTAAATGACGAACAGAGTTGTCAGAAATGCCTGCTATTTGCCACGGTTGCGAGATTTCTAATGGCAGTCATCCAGAACATAGTCGTGAGATTGTATATTACTCTACAAACAATGATACCTACTAGAAAAATCGTTGTTGTATTCACTTTTGTAAAGTTAGGAAATAATACTATGAATGTCCAAATGATTTTATGAAGAAGTGCTAGCCTCAAACTCAAAATTATCAGTCATTTCTGTATTTATTGGAATAAATGTATTTTTCTAGCTATATATTGCAGGGTAAATTCAATCTGAATAATTGATTGGACTAACATTATTGTGATGATGACTGCCCATATTATGGATATGTGCTCTATAATTACTTGTTTGCGTGTAATAACTATTACGCAGATACTCCAACAAACATGAAATATTAGTTTATTCAACTGAGGAAATATATATTGCCCTATTCTCATATGATATGCTCTTGAATATAGAAAAACAGGAAAACTTCTAGTCGTTCTTACCGAAATCAAACTCCCATTTAATCTAGTCCAGGAGTGAATTTCCTGCAAGAAATCGTTCCAAGTCTACTAAAAATATGAGCAATGGCTTATTCGATTCGGGATGTCATTCTGAGAAAGACGTACTATTCGATTTTTTCCGTCGACGAAAATTTGCTATTTTTTCAACAAAAAATCAATTTTTCGGCAATAGCTCAAAAACGATTGATGATAGAGAAAATAAAAGAAACAGGTTCTTGAACAGGAGGAAATTTCTCATGGAAAAGTTTTGACGGCAGGAGTACAGCACCTCTTGAGAGAGCAATGCACATAAAATATTTTTGTATTTGATTAAATATGAATTTAAACATTCCAAAAAATCATAATATCATCTGAACATTTGTTAAAAAAATAATTTCGTTGGAAAAACATTTTTCATTACATTTTGATAATGTGAGGCTATTGTTAATTGAGTAGTTTTTTGGGAACCGGCGCACAGTGTGTCATTTTGCATATCTAGCCGGACAAAATTACAAGCATGATAAAATGAGTTTGATTGTATGTGACGTTCATTTATAAGTAAGGAAAAACCTTCATATTTTAAAATAATCAACCGATAATAATGATAACAACTATAAATTGAAGAAATATATCAAGTGTGGCAGATCGATAACTCGTTATTTGGAGAGAATTAAAATGGACTGTATTATCTCAATCATTTTGTACAGTTAAAGCCAATACGAACAGCATTACCACTTACTTGAATAGTCCTGTCAACACTGGCGAATATAATTGATCGGGTAGGAGATCCGTCTAGTAATCCTGGTAATCCAGCACCTTCCAAACGTTGAGGAATTGTTCAATCAGACACCAAAGTATGAAACGCATAGGAAATGGAACACAACAGTAATTCAGACACTAGCGGCAAGAAAGATCTCAACTGAGGGTTATAAAATGGACGTCGTACAATCGTTGGAGCCCGAATTATTCACCAAATGTTAACGTTGTAATATATTTCATTCGCAATCGTTTATATGTATCTTTGGTTTTTGATATTATCTAATAGGTGGTTTCTTATTGGCTACTGTCCCTTTTTCAGTCGTAATGCTGTATTACACCGCGATCGTTCATGAATAAATAAATAATAATGATAAATCAGAATCTTTCTGCAACATGGAGTAATATTATAAATTGCACACAATGCAAATCTCCTATTCATTTATATTAGACCCTCCAAGCTTTCACAAAACAAATGCAATAAAATGACAGTGACTCTTAAACTGTAATTTTCTTGCATTTGTTTTGGGGTAGTTTGAGTAGTTGGTGCCTTTATAATTAATTTCAAAACTTTGGGATTATTCACTGCTTCTTTAGTTTTTTCGTGCTCTTTCAATGATATTATGAGAGGATCGGAACCTATGTGTGATATGTCTGTATTTGTTTTGGCCCTGGAAATTTTTCTTGAATACTACAATAAAAATGGTTGAATCAACTAACGTTCCGTTTACTGTGAAATCTTCATCAGAAGGATAAAGAGTGTAATCCGCATTCTGTATATTAAGATATGATAAGAAAATCTGAATCCCTTTTTGTAATGCAGATTTTCTCATGAGTTACTATTTTCTATATGTTAGTTTTGTTATCAAGGCTAAATATTCTTCGGGCATATACGTTGGTTCATTTTTCGGTACCACTTTGTGAGCTCTCTCAACCTGAGTTGCTCTTTTAAGAGTCGAAACCAATTCCTCCATCATACTAACAGCATCCCTTCTTCCACTGCGTGTCAGCTTTATATGTATTAGTAGCATGAGTTAACTCACTTAATGTACTTTTGGCAACTAGTGATTTAACTTTTCTTGTTTCTGACTTCAATCCACTAGAATCAAAATATTTCTCTGGACGTCCGGGTTTTTGTACTCGATCGGCAAATCCAAGTTTTTTATTGATACATTAGTATTCAACCAATCACTTTATTTATTCAAACAGTTTTTCTGTTGCGATGTCAAGCTTTCCATCTATGATCGAACCCAACCATAAACGAGTGGACGATCCGAGTCAGTTTATTCAACATCAGTTCAGAACAGTGGTGTAAGTTGAATTTGTCTTTAAGGTAATCCACAATGATTTTTTCAGGATAAGATCTAGCTTTTCCTGGTTTATTATCTTCATTTCTTATTTTTTCATAAAACTGACATAGTCAGTAGTTTATCTGTGATAACTTAAATATATTTTTGAAACGCACATGACCGCAAATAAATTCAGAATTTATCAATGCTGAAAGTCTCAATGAATCAAATACAATTAAAATTATCACGTGCAAAAGCATAATGTTTGGCAACCTAATAAAACCAGAGTGTGGATGAGTTCTAAGCTATTTCTTTTCGTACATTTATCCCAAAGGTAATGAAACAGATACAGAAATATAAATATCATATACATACTTTTATGCAACATATCCATATTATAAACGATATCCGAAACACGTGAATTCACGATAACAGCCTGCTCACTGAAGTGAAACTAACGACTATAGGCTACCTATTATAAAAACCAGAAAAAACCTTCTGTTGTCCGGCAAATAAAAAAGAAATGCGAACTCCTACTGTCATTATATTCCATGACTAGTTTGCTTGGAGTATCTACATTGTTTCTGGAAGATCACAAGTGTTTATTTTGAGAGTTGATTCTAGAGTATTTTGTCCGGCTAGATATCTAAAATGATACACTGTCCGGCGATTTTATTAAAAACCGAATAATTGTTAACTATTGTTAATTATGGATTTATAAAGTTAACAAAATCGAGTAAATATTGTCAATTTTTTTTAATGATATTTTATATGATTATCAGTTTTTTGCCGACGAAGGCATTTTCCGACGTTTCAAAAAATAAAATTACGGTATTTGTCTATAAAATATTCATAAACAAATGGATAATTGAATATTTTTCTAAAATTGTTGTTTTGCATTAGGTTGGTAAGAGTTTATTATGATTTGAAAATTAATATTTTTTCTAAAAATAATCTTTCAATTGTTGAAATAGCTTTTTATTTATTTTTATCATTTAAATAATATATTAAAAAAAAAACCTTTATAATTCATAATTGTTTATTCTCCACCTAATATGTTTTTTTTTATTATTAATGTG
The DNA here is from genome assembly GCA_018342105.1 of Gonioctena quinquepunctata. NCBI lineage: Eukaryota > Metazoa > Arthropoda > Insecta > Coleoptera > Chrysomelidae > Gonioctena > Gonioctena quinquepunctata. The sequence continues at coordinate 50,654 of JAFIRS010001320.1, read as the reverse complement.
ATTGTTGCAGTTAACAATTAGTTATAAACGAACTTTGAATGGCATTATATATTTTTCTAAATGGTACAAAAAATAACATATATATACATATAAAATATCAATAAACTTCCTCGATTTCTCATATTTTGTCAATTTTAGAAATTTATAGTTAACAAAATAATCAACTTATAAACAATTTCATGACATGATATTATTGAGTACACATGCAAAATATGCTACAAAAAGAAAAAAAATGCAATAATTCTGTAAAAAAAATACTCAGTTTTTAATGAAATCGGCGGCAAAAAAAAATGTTAAATAACAATAGCCTCACATTATCCAAATTCAATGTGTTCAAGTGTTCAAATACTATAATTTTTTTTAATTTTTAAATTCACCTTTAATACAATAAAAAAATATTCTATGTGTATTGCTCCATTGAGAGGTGCTGTATTCCTGCCGTAACGCCAGCGCGGAGCCCTATTTTCAATGTTGAAATGATAAATAATTGAGTTGAGAGTTCCGTAAGAAATTTCCCCCGCTTCAAAAATTTTTATAATTAAATCATCTCATCAATAGTCTTTGAGCTATTGGCTAAAATACTGAAGCCATTTTTTTTTGTTAAAGAAAGCAAATGTTCGTCGGTGGAAAAAATCGAAAAATAAGTCTTTCTCAGAATGATATCTCGAATCGAATGAGCAATCGCTCATATTTTTAGTAGCCTTGGAACGATTTTTTGCAGACTAGACTAATCAGCACATAATGAGAAATAATCTACAAGTTGGTTACAACCTAGTTGGGATGGGAAGAACACTTATTCGAAATATTGCCGTGGTGAAATTAAAAGATATGGATGAAATGAAGAAACGGAAATTGATTACGTTATCTATTTTCTAAGAGGCGTAATATATTTTGGTTTGAAGGTTGTAGACGATGTGGTAACCTAATTTCGGTCTGAATGAAATTGATTACGTTATCTATTTTCTAAGAGGCGTAATATATTTTGGTTTGAAGGTTGTAGACGATGTGGTAACCTAATTCCGGTCTGAATGATTTTGAGGTCACGATGTTTCGATCGTTAGTATCGACAATATTCTTCAGGTGAATACTGACAAGCTTTTCTTAATCATTTATGGACACCTCGCTCAGCCAAATAGTGTTACCCACTAAAAACCCACCCAGAAGTCTCGTCTGGCCATGACCTCCGATGACACTTGGGCCTGCTGACCCATTGTATCGTACCTGTTGTTCTCATTTACAACACCCATTGCAGTAATTTCGTGCCTTGCACAATTTGTACAAGTTCTTTACTGGGTGTGTGCTATACAGTCTCGGTTCACCAATTGGTTGCCCGAAGATTGACTGTTTTCTGCGATTCAGGGCTTCGCAATTGCACAGCATGTGTGATACTGATTCTGGTTTCTCACCGTAAAATCTGCATATTGGGTCGCCATCGAACAGTCCCATTTCATTGAATAGTCTCATTTTACTGGCACATGTCCAGTCATTAGTCCCATGATGATTTTCAGTTGTTTCCTGTTCAGAGTTAGCAGGTATGCCGTATTTTTTTCGGCACGGGCCTTTGATGTACTCATTCCAGTGTTGTTTTGTTTTTCCTGGATCCAGTCTTCTACAGACCCTCGTGCCGTACGCTTTGGTACCCCGAGGGTCTGTCCTGAGACTAGTTCGTTTTCCGATCCTCTTCTGGCGAGTTTGTCGGTTATCTTATTCCCTGCAAAACCCTGGTGACCTGGGATCCAAATCAGCTTGACGCGGTTTTGTTCTGTCAGTGTTGTCAGTTCCTCTTTGCAGGTCCATACCAGTTGGGAGGTCTTTTCCTGGCTGCTCAGAGCTTTCAGTGCCGCTTGGCAGTCTGAGAAAATGTGGATATGTCCATCTACTTTTGCTCTCCTGTTGTTGTCCTTCACACATTGAAGTATTGCCCAGACCCCAGCTTGAAAAACAGCAGTGTGATCACCCAGTGACTCGGTCCTTGGGTTTCTAGAAAACACTCCTGCTCCCGCACCATTCTCCATCTTAGACCCGTCTGTATACCAGATCTTGCCCTGTAGAATGGTGTTGAGTTCTGTGTGATTCCATACAGTTCTGTTTGGTATAGATACCCTGTTTGCCTTGTCAAATGAGGATCGTTTCGCAATGTGGTCTGATCTCATGACTAGTACGCCTCTGGTTACCATACTTATGAGACTCATGTGTCCTCTCCCAACGATTATGTTGCCCAGTGCGTTTCTCAGTCTGAAGGCACCTAGCCTTGCCTCTCTCTGTTCCACCAAGTGGAGGGGAGGCAATCCCAGCAGTATCTCCATGGCTACAGTGGGCGTTGATTTCATTGCACCTGTAATGCCTACAACCTTAGGTGCTATTTGGTATTTTATGTCTGTCGTTGCAGTTGTGTGTAATTTCATGCGGTGCAATGGGCGTGTAGTTTTGCGCCTCTGCAGTCTGACATAACTTGATTTCACCTCAAAACCATCCAGGATAATGTTGTTGTCTCTAGTTCTCCGAAGAAACTTGATGCGGATATCCTCCTCGTATGCTCCATCATTGACCTCTCGTAGCCTCTGGAATTGCCGCTGATGCCTGGTGCGTATCGGGTTCCCAAAGTTTGTTTGGAGGTTAAAGTGGTATCCTGATAACACACGCACGATTTGGACGTCCTTCGTCTCAATGAGTTTGAAAGTTTTTCAAAACGTTGTGATCGTTAGTATCTGATACCGTATTCAGGTGCATAATGAGAAGCTTGGATCCTACTTAGTATTTTATAGATCTGTCGTTCAATCAGCTCCGATGTGAATATGGAGAGCCTCTTTACCATTGTGTCTATAGATAAATCCGTTAGCATCATCAAAAATGAACTCGAAGAGGATAACCAGCTTCAAGGACAGACCGTCCCGCCCAAGCGATATTTGAATTGGTACAGTGCTGCCTACACAACTCAAATTCCGAATAAAACGACTGGTTCTTCTCCCAAAATGACAGACTTCCAATGAGATTCTCTTCATCTCCAATATTCGCCAATATAAACATGGAGTGGTTCGAAAAATCGATGTGGAGGTAAACATCCGCGCATCTGTTCACACAGTGCTTCTCAAAAGTCCCGTCCCCCCCTCTTATTTTTATTTTTTTATTTTATCATACATAAATAAGTGAAATTTGGAAAGTGAATATTAACGGTTGTAAACTTCCATACTAGTGATGATAGAGGACGAAATCGTCAAAGATGACGTCACAGGGCCATTGTGACCAATAATTTTAAATGGAACCCTACGGCAAGCGACACCTCTTTTAAAAGGTATCGAAAAAACCTCTTCAATGATACTAATTTTGTTTGTGTTTATGACAGTTTTGGCAACTCGCTTTCAAAAAACGCAAAGCTGTGATGAATTAAATCAGTTAATACTGAAATTCCAAATTCAAGCTCCGCCTCTGGATAGTTGTCAAATAAGCTGACGTTTTTGTTAGTCTCCCTAATTCGACGTTTTTGTAATTGTCCAAGTTTTTGTATATTTAATAATTTGTGTATTGTTGATCGAACGTTTAACTGTTTTAGCAGCTTTTGGTACTTCTAATATTTTTGTACATTTCAATAATTTGTTGAACTGTTGTGAGCCGAACGTTCAAGTGCTTCAAGAAGCGAAATGGTACGTGCTTTAGGTGATAAAGTAGCAGCGATCCTAATTCTTGGTGAAACTGGACATAATATTCATGCAGCAGAACGCATTTTTAATGAAAGGTTTCTCGATCGCCCCGTTTCGAGGATTCATTTAAGGGAGCTTCTTCGTAAGTTTGAAACAACGGGTAGTATTAATGATGCGAAACGATCTGGCAGACCACAAATTTCTGATGAGAAAAAAATTGATATACTGGCAGAAGTAATAGTTAATCCTACTCCTTCACCAACTCACGTTGCATCTACCTGTGAAGTCAGTCGAAGAACAGTACACAGGGTGTTGAAAAAAAACGAATTTCATCCATTCAAATTAAAAATGCTTCATCAACTCTCAGACGACGACCCAGACCGAAGACTAGAATTTTGTGAAAATATGGAAATTAAAATTAATCAACAGCCAGACTACGTCAAAACAATTTGTTTTAGTGACGAAAGTACTTTCTATCTGAATGAAAATGTAAATACACAGAATGTGAGGTATTGGCGTGACGCAAATCCTCACCTGTTTCGTGAAACACATACATACATCGAAATGTATAATCCTAGGAACTCTTGGGAGAAGTGCTGAAATAACCAATAAGTCCAGGTAATATGTACCTTCCATGTATCAAACGTGTCATCAAAAATATCAGAAGGGTCAGAAACAAGTTCAACATTAAAAGCCGCTCCCGATCCGGCAGTACTTCACGAAATTCCTTCACCAATGCTGAACTGATAATAGAACCAAAATCAAAAACTGATAATAGAACCAAAATCAGCAAAAACATTATGTGAATGTGGAGATTACAAGAACGGCCTCAACGTGGAGAGACGACGAATTCAGCAACCATTCAATCCTGAGGAATGAGCATTATACATAGGGAGAAACATTGATTCAAATGGTAGTCCAAGGAGAAAGCCTACATTGAAGCCAATGACACTTTTAGTCAACCAATCGTTGATATGAAAACCGCTCATTGTTTGTTCTGGCAGACTGCAGAGGTATCAAACTACTTGCACCACTGTACCGTGCGAAATTACACGCACTACGGCACCGACAGATCTATAAAATACTAAGTAGCACCTATCATGTTCAATTTCACTTGAAGTCGATTGCAGCTACACCCCATCGAAACGTCGTGAAAAACCTTCAAACACATTGAGACAATGGATGTCCGAAACATGAGTAATCAATATCTATTTTATTTGACTTTTCATCTGGTGAAGAATTCACAACTATGAGAAATGCCATTTAAATTTCAAAATTGATGTCTGTCACAAAAAATCAATACTGTATTTTCACCAATTGAGACTAGATATCTCTTGAAATTTCATCGAATTATATCTGTCATTTCAAAAACTATCACTACTACGCCTTCTGCTGAGCTGAGATATTGACTTTCATCGAAGAATCTGCCGCTCATCATTTCGGTTATACTTCGAGTTTGAAAACGTTTAGTAAAATTGATAAAAAATATCCAAGAACATGAATGGAATATATCGGGTAAATTTCCTTTGTTTTCCCATTCCCAAAACTCTCACGACAGCCGCTGGTTTGCTGAAACGATAACAATCAACAACTATCCCAATTAAAAAATTGGATTAATTTGAATATTGATTCTGAAAAAGTCATCAATCAAGGCTAACGAATCATGTGTCAAAAACAGAAAAAAATTTAATTTACTACAAAAAATTTAATTGATTTTCTGAACGCTTCGACAATTTTCATGAAATCTGGCTCAAATGAAAAAAAAAACAAAAATCCTATTATTGTATAAACCTTAAACTTTTCAATCAAAAGTTGGTGAAGGATCTAATTCTTCCTAATATTCCTATGTAATCTGACTCAAATCAAAAGAAAGAAGAATAACCAGCACACAAAGCTATTGACATTTCTTACTTGGGTTTCAACCCTAATATCACTTAGAAAAATAATATCTAATATTTAACTTTGAAATCGAGAAATGCCAAAATGTTTACTATATTCTCTCACGAAATATAACTCGTTCAATGATTATTCATCGGAGATAGCACTCGTTAAAACCGGTTTTAACTTCTGCTATCACATCTGATAATCATAGCACTAGTTATATCACACCCGATGAAATAATTCACGCGTCACATGGTACATTTCCGACTAATGTGATTGGCTGATATAATAAAACAACGGAGTGATAAGAGGCTTTTAATCTACATGGAATCTTAGAGTTGAATCAAGCCGAAGGGGAATCCGTTTGTTAAACTTTTTTCTTATCAGATCACATGTAAATATAAAGTACGCTGGGAGATTCAAAACCTACAACTTTTGATGGTAGAGTTTAAGGTTTACACAAAAGCGGCAAATATCTCCCATGATATGTTAACTCGATTGATGATAATTTTATAATAAATAGATAAACTGTAAAATCTGCCTTTCAGAGTGGTCGCGCCATCAGGTTTTTTGTATTTATTAACGGAACTGCTGAGAAGCGGGATTATTCAACATATGTGATACATGAAAAAGTTGTTTGTCAGTAATATTTACATAATGTTTTCAGTATTTTTGTTGACTACCTCATACACCAAAAGTTGAGAGCCTACTATATTATTTTTTGTTCCTGAAAAGTACTCATAACTATTAAATGAAAGCAACGTCCAACTTATTCAATTGCTATTGTGGAAGGTGATGATATTTGTTTGAAAGGAAAAAATTTAATTTAAAAAAAATTACTGAATAATATCTCCAAATGAACATTGTTGAAGAGTGGGTTGGCTGTATATTGAATATACCAGTTTCGAATACTTCAAGTCGTTGAAATTACAGAAGTTATCAATCAGTCATTTTGTCAAGGAAATTATGTTTTTGGAAAAAATTAGAGCATGAAATTACAAATAGAATTTTAATTTACCATAATCAAAGCGTGGTTGTCGAGTGCTATGCTCAGTTCTACTCAAGAAGGTAGCGTTCGAATAAACAAATGATGTTGCATTCGAACCATTAGCATATATCTTACAAGCAAAATGTCAACAGGAAAGCTTGGATTTGATGGTACAACTATATAAGTTCAAGTAAACCATATTTATAAATAACATTATGAAAATAGAATAACTTGGAGAGTGGAGATTGATATGGTTGTGAAATGCCACTTTCACTCCGATCGAATGAAATAAAAATACGCATATAGCTTGCAGACTAAGAAATATGTCCAGTTCTTTCTTGAAGTAATTTTTTTCAACATTCGGTTCCACCGAAGCCTATGGCAGAAATCACTGAAACTAATAAATGTAATTACTGAAATCAATAATTTTATTTGGAAGGCTCTTTCGATACGTGCAGAGAGGAGAGACATCGAAACTCTCTGTAGATCTATTTGTCACTCGTTGACCCATGCGGTCAGGATCGACGCCTTTAATCAAACGTCATCCAATTGAGTACACATACTCGTTGAAATAGTGGGAGTGAACATTTAATTCCAATTTTTCGTGTTATTTGGATAAAGTTATCCAAACTTTCCGAACTTTTACAAAGTATAGCCTAGAAGTATAGACACATATTATAGTAGATTTCAGAAATTTTATTTCCTCCTTGATTGCAGGATTGATCTGATGATTTATATCCCTTTGTACTATTCTTATGAAGTTACTGTCAGTATGCAATGTCATTCTGTTATGAATTGTCATGATAGAATCATGTTGATTGAAGCCTTATTCCGAAGATAAAACTTAATACAATGTAATCAACAAAATGAAAAAAACTTCTGAAACCTGAAAGATTCGGTCCTTACTCTGATTATTCAAAAATTGCTCAAGAGTGGACGCACTGGTTAGCTACCTTCGAAAATTTTGTATCTTCTGTTAAAGATGCTGATGAAGAAGAAAAACTCAATTTACTTATAAACTATGTAGGTTTTTCAGTCTACGAAAATATTATCGACTGCAAGAATTACTGTGAAGCTAAAAATGTCTTGACTGATATATTCATAAAAACCAAAAATGAAATATTTGCGAGATACTGTCTTACTACGAAAAGAAAACATCCAGGAAAAACTTTTCTTCACTACATAGAAGAACTGAGACAATTAAGCAAGGACTGCAACTTCAAGCCAGTAAGCGCTGATGATAAGTCATATGATTATATACGAGATTCTCTTATAAGACTTTCAGAAATATAGTCTTGCAATAAATGAAAGTGGGTGCTCTCTTCCTCAGAGAAGTATAAGAATACTTGGTTTTGCTATAGAAAATGAAATTATCAGACCTGAGGCTCGAAACACTCATTCATTCATCTTTGCGCTTTGCGAAGAGCTATTAGAATATTTGCTCATTATTCGAAGTAGTAACATATTTTTTCTGGTAGAATTCATAGACTTTCAAATTAAACAACTTCTCTACGACTATACGTTTTGTGGTATAAACTGCTGCGTCAGAGCATTATATTGCTGCCTCTCTTAGCCAGCCTGGTCGCATTTTATTCCAGAATATTATAGAAAAGTGAGCAAACGCATCCTCCTACAGAGAAAGAAGCTTATGCTATTGTCGAGGCTTTCAAGGAATGGTGCCATTATAAGAAGACATTTCCAAGTCGTAAGTGTTCAGAAATATATTTCCTTTTTATTAATTGCTAGACATGCAAGTAAAATAGAAAATAAAAAAATACTGAGATGGCGTCAAGAACTCGCCTGTTACAGTTATGATATAGTTTATAGACCAGGCAAAGCTGATACTTTATCAAGAATTTGTGGAGCTAGTGCAGAAAATCTCGAAAAATTATTTAACCTACATCAAGCTCTGTGTCATCCTGGTATTACGAAAATGCTTCACTGGGTACGTTCTCGAAATATATCTTTCTCGGTGGAAGATGTACGCAAAATCACTCCTTCGTGCCCTATATGTGCTGAGTTGAAACCTGGATATATTAAAAACAGTAAAAGCTACTTCTCCTTTCGAAGGACTCAATGAAGATTTCAAAGGACCTCTTCCTTCTGATTCCACAAACGAATATCCACTTGTACTTGTGGATGAATTTTCACGATTTTCTTTCGCCTATCCATGTGTTGATATGATATCTGTAACGATTTGTCGATGTTCAAGTAATTTTTTCCCTTTATTTGGCATGCCATCTTACGTTCATTCAGATCAAGGCTCTTCCTTCAGTCTTCTGAAATTAAGTCTTATTAACATTCTCGAGGAAAAGTCATAAGTAGAACAACTCCATACAATCCACAAGGAAATGGTCGAACAGAAAGATATAATTTGGAAAACTGAAATGTTAGCTACAAGAACTAAATATCTGAAAACTCAACACTGGGAAATATTATTGGATTCTGCATTCTGTTAGATCTTTTTTGTGCACAGCAACAAATTGTAGGTAATCTACATAAACAAATATTTACCCATCAAAGAAAATCTTCTAATGGGACAGATCTGCCCTTATGGACAGTTCTGATGGAGAATTATGTGAGACAAAGTGAATATGATCCTCTTGACGAAGAAGTTCATTTATAAGAAGCTAATCGTTAGTACGCACTAGTACGTCATGACGATGGACGAGAAACAACTGTTTCTTTGAAACCTTAGCTCCACGGGAAAATATAGATGCAACTAAGTCGTCAGGGGAAGAGAAGCGTAATGCAGAAGTTTCTAAAAATCGAAAATTGCATTTTGAACAATACATGTGCGTACTTGTATCTTTCGTTTTTGCATCTTGAGGCTTCTTTTTCGTTTTTGTCATCGTAATCTGTAACATGATGATATACGTCATATCTAAGGTCTCTCATGGGTCGCACTTCAGTTTTTTCCTTAGAAGGTCCTCAGGACTGTTTGATTGTCAACCTCTTTTAGAGGCACCTCTACTACACATTAGATTTTCGGCCACTCCTTCACTTCTTGATGGAAACTAACATATCAAGGATTTGCTTTTTATCTACTCGTTTGCGTTCATCAGATTTGCCGCCAATATTTATTTTGTGGGAATATCCGAGAAGTGTCGTTTACAAGATAACAACCTCATCTTCAGGAGATATCAAACCTATGATAGTGGTGGAGTGGAGAAACACTGAAATCCCCCTGAAGATGAGAATAATTTGTTTTTATCAAGTTATTTAAACAACATACTTTCATCTCACATCCGAATCATTGCACTGAAGTTCACGAAAAGTAACAGGTGTATAGGCTTTATAATGACCTTTTGACTTGGATGTAACTCGACTCCTCGATGTATTGAAGAAAAAGATTTAGCCTCCCTATAGCGACGACTATCAAGCTTTTACATAAACGCTAAGCGTAGTAGATTATTTATATGTATAATACTGATTATACCATGGAGAGTTTATTATCTGCCATGGACTCGAATACAAATACAAAAATCATTTTATGGCTCATGGAGGCAAACTAACAACTTCGAATGATCCCTGTTAAGGGATTTCATATCATTCCTGATCAAGTAATCGCAAACAAATATGAAATATTCCGAACAGCATGAAAAAACTAATTTTGAAATGAATCTGAATTGATTCAAATTAAATGATGTATAATTTCGCTGTGAATTCAATAAATACATTTTCTTGTCGCTATCATGTTTGGATATTCTTTTATTTTTCAATATAGCACTGTTCGGCGAACACAGCATTGTATACAATTATTGCAATGTTTTTTATGGACAACGTTTGATTGAAGATCACTGGGAATTTTTGTTTTATGTCTGTTTTTTTTATTACAAAATGCTTCTTTGGTTCCCCGTTAAAAATTTCTGACAATCTTTCAGGTAGTTATCTCACATAAGATATTTTGCTGTATTTTTTATTGGATTATTTGTTCTGTCAGATGGTTTGTGATCCTGGAGATTTTTTTTATTAGTGATAGATGGTAATTTCAAGAGGAATTTGATTATTGTTCAAGATTCTTCATGTGATATTCAAGATTGAGGATTGCAATTGCCTTTGTTTTAAAATTTCTTATAACGTTTACTTTGTGTTGGAAATTATGGTAGGAGAATGGGTGGAAAAAAAAAAGATTGCGACACCAATTTACTTTCAGGATTTCATTTCGAATTTTTATAACATTTGTGTCTAGGTGGGTCAATAAATCCGGTCCTGTCTAGCACCGGATCAGTCGAGTGTCATATCGCTCGTATTTCCGGCATTCAGAAGCGGTCTTGTACCCTGAAGAGTGGCGAAAGAACTCACTGTATCCATCTCATTGAAGATTCTATCTACAAACGAGATCCCAATAGGATCAAACAAGGTCTCCGGAAGCTGCAGTCTGGCGGGCAAAGAAGCGGTGCTGGCGGGGATCGGTTCTTTATCGAGAACCGATCTACTGGAAGTGCTGAGCACTTTGCTTGCCTATTTAGGAGAAGATCTCTTCAAAATCCCGGCAGTAAGTTCACTGATCACATCTTAAACCAAAAATAACAACGGCCCGACTGAACATGCTCCTGCCAAAAGACAGAAAAAGGATGATTTTCCTGCGCTGCTAGTTCAAAAATGTATGCCTAACGCTCCACCTATTCCTCAAGCTTTCAGAAGAAGTGCTAGATCTGTTGTATCTAGTAGTTAAGCCGCAAAAAAGTCTCCAAACATCGAGATTTCTAACAGATTAAAAAATTTGTCAAATATGTCAGAAACTAACGTCAGACACTACCATATTTCAAGAAATCCAGGGGCGGACTCAGATCAAATGCTCTCAGCAAATGTCAGCAGCGAAATTGCAGTAACCCAAATTCAGGATTATACAGGAAGTCCAAACAACTTCGAACATGTCCATAATACTGATAACCAAATTATCGCGAATGACGACACTGACATTGACCAAACCAAAATCACTAGCCAACAACAAACGGAACTGACTCGAAAGAATGTCTTTGACGGCATGAAAATATTCCCCGATTCTCCCGATGTATATCGAAAAATTTCAAGCATTCTCAAAGACCAAAATATTTTCATGGTTCAGAGTTTTATTGTGTGTTTTGAAGAATGTTCCTTGGACTGTGAGTTTTTCTACAGAAATTCATAGAGAAAAAGTTGGGTGGTGAATTATCAACTGTAGATGGCATCCAAATTACAACTTGATAAAATCAGATTCATTCTCTAGGAAATATACATTTTTGGAAATTCTATTCACGTTACTAATTGAACTACGGCCCTTGCCTCCTCAATAAGAATTACCCACTTGCACCTTTTTTGAAAGGATTATTTTATAACTTCAAAAAATAAATAAAAAAAAGGTTATACAAATTGGCACCCAACGTGGGGCCCCGAAAAAATAATTCACTAGAATTTGTATTGAGACTGAAGAAGTCTCCGAAATTCACAAATGAAACACAAGGTATGTCATAATGTATTGTTGATATTGAATTTTGAATTCTTGTTTGGTCTATTGTTGTTGAATGTTTATATTGCTGATTAGAGTTACTGAAAATTATTGCAGTACGCAATATTACCCTTGGAATATTGAATCTTGAGAGTTTTACTTCGAAAATTCAGTTTATTGAGTAATGATAGCAAAAATTGAAACTCTCCTAGGAAGAAATTGATTATGAGCTCAGAATAACCTCAAAAAAAGATTTTATGATACATTCCGAATTGTAAGACGAGAAAGACGACTAGAAAGCTAGGTCAAGGAATTATCAATGTACAAAGTAGACTGGCGAAATTAGGTGGGAGGATTATTTAGTATTGGGACGCAGAGTAACATATGTAACGAGACTTGGTGAACGGACTCATTGCGAAAACATGTGAGGTTAAATGCAGTTAATCGAATGTTCGAACATGAGAAACTATATGTAATTGAAATGTATATAAAACCCATTTCATTATGGTCACTGACGTTCAGAGATAACACCATATTGAGTACTGATTTCAAAGGTGAAAAATGATTACTTCTCTAGCATTCTATCGATGAGATTTGCTTATATTTAATTTCGAACCAGGAATTAGAGATATATTTTAAAGGTTCAGAGTTTTATTATGTGTTTTGGAGAATGCTCCTTGTACAGTGCGTGTATCTTCAGAAATTGATGGGGAATGAGTTGAGTGAATTAATTTCAACTGTAGATGGCGTCCAAATTTCAACTTCATCCTCTAGGAAACATACATTTTTGGAAATTCTATTCACGTAATATAATACTTTAATAATAATAATAATATGTAATACTTCATAACTTTTAGAAATAAATGAAAGAGGTATTAGCGTGATGTGCTTTTCCATAGTGAATGTTGAAAATATCAGATATCGGTGAACTTATGAACTGTCGAATTCAAAAAAGGAGAGTATTAGGTAGATTTGTTTTTCCATGAACCTATTGAGGACCGCATCAATCCACGACTTGCAGAAAATGTATGTATGTCTTCGCAGATCACGGTCCACAGTACCTACTATAAACTATAGATTGTTTCATAGAGTTTAATGATATTTTTTAATGAATTCATAATTTGTATTTGCCCTGTATTTCATTTGAGGTTCTTTCGTTCGTTTAAATCAGAACGTTATTGGAACTATATAAATGACTATTAAATTATTTTTTTATTGATATTGAGATGAAAACACAAGTAAGTACTGTCTTTATCCTTGTGTGCTCTTGTTTAATAGCTGAGTGAACTTTTGTATTTCCGGATGTGTTTTGGATCTGAATTTTCAACGTCTTCATATCTCAAAGGAATTCTATAGTTGAATCGAACTGAAATCTTCTGATTCGAGCCAGCTCATATAGAAATATTGGGAAACCTTTATAGAGAATTGAGTACTCCTCCAACTTTGGATATCGAAGAGTATGAGGTTGTACAGAGATAAATGGCTTCTTCCGCGACGAGCCCGCAAACCGACTGCCTTTTCGTTCGATTCCATCGATCTCATTTTTCGAAGCGTTCGTTCCCGCCAAGTAACAAAAGACAATATTCAAGTCCGCGTCCCTTTGGCTTCGTGCAACCGTAATGATCTGGCTCGTGAAAGGGCCAACCGAGCATAGGAGGCTCTTTGTCCTAAGCTACAGACATATTGAAAAGGGAAACATTCTCAATTGAATATTGATAGAAAGATTTTTCTGTGAATTGAGAAATCCACGATTAAAATGAAGTTATTTTTTGTGAATGTCTAACAGAAAACAACTACTTCCCCGGCTAAAGCCACACTGGACATTGAACTACATCTGATAGATATTCTGAAAAGGCCCTAACTCAAAAGAAAGAATCTGAAATCGAAAATTTGCATTTTCATTCAGATAGTTATTTGATTTTCTATTCCAGTCTTAATTAAGAACTCATAAAGATGAATGAGGCAAAGAAGAATGTTTTCCAAAAGAGAGTACTCACCAGAAATCATTCGTAACATTGACGCAGGAGAGACATTGCATTCACTAGGTCTTCAATACATTTTTGTCGACGGAAATCTATTTCACGCTTCCACTATCATCAGGAACACCGGAAGAAATGGTAAACACATTTTCAAGAAGCAATCTCACTTTGCAGAGATGGAAAAAGTTAGAATCATTTCTTTTGGAGAGACACTTTGAAATAGTGTTTTCTGACATTAAAACCTGTCATGGGGTATGATAGATTGATTTGTTGAAATTATAAACAGGATGTTCATAAAATCAGATGTGGAATCATCTGCGACTGGAAAATAAACTTCAGTCACTATCTTCCATCGTCAAGATAACCTCTTGTGGGGTATTCATGTTGAAAAGGGAAACATTCTCAATTGAATATTGATAGAAAGATTTTTCTGTGAATTGAAAAATCCACGATTAAAATGAAGTTATTTTTTGTGAATGTCTAACAGAAAACAACTACTTCCCCGGCTGAAGCCACGCTGGACATTGAACTACATCTGATAGATATTCTGAAAAGGCCCTAACTCAAAAGAAAAAGTCTAAAATTGAAAATTTGCATTTTCATTCAGATAGTTATTTGATTTTCTATTCCAGTCCTAATTAAGAACTCATAAAGATGAATGAGGCAAAGAAGAATGTTTTCCAAAAGAGAGTACTCACCAGAAATCATTCGTAACATTGACGCAGGAGAGACATCGCATTCACTAGGTCTTCAATACATTTTTGTCGACGAAAATCTATTTCACGCTTCCACGATCATCAGGAAGACCGGAAGAAATGGGAAACACATTTTCAAGAAGCAATCTCACTTTGCAAAGATGGAAAAAGTTAGAATCATTTCTTTTGGAGAGACACTTTGAAATTAGTGTCCTCTGACATTAAAACCTGTCATGGGGTATGATAGATTGATTTGTTGAAATTATAAAGAGGATGTTCATAAAATCATCATCTGCGACTGAAAGATAAACTTTAGTCACTATCTTCCAACTACAGATGTAGTTCAATGTCCAGCGTGGCTTTAGCCGGGGAAGTGGTTGTTTTCTGTTAGACATTCACAAAAAATAACTTCATTTTAATCGTGGATTTTTCAATTCACAGAAAAATCTTTCTATCAATATTCAATTGAGAATGTTTCCCTTTTCAACATGAATACCCCACAAGAGGTTATCTTGACGATGGAAGATAGTGACTAAAGTTTATCTTTCAGTTGCAGATGATGCCACATCTGATTTTATGAACATCCTGTTTATAA
Source organism: Gonioctena quinquepunctata (assembly GCA_018342105.1). Taxonomy (NCBI): domain Eukaryota; kingdom Metazoa; phylum Arthropoda; class Insecta; order Coleoptera; family Chrysomelidae; genus Gonioctena; species Gonioctena quinquepunctata. The sequence goes on along the minus strand of JAFIRS010001320.1, from coordinate 35,447 downwards.
TTTCAACAAATCAATCTATCATACCCCATGACAGGTTTTAATGTCAGAAAACACTCATTTCAAAGTGTCTCTCCAAAAGAAATGATTCTAACTTTTTCCATCTTTGCAAAGTGAGATTGCTTCTTGAAAATGTGTTTCCCATTTCTTCCGGTCTTCCTGATGATCGTGGAAGCGTGAAATAGATTTTCGTCGACAAAAATGTATTGAAGACCTAGTGAATGCGATGTCTCTCCTGCGTCAGTGTAACGAATGATTTCTGGTGAGTACTATCTTTTGGAAAACATTCTTCTTTGCCTCATTCATCTTTATGAGTTCTTAATTAAGACTGGAATAGAAAATCAAATAACTATCTGAATGAAAATGCAAATTTTCAATTTCAGATTTTTTCTTTTGAGTTAGGGCCTTTTCAGAATATCTATCAGATGTAGTTCAATGTCCAGCGTGGCTTTAGCCGGGGAAGTAGTTGTTTTCTGTTAGACATTCACAAAAAATAACTTCATTTTAATCGTGGATTTTTCAATTCACAGAAAAATCTTTCTATCAATATTCAATTGAGAATGTTTCCCTTTTCAACATGAATACCCCACAAGAGGTTATCTTGACTATGGAAGATAGTGACTAAAGTTTATCTTTCAGTCGCAGATGATTCCACATCTGATTTTATGAACATACTGTTTATAATTTCAACAAATCAATCTACAGACATATTTCGGATAATCTTGATTACAAAGTTGCAAATGTACTCGCTCGATTTCTTTGATGAATATCAGAGTTCAAATTCATAGATAATCCTTCAACCCTCAAACGGCTATCGTTACCATATGGTAACGCGCTCGGACCTGACTTGTGGCGTGATCTCTCGTCTTAGTTGTGAACGTACGTAAGTGAGGTTAGGAGAACATATAATTCACATGTTGTCAAACAGTATTCATCTTATAAGAACCAATTTGCTGCGGTTACAAAGTTTTACAGTTGTTTGAATATTGTGTGTAAATTATTCACAAAAACATGGACATCCGCTTTAAGTATATTTACTTCATTTGTATCACATATTTTTGAAATATAATATAAATTCCTTCATGACAGATTATTGTTTGAGGGGTTATGAATGCAACACTTTTCTGAGTTATTGGTGTGCTATTGTTTACTATTTTGAAGCTTCACCATAAGGTAACGCTAGCCGATTACGGTATACAAAAAGGAACAAATCTTTAGAATGTACTATTTCATTGCAGAGATGCTCTCACGTTGGAAAAAGCTCCACAAATGGCGTTTTCCGAAGATTTAGATATAGACGAAATTTATATAGAACCTCCCGTCTGTGATGGGGCTCTCACGGACGAAGATTCAGGAGATGAAGACAATCCTGGGTTAATAGACAATCTCAGCGGAAAACAACTGACGGCAAAGGCTGAAAAAAAAAACAGGAAATGAAAAAATATTTGTGGGATTTAACGATTTGCACCAAGAAGCTGAAGTTGAAAATAACGCAGAAAGCGGTCCGACACGTTTTATTTGCATCGACCAGGAGTAAATGAGATAACTTGGATAGATGGTAGCATTATTCCTCCTAAAAAATTTTAAAAGTATAATTATTCAAAGTACGAAAATAATTCTGTTGTAGAAATATTCGAAATGTTCATTGATAGTGAAATCATAAATATATTAGTCGATCAGTCTACAAAGTATGCTTCGTTTCTGAATCAACCTAACCCAAAAATTTCCAATGAAGAAATGAAATGCGCAATTACCATTTTAATTTTGACTGGGTATAGTGAATTGCCCGGAAAATATTTTTATTGGGACCCGAAAAGCGACATGAACAATGTTTCAGTTAGCGATGCAATGAGACCGGGACTGTTTCAAACAATTCTAAGGTATTTTTGCGTGGATAACACCCAACCACATATTTCCGACAAAATGTGGAAATTACGTGCGCTAATGGATATACTGAAATAAAAGTTTATTGAACACTGGATACCGGAGGACCACTTGGACTTTGATGAGTCCATGATCAAATATATCGGACGACACTCGTGCACAGAGTTTATCAGGGGCAAGCCCATAGATTTGGAAACAAAATGTGGTGCCTCAACGCAAGTTCCGGGTATCTCGTAAATTTTGACATCTACCAGGGCGATAATCCGAAAAGCAATGAAAATTATGAACGTGAATTTGGTGAATTTGCTGCGCCTCTCATGAGTATGATAGATACATTTCCAAAGGAAATGGAACACCTTTCTCATAAGTTCTATTTCGACAATCTATTAACAAGTTTCAACATATTATACTTCCTGAAACAAAGAGGATATGACGCAACTGGAACGATGAGAGAAAATCGCATTCCCAAAACCTGCCCTTTACAGCAAAATAAACAACTGATCAAGTCCACTAAAAGAGACGAGTTTGATACAACAATTGACAAAGAAGACGGAGTAATACTGGTGAAATGGATAGACAATAACGTAGTAATTGCAGGTTCCACGTGCAACGGCATAAACCCTGTTTTGATGGTGAGAATATATTTTCGAACAGATAAGAAAATAGTTCCTGTGGTACGGCCATCCATTATTAGTCATTAGTTATGATAGTTGTATGGGATGGGGAGTAAATGGATGGAAATATAGTACAGGATCAGCATTAGGCGGAAGAAATGGTGGTGGTCCATATTCACTTGGTTATTAGATGCTGCTGTAGTCAACGCTTGGACTCGTTACAGAAATTGTAAAAATAAATCATCTATTAGTCAGTTAGTATTCAGACGGAAAAACGTCCAAATTTATATCCAGAGATATGCGAAAGGCATATTAGTACCGATACCTGAGGAGAAAAGACGAAGATGCGCTGGGAAAGGATGTTGTTCATGTATTCGTACAATGTGCAAAAAGTGTGATATTGGCCTATGTGTGGAATGTAACAACATATTCCATAACAAATGGTTTCCTGACTTCTTGTGTGTGGAATATAACTATATTTTTCAATAAAAATAGGGTCCAGACTTTTTCATTCTTAATCGGCCATCGTTACCATATGGTAAAGCCTTTTTTTAATATCTATTGATTGGAAATTCATTTTGATACTCAAAATGTATTTAAGAAACGTCTATTAGTGAGATTCCTCCATATTTACTTATTACAAAAAAAAGAAAATTTCGCTGTTAAAGGGTTGATGAAAAATAGACATATCTCACCAATACTGGAATAATAACACCTACAGGGTGTTACAAGGTTTATACAAAGGTTGGAAGGCAGTTTGCGTTCCTCATCTAGAATATGTCTTATTTTTTCGGACCCATGATTCATCAATTTGCTCGATGGCAATTACTGATTCAATGAATAAATTCTGGAAATTTCTTTTCCGACAGGTCACGCCATCGATTTTTCTATATTACTCCATCAAGATAGAGATAAGGTGGCTCCCGCTAATTATAACTATATCCGTACTGAAAAAGGTAGGATCTGAGATCGCCCCACAAGCAAACATTTTATTATCCGAGGATGTTATGTAATGACAAACATTGTTGTCAGCTCCACTGAGATTCATTACTTTATTGTAATGGGAACATTTCTGATTAAAAACTTTTCTTGTCTGTCAGTAAAAATATCAAGCTTTTCAACTAGGTTGTGAAATTTCAAAATATATTTTGGTAATTTTGGAAGAACAGCTGATCTAGCGAGATATAAGTTGTTCATCGTTTTTAAAATATATTCAGTCGTAACTGATTCACTCAGAGCATTAGATTTTATCACATATCTCACCACTTTTATAAGTTTTTCCGATAAATTTTCAACTGCCACTTTTTTTGCTGAATTTTTTAGTACTTGCCTCAGTTATCCCTTCTTGCTTTAGAGTTTCTCCACGTCTACCTTTTACTATTTACTGAACTTTCATGAAAATTCAATATATAACCGCCGATAAGTGACATCGGTTTGAAACCCGTCCATTTCAAACACACTTTACTATAAGATTTTTCAGAGAGAATGAGGTTATATGTTACAACCGCTGATATCACCCTCTCAGGTTAAACCTAAAGTAGTTGTCTTTTTTGAAAAATAAACAGTTATTACTTTTTTTCCCGAACTGTGTGGGTGATACCATTTAAAATAAATATAAATCTGGCAATTTTTACCTACCACGAGTCAATATGGGTAATACGATAAAGTACCTCTTCTATGAGGGCTTAAAGGAATATAGTGAATTACCTGTAATTATTGAGGATTCTAAAACGATTGTGGAGTTTAAGAATCTAATAATGCATTTTAGAAAATGAACTGGAAGTTCGGACGAAATATTATTAATTAACTTGTTCTTAACATTTGTAATTATACAAACATGTGTAACATTCATCTTATAGCTACATGTTATGATTAAACAAATTTGTCACACTGTCAACTTGATAATTGAGTTGATAATTGTTCTAAATCGCTTTCTCAGTTGATATACCAACCCTCAGAGGTTAATGAAAACTTGTACGAGTTAAGATCACGGGGGCCTCACCTTTTATAGTGGGATCCGAAACCACTCTTGGGGCTTTGGAAAGTTTTTGTGCTGGGAGTCAAAACATTGGGCACAAGACTAACGCTCGTACCACTGAGCCACTAGCACCGTGTATTCTATTTGAATTGTACCCACTTACTCACTTTTTTACTTTTTGTTGTTGTTTTTTTTTTCGTGTATTTTTCATATAATTCACTATACGTAGTTATAATTTAATTGATTTGTACATATAAGCTGTTTGTGTATTCGGATTTTCTATTATTCAATAAATTTCATTCATTCATTCAATATTGTTATAATATTCACCAAAATTTTTAAACATAGAATTATTCATGGGAGTCACTTCGAACCCTAGCGGGAGCCATATCGGTCGACTTTTCCCCAAGAGAGATTGGTTATTATTGAATATATTTGATTGGAATTCATGCTCGGTATCTATTATAATATTTTAGGAGTGTGGAAACAAGTAGATACTTACATTTTTAGGAGTAAGATTTCTCTTCATATGCGATTTTTTTCGTGCTGATTACGAATCCAGGAAAAAAAGTATTGTTTGCTCATTATATGCTTTTTTTTAATAACCTCGGGCAATGTATTGTAATTTAATAAAATAATTCTTTTTAAGATCAATTCGTTTGAAAAACAAATATCAGAATTTACTCCCACAGTTTCTTGAAAAAACTTGTGACAATGTATGTGTTGAGGAATTATTCCTGAATAAGTTAGATGATCGTCAACAAAAATTATATGTTTGCAAATATCCTACGAATAATCTCCAAATCTCTATCAAATGAATCTTCCACTGCTACAAATCAGTGCAGCTTATTGAAATATACCTGAAAATTACGGTGATAATTTGAAGTTAATCTGTTACGAAGTAAGCCACTATTTATCGTGAATCCCACGGAGAAGATAATCATAATGAAATAAAAGAGTTGCCATACCAACGAATGTCAGTCACTGAAGAGATCATATGGGGAGCAATTTTTCAGATGGATTAGCCCACTACGATATACGTCTCTCTATCCTTGAATATTATAGTTTTTCCCTATGAGAATTGAAAATGTCAGGAATTTCTCATATGCCCATTGAGGAGAAGAACTTGTATGCATATTGCGTTTCTCCACGAATAGTGATGAAATATCTTTCTTCTTATCGGAAACTCCAAACGACTTCAGGAAAAAGAAATAATAACTAAAAGCAACATTTGTTGACTGGATAAATCCAACTCATGATTGTTGTTGACCGTCTGAGAGATGATATTAATGAGTCCAATGCGGCACATAACTTGTCACTTACAGAATACCATATATCTCGATTAGTAACGTTGAATCTGGGCACATGATTATAGAAGCAAATGGAAAGTAATCACACTAACACTCGGAGTTGTTGGTGAAAAATAAACCGGTATGCTTTTCCGTTGTAGATTGTGAGGGGTCAATATGGCTCTTCAGCGTCTCCGTACCTCGACCTATAAGATCTTTTGTACATAACCTTCCATCTTTTCAAGACCCGGGATTCCAAAATTCCTCGCGAAGTTCATTAGTTTCCTGGGAGCTTAGTTCCCGATGTTTGAGAGTGTCAATGAAAAGCCTTCGAGAAATTTCAGCCTTTTGCAAAATAGCTCTTGGCAGTTTTTTTTCTTCGGATGCTGGTCTCGTCGCCAGCTGCACCTTTGCCTCTTGGACTTTTTGTGCCTTCCGGTTTCACAGCACCCTACACCTGTACCAGTTTGTACAGGTTCATCACCGGTTGACAACTGTAATCTTCGGGGGTTAGCCTTGGCGCCCGAATATGGCTTGTCTTCTGCGTACTAGTGCCTCGAACTCCGACAATATCAGTTTGGCCGTTTCTGTCCCTTTGCCACTTTGTCTGCGGGAAAGTTCTCCGTTGTACAGCCCCATTTTGTCTAGGTGCCCTCTCATTGGAGTGTGACCAGTGAGAAAGCCCGTTAATTGTTCTGAATAAGTTCCCATTCTTCTTTAGTTTTTCGTTTCGACGGTTCTATGATAAATGTTTTCCCGTGGTGCATGAGAAGGTCTTCCTTCTAGCACTCTCTTCGTTTTCGTTTGACCCAGTCCCGTATGCAACTTCGAATGGCCGATTTTGTCACTCCGTGTGCAGGTTTTGTGCCAATATATGGTTGATGAGCCTGTCCTAGCTGGTTCATCAGCCCTCGAATCCACAGTGTCCTGGAACCCACATCAAAGTAAGTTTGTTGTGTTTTGCGAGGCACTGAGTTCTTCTCAGTATTTCCATATCATACTTGATGTCACTCCTGGGTTCGTGAGAGCCTTCACTGACGCCTGGGTGTCTGTGCATATTTTGATTCGTGCGTTGTGCACTTCCCCCATGTTGTTTTTTTCTCACGCATTGCAAGATTGCGTTCATTTCCGATTGGAATGCGGAAGTTTTCATTCCCAGTGAGGTACTCCAGATCCCCTCTCCAGGTTTACTCTTTGTCCATTCCCTTCAGTCTTGTATGATCAACTCGGAGTTCGTGTCAAAAAAGTATCTAGGAGTCGTGTTGGTTTCATTTGAAAATTGTTACTTTTCCCTTTATCTTGTTGTTTGTATTTTGTAGCCTTCAATCGGAAGAAGGTCCAGTAGTGCTTCTATGGCTGCTGTTGGTGTTGTTTTCATAGCATCCATTATGCTCTTGGCAGTTACAAAGCAGGTGTTCTACATTTCAGTTCACTGTCTGGTCTATCCATTTTTTCAAAGTGATACCGGTGAGCAGATTCGTTATCTATTTCAAGTCTCTCTAGTCCAAATCGAAAAGCTGTTCACCTTTCTTTGGCGATGGGCTCAGAAGCCTTTTCGCTTGTCTTTGCCCTGGAACCTTATTCCAGTGGGTTTTGATTTGGTTAGCTTTCCACCGCCGAAACACTTTGTTAATGTGGACTTTGGAATAACCACATGAGGGTTCTGGGCCAGGAAATTGAGTATTTGCTTTCTCATTGCCTTTGATTCCCTTGTGACATGGCACCCGCATTCTGATGTGGGTCAACAATAAGGTCAGTCTCATGACCTTATTGTTCGTAGCTAGTTGTCTTACGGTGAGTTTATATTCCCATTCCACATTGATACCTGGTGCAGTCTGAAGGCATTTTTTGCCGCTTCTTTCATTGCAGACAAGTGCAGTGGCGGAAGATTCAGCATAACCTCTGGTGCTGCAGTGGGGCACGTGAATAATGCATTCATCCAGTTCTGAACCATAAATCATCTATCATTTAGCCTAGTCCACAAGTAGACACATTTTTTGTTTAGAATGTTGCTTTTGTTCCCTAAATTGGTGACACTGATGACGAATCCACCACTATTTTTGTCGTGTTACATCAGATTCTAGAGGAAACCTATTTAATTATTAATTCCAACAGTTTTTGCAAGTTATTTCTTAAATTAGCAGTGCTCATTCTCAACACCAATATAATCAGTAAAATGAGTCATAACGTTGAATCTGTTTATGACATTTTTATTAAAATTGAAGTGTTTATGTTAACGTTTCTTTAACATTTTTATATTTGTCATTATTAAACTTGTACTCGAATATTTTCTCAGAAAAATGTGTAAAAACAATGCAGATGTGTTTTGTCATATTTATGGGAATAGTGTGCAGTCAAAACAACGACAAAATATAAAGACTTTGTAGAGAGAATGTTTGTGATCGGGTTGGAGGCATGTCGAGAATTCTAAAATTCGTCAATAACTCTCTTGGTGATCATAGACATCCAGACTACAAAAACATTATTGTAACGCTATTGAATAAGTTTTGAATACCGGGATGCAATATGAGCATTCAACTCCATTTTCTAGATTCACATCTCGATTTTTTCCTTGAAAATTTTGGTGATTTATTCGAAGAACAGGAAGATCGTTTCCACCATGATATGAAAAAAATGTAAACACTGTACCAAGGTCGATGGACTGGATTATGATGGCTGATTACTGTTTGTCATTAAAACACGATTTTCCTTTATAAATCAATAAAAAAATCTTTCCAAGACGTATTTTTATGGAAAAACGAAAAATATATCATACATAGTGAACTCAATACTACTGAGGTTTATATTTTTCATCGATTTTTTCAATCACTAAAATGACTGTTTTTTCTTAAGCTGAAAACTTAGTCTATTCTCGATTCATCCATATGAATATTTTTTGCAATTTGTAAAAAAAAAATCTGATTAGAAGTAAAATGGTGGGTATCACTGGATTCAGGGCATCAGAGTTTTCAAATGCAGACCTGTGTAATTCTAAAATTCATTTCATTTTTCCATTTATTCAATTATTTATAACTGAGGCGAAGGAAAGAAGAAATTTATTACCAAAAAGATAAAACGATTTTTTGTACAACTGCCATTACAAATGACCTTCATAGGTATGTGAATTTTTCACGTAATTAACACTAGTGGTAAAAGTATTTTCAACAGTGGTGAAAGTAAAATGGCGGTAGATACTCAATAATATAAAACTGTTCAATAAAAACATCAAAATGAAATGTTATAATAATAATCGGAGCATATTTATCTGCCTATGAGGAATTATTTACAAACATCAACATGTATTTGTCAGTTTGAACAATTAGTCATATACAGTATCGGAAAGTATTCATCTTGGGTATGGTGGTTTCATGAGAGCGCAAAGAATAGCTTGCTATATGTTGAGAGAGCATTACAACTCGACTCGCTCGAGGAAGGGATATCGACGTCAAGTCACAGAGATAGGAGAGTCAGAGCGGTCAAGCTCAGGACGTCAGTATCATACCAGCAGCAGTCGGGAGGATGTGTGCGCTGCAATGAAGAAGAATAATTGACGATAATTCCACATCAGATAATTTGAACAAATTAAACTGAATCATTGATTCAATTGAATCTGTCGGACGACAGGTAGATCAAAATATCTTTGGTGCCGTGGTGGCCGCGAAAACAAAAGAAAATTCTCAAACATAAACAAAAGCAGACGATATTTCTGTAAGACAATAAAAACAAAAAACTCATTTCTTACAGAAAAACAATTATTTCTTGAATGGAGAGAAAAAAAATATTTACAGGAAGAGACAAACCAAATTAAATATTTTGTGTACGGAATTATTTTATTAAATGTTCGAACAAACCACCATTTTGGGCCAAACAATAGCCGAATCTATTGTACAATTCTGTTCTGGTAGCCACAAGGGTAACTGGTGTTACCTGAGCACATAACTGAATAATTTTTGCCCTCAGTTCATCTAAATTGGTGGAACGTTCGAACTCATGCCAATATACCTCCGATTTCAGCATGCCCCAGAAATACAAATCGAGAGGTGCTACATCTGGTGATCGAGGTGGCCAGTTGATTGTACCTCGCGTACAAATAAACCATTCGGGAAATAATTGATTCAAAAATGTAACCACCGTGCCTGCATTGTGGGCCATCTTGTTGAAACCACACGTCGTCGTTAAAGTAAATCGGAAGAGCGCGAACTGCAGGAATAATTTGATTTTACAAGAGTTGCAAATATTTTGCTGCATTTAAATTCCCTCCAATAAAAATGGGCCTATGACGTGATCGCCTGAAAGTCCCGTCCACACATTTAATTTGCTTGGGTACTGTGTCCTCACAGCACTACTCAAATGTTTATTTTTACGAGACCAATAACGTACTACGGATGGGTTGTGTTTCCGATGAATTGAGAAGGACGATTCATCGGTAAATAACACCTTTTTTAGAAAGTCATCATTTACACGAAATGCCCTATTGCATTTTTCGACCATCGTTTCACAAAACTTCATACGTCTGAAATGGTCTCCAGGCAAAAGTTCTTGTGTGGTCTTGACTTTGAAACAATGATAACTGTTTCTCTTCAAAATATTCCTTACAAATCTTTCATTCAAATTCACTTCGTCGGCGATCTGTCTACTCGAACAAGGTGTCGTTTTCGCCAATGCACACACTTGTGTTTCTCTTATTTCCCGTTCCTCGGGTATTTGTCTGGGATGCAGTGGTGGATTTGTGGCACAACATTTCTTGCAATGTGCTGCCACACACCCAAAATTGTGAAATGTATTGATAATTGAAAGGACAGTCGCTTCCGTAGGTACGGGTCTATCTGCAAAAGCCACTATGAATAGATTTCTAGTATCTTGTACAGAATTACCTCCAAAGTACCACTTAACGATCTGTACTTTCTCTGCGGTTGTGTAAACAGGCGGCATGTTTCAAAAGGTAATAATTGTCACGGTCTTTTGTTTTCGCAACCACGGCTCGGCAAGAATGAGTCGAGTGGCTGTTCGCTGTGCGCTGTGTCGCATTGCCACGTGGTCAGTTAATGTGTCGGGTGGGGTAACAGGAGGGGCACACAGCAGTGCGTCTCTCTTGTTTATGTGGTTATCATATCATTGCGTTCCTTGTTGCTCGTGTAGATTTCTGTCGATACCCCAGATAAATTGTTTCCGATACTGTATATGAGTTCTTAATTAGGACTGGAATAGAAAATCAAATAACTATCTGAATGAAAATGCAAATTTTCAAATTCAGATTTTTCCTTTTGAGTTATAGGGTCCTTTCAGAATATCGATTAGATATAGTTCAATGTCCAGCGTGGCTTTAGCCGGGGCAGTAGTTGTTTTCACAAAAAAAAAACATTTTTATCGTGGATTTTTCAATTCACAAAAAAATCTTTCTATTCAATATTCAATTGATAAGTTTTCCTTTCCAACATGAATACCCCACAAGAGGTTATCTTGAACGATGGAAGATAGTGACTAAAATTTATCTTTCAGTCGCAGATGATTCCACATCTGATTTTATGAACATCCTGTTCATATTTTCGAACGAAACAACTCATTCCACTTAGGAAAAATATGAATGTTTCAATGGGTTTTTTCAATTTGGTTGGTTTCCTGGGGAATAAAACACTCCGAGGGCATTCTCCGGCGGCCGTTTGAACAAGGCAATATTCAGTTATAATCAAAGTCAAGTAGAGCTCAAATTATGAATGATTTTTACATGCGAGGCGATTTTTCATTTGGTCTCTACAACTTCAAACGGTTGCAGGCGAAACAATCTCATGTTCAGGCTTGCCATATCGGCTTCTATTTATTCCGGTCAGGGTACGAGTACATACCGAGAGCAGACATCCCAAATTATGGAGTATATGATTAGGAATTAAAAAAAGGAACAATTTCATCAGTAACTTTGTGCAAAACCGTCCGTTGTACTGGACTGAGTTTTCATCATTTTCCGCGGGAAAATGAATGTTACGTTCTGGTGCAGACAAATCTAGGATTGAGCAAGTATAGACAGACTACGAGCCTGGATAATGTCCTGAAAATCAAAAAACCTGTCTCTGATTACATGAAAGTTCTCTCCATTTTACCAAAGAGGACTATATCATTTCTAGTAAGGGTTAATGTATAGTTAGTCCACTCATGCTCCCTGAAAATAGCTGAAAGACATTTCTTACGTGCTTTTACCTCCTGAACACGGCGGTCTCATACAGTTTCCGAATTGAAGCCAATTTTTTCTGTTCTAGAACCATATTTTAAAGCTCCGTTTTCTCTTGCAAAAAGCACTCAAATTGCCTCCTTCTTCCAAACAGCATAACTGAGAACACTAAATCACTCATTTTCGGTACAATTTGGCACAAAATACAGTTGGTTTTATCGGAAGAATCCTCCTTCAACACACGAATTCATGTTCCTCAGACAAAAACACGCGAGAAAAGACTTTCAGCTATTTTCAGGGAGCATGAGTGGACTAACTAACTATACATTTACCATATATTCTTGGAATAAATAACACTACACAAAAAAACTGGAAACGAATACAAATGGAAATATTTTGGGAAAAACTCAAAACACAAGTGTATAACCTCCAAGAAAACAGACAAGCAATGTACTTATATCTAGTTTAAACTTCTACCACTCTGGCGCTGGCATCTAATGTTTGATTTCCAATAGTATTGACAAAGCTCAGCGGGTCCAGGACGGTAGATTTTACTTGCTTTCGACTGGATTTCGAACCTGGATGATGGATGCGGAATGAATAGTTCTACTCAACGTTATGCCGAGTAAATGAAATACTCAATTTCCAAAACAGATTAAATAGTTTCATTCTACTCAATAAATTATAAACAGGCAGGGCGGCTGATGGCAGCCTCGAACTCTTAAAAAAATGGCAAGCAAATTATAGTATGTAAGCGGGGAGGAGGGCATTGAATTTTGGCGTTATACATTTTATTACAGCCACCAAAAGCACATGCGGGGAGGGAAGTCCTACGGAGTAGTATGGAAGCTCAAAAACGGAGTGCAAAGCAGCAAATTCTGAAGTAACAGTGTTGGAAATTAAAGCGGGTATGAAATACAAACTTACAACCAAGGCGATGGGTTAGATTAACAGTTCATGATGCACCGCGTGGACGGACCTAGTTCATTTTTGCTGTTATTGTAAAGCTTCTCTGAATCATTTTGGATTTTCTACTTCTGTATATAGCGAAACGCTAGAGTATCAACCACCACAGTGACAGTACTCACTCGCTTCCCCTTTCTATCTATCTTGCTTACAAGGATACGTATTTTGGATCGTATGGACTGAGAATCTTGAGTGTCTACTACCCCAGTGACCGTATCCACTTGTTTTTCCTATTCATTCATCTCATTCACACAGATAACTATTCTGGATCGTATGGAGTGAGACGCCAGAGTGTCTACCACCCCAGTGACCTTATCCACTTATTTTTCCTATCTATTTATCTCATTTACACAGATAACTATTCTGGGTCGTATGGAGGGAGACGCTAGAGTGACAGTGACAGTGACCGTATCCACTTGTCTTTTCGATCTACTTACCTAACTCTCTTTTCAATAAATAGATTCTCACATCACATCCATGGAATGTCACCCAACGAAAAGGATGCTCACCAGTTTGTCACTTGGCAACACTGTGTCTCGATATTCTGGTTTGGTTCAACCCAGCAAACATGAGGAATTTAACGGGCAGGTCGGCAGAGGCACACCGATGTCGGTAAATAATTGGAATGATATCAGTTTTGTCGCTTTGGCTGAACATACGCATATTTATTATGGATGTTTTGGATTTAGCCAGAAATTACTCGTTAAAGATTTGCGATAATCGCGCCGATGTCGTTTTGGCATAACGCGCCGCTCCGCTGCGACCTCTGTAATGAAAATGCAACATTGGCATTACACGTTGGCAGTTGACCCTACTGCTGATTTCGTGTAGGATGTCAAATCGCGTATTTTCTTTTTTGTCTGATCATTGTCATTGTGGTATATGGTCATGAAAAATAATCACAGTGACTGGATACGATAATTTTTTCAGATTTGTGTGTTGTCAATCTATCTATTCGGTGAAATATTTTTCCAGGCCAGCTTGAAATGCAATATCTGGGAAACCATTGAGATACAATAAAAATGATTAGAATGGAGAAAAAGTTGTCGACTTTGGTAAATAGGAACAATCTGGCCCTACAGTTTCAGAAATCCTCTACAATTATATACATAAGATATTGGATATCATTTTTGATGGTGAGCTCGTAACGCGCTACGGCCTCCTCCAACTCAAGTGGAGAATCAAACCTCTCAGGAGCACAGTAACCTGTCTCCAGAAGAGAACGGATCCTCTCCCAGTCCACCTTGGTGCACATGCGATCTGTCTGGGGTAGTGGATCACCCCCTAGAGTTAGAATCACCGGGTTGTGATCAGAGCCCAACTCGGAGAGAGTGCGAATGTCCCAGTTCCAGGTGAAGTTTCTGGCCAAAGCAATTTCTAGCACATCGGGCCTGAGATGACTGAAATGCGTCGGCTCACCCGGAGCCAACACCTGGTATTCATACCTGTCGAAATGTTGCCACAGTCGCTTACCATTCTGATTGGTGACACGACTCCATTGTGTGTGCAATTAGTGGCTTCAGAGAGTGGAAACAGCGAATTGTATATATCTAGTCCATGAATCAGTCGATTTTGAGTGTTTGGTAAATTCATTGGGTATAATAATGACCTATCTTCCTGATCTAATTTCACTGTTTTCAAAGATATAATGCTAGATTGTTCTTAGGCGCTTATATAGGCCATTTTGTTTTCATTGAAATCCCAACAGTGGAATGACGCGGTTGATTAGTAGGATGCCCGCAATCGCACCATAATCTGTACCATGCATCTTAACTGTCTACCCGCTGAAGTCCCGCTATGTATTGAAGTGGGCGGTAGTCTGGATGCCTACTGCGGGCCGTCGCAACACGGGCTAGCCGGGCCGACGACGTATCATGATTATGGCCCGCTTATGTTGTCTGTCGGCTGTTTTCAAAGTGCCTCTAGAGGCCCACGTGTAACATGTTTGCTGGGAAGTCGGGTATGAAACGGAACTGAGCTCTCACGCAAAAGTGAATAAATCTCAGCCACGTTCTCCCTCTCCTGACTATTTTCTCTATCATATACGTACTGATAATCATGGCACTATAGTTAATGCAGCATATTCACGGTAAAGATTCATGTAGTTTATAACGTGGCGAAAACTTCGTTGAATGTTGGGTTTGGTGCCCGGAATATGAATTAGTGATAGGTTTTTTGTTTCTTCAATGTCATCCACGTTCAATTTGCAGAGTTTTCACAACGGCACGCTCCCAATAATCCAAAAATGGTTTCCACTTTTATCATGAGATATTTGGTATCAGGAGCTCCATTCATGAGTTTTTCGGATGGTATCCGGTATATAAATTGATGGTTACAATATCTACGTTCTTCTTGATTTTCAATATAGCTTTCATCATGGGGAATTTAAATTGCAGCGTTGATGACAGACATTACTTTCTTCATTTGACTCCATTCGATGAATCCGTTGAAGGCAGTTTCATATTGTTTCCAGGATTTTCCAGGCATTATGGATCCCCTAATTCTATATATAGCAGGACGCTAGAGTGTCTACTACCACAGTGACAGTACTTACCCGCTTTCCCCACCTATCTATCTTGCTTGCAAGGCTGAAAATTCTGGATCGTATGGAGTGAGACTCTTGAGTGTCTACTATCCCAGTGACCCTATCTTATTGTTTTTCCTATTCATTCATCTCATTTAGGCCCGGTATTTTCACCTCCGGTTATACTAGGAAAAAATAAACCAATGGTTAGAATGTGCATTTGCTAATCAATAACCGTTAAACAAAGCCTATTCTAACCGTTGGTTGCCTCATTCCTAGTATAACCGGATGTGAAAATACCGGGCCTTACACGGATAACGCTAGCTTGTCTACTACCCCAGTGACTATCCACTTGTTTTTTTTATCTATTCATCTCATTTACAGGAATAACTATTCTGGATCGTATGGAGTGAGACGCTAGAGTGTTCACTACCCCAGTGACCGAATCCACTTGTTTTTCCTATCTATTTATCTCATTTACATGGATAACTATTCCGGATCGTATGGAGTGAAACGCTAGAGTGTCTACTACCCCAGTGACCGTATCCACTAGTCTTTTCAATCTACTTACCTAACTCTTATTTCATTGAATCGATTCTCACATCACATCAATGAACAGTCACCCGACGAAAAGGATGCTCACAAGTTTGTCACTTGGCAACACTGTGTCACGATATTCTGGTTTGGTTTCACACGCGTTCTCCTGACTATTGATACCATTCCAAACGGTTCTACGTCGAACCGTTCAGTAGTAAATAGGGGGGTCTATAAAAAGCCGCACTGTATGAAAAAAAAATGGAGAAGAGTTCAAATCTCTCTGAACACTTTTGATATTTTCATGTTATCTGGCTCAAATAAAGGAAAACGGAAATTCTATTTCCTCCCTAATATTTCTATGTAATCTGTTTCAAATTAAAAGAAAGAAATATAACCCTCACACAAGGATAGAGACAGTACCTACTTGGGTTTCAATCCTGATATCTAATATTTAACTTTGAAATCCAGAAATGTCAGAATACAATGATGTTCTGTTTAATGGCGAAAGGAAAACTCAAATAGTATCTGATTGACACCAGCTAATAAACTTCAAATGATAGGGTAAACAAAAATTATTAATTCTCAGAAATGGTAATTTACGGCGATTTTGTATTTGTTTATTTGTTTATTTGTGTGTGTGTGTTCAGAGAGGGAATAAAGAAGAATGAAAGTTGTAGAGCTCATAAAGCTCTATAAAAAGACCTATAGTTTGCCAATATTGTCATAGAAATGAAAGATTGAGATTTTTTGTATCTTCAACAGCCGCTATTTTGAAACTATTGGACCGATTTGGCCCATCTTCGAACTCATTGGAGGCATTGATGAAAAATATTTTTGTGACCAATTCTGTTCCATTCTGTTGAAAAAAGTGGCCTCCATAGATGGTATTTTTGTGCTCTGGGGACCATATGATCGGTGAATATATATCAAAACTTATTGAAAGTCTTTTTGCGATGACGGGACCGATAGGTAGTATTTCCATTGAAATCTAGCTAATAACAAACATATGGATAAAGGGTAAATTTCGTCATCTACACTTAACATATATGTTATTATTATGTTATCTTTTTGTGTATAACGACGAGATCACAGTTCGAAGTCTCGATTGAGTTAATGCATTGAAATTCAATGGAATAATTCTATAGTCGTTTATCTGACACGATGAACTGACATTTCGTGTGATCATTAACAAAGAATGTAACCGAAAAATAAAGAGAAGCAAATGCCGATTTAATGTTTATATGACGGCTATTTTGAATTGATGTTCATCCAGAGTATATTTTTCTCGGTTGATTATATGTGCACGATGATTTAAAAATAGCTTTATTAGAGAAGCGAAATTATACCGCGCTTACATGAATGGATCAAAGGAAATAAACATGCTCTGTAATGAGAACAAACTTTCAATTAAATATCAAATTTTCACATGTAGACTAACTGATTTATGACCTGTCGAACGATTTCACTTGACAGGTAAAGTATCAGTTAGTGTATTCACAAATTTGAGAGAAAATATTGATTCATAAATAAACTTATGTTTCGATAAGCGGAGTCACTTCAAAACATTTTACTAAAAACAAACATTCAATCAAGTGAAGCTGAAATGAATTATTGAGTGAGTTATTCAGTTCCAATATGAGTTTTGTCCATTAAAAATTGATATTCAAGAAATGTCCGAACCCGAGTATAACCAATATTTTTTCGTATATTGACAAAATTCAGAAAGGTACTTTTGACGCGTTGTGATTGAATGTCAATAAAAACTAAATGTCAAACAAGTATGTTCAGGATCTTCTATCACTATTACTGAAAACGAGTGTAACCTTGAGGCTCTTACTCTTTGAGCTTCAAACAAGTTGTAACAGTCATTCACGGATTTGGAATTTCGACTGGACAAGGACTGGAGACCGGTCTCCAGCCCTTCCCATGATGGTGGTTCTCAAAAATGGCCAAGAAAGAATTTCGAATTAAATTTTGAAAAATTAAATTTTCATAGAGGATGCAGCTTTTACTAACCGGGATAGGTTGATAGATAGCCCATCACTCCAGGGAATGCCTGGGACGTTTAAAGCGCGAGGGGTCGTCTATGTTGTAGTCAGTTGCTTCCTTCACGAGGGGGTTCTCGTGGGTTATTGAACAATAGAATACTCTCCGATTTCGGTCTCTGATTATACTCCTGACGGAAGGCAGGTTCGAATCTCCAAGTATCCGATCATTCCGCACATACCACGGAGCGTTCGCTATCATCCTCAGGACTTTCATTTGCGCCCGTTCCAGGACGCGAATGCTAGTCCCAGGCGGCTCAGGCAGACAAAATGTCAGGCCTGAACATCATTTTATAGATCTTGACTTCATTTTTCGAAGAAAGTTCACTTCCTCTACTGATTAGAGGGTAAAATGCGCAGATTTTCTTCACAATTTTTTATTTGATTATATTCACATGGGACTTCCAGGTGAGCTGAGCACGGTAATCCCTAAGTACTTGACTTGTTCCGAACAGTCCATCTCCCTTCGAAAGATGGTCACTCCCCTCTCCGGGTTGTTTGTTTTGCGACCCATCGAGATCGCTTGTGTTTTATCGGGATTTAACTTTATTTTCTACTGTTGGAGGTCGTTTAATGCATTCTGCATATGAACAACACCCATCAGGTGGTTTGCTGACGAGGAAAGTAAGGCCGCATCATCGGCGAACAGGGAGATTTTCACGTGCTTGGTTCGTGGTATATCGGAGGTGGAGGATGTGTATAATACAGGAGACAGAACTGCTCCCTGGGGAACGCCGGCCTCAATTCATCTCCAGTCCGACAGGAAATTGTCAACCTTGGTCTGAAGTGTCCTACCCATGGAAAACGACTTCACCAAGCTTAAAGGAAGGTGGAAATCGATTCATTTGTAGAGCAGGCCTTCGTGCCATGTCATATGCTTTACTTATGTCTAGTAGGACAATATGAGAACTATTGTTGGTGTTTAGCGAAGTGTTTGTATTTTCCACCAGCCTCAAAACCTGTAGCTCTGTGGGGTGAAATTGCCTTTGCATGAGTCAGCAAAGGCTTGAGCTTTGGACTTGGAGTCATAGCACATACCGAGCTCTCCATGAATAGGGGGAAAATCATTCTTTTTTTACTTTAAATTTCGATTTGATTTCCAAAGTTGTCTGTCATTTCTTAAATTTTCTAATGTGTTGCCAAATCTATCGTTTCTATACTCGGTTACGTTATTTCTAACCTCCCTATTCAACTCATTCAGACGGATTCTGTCCGCAGGGAACATATTCCTTTGATAGGCCCTTCTGGCCCAATTACGATCAAGAATAATATTTTTAATTCTTCGCGGAAATTCATCCTGATATCTAGGAGCCGGTTCCCTTCGGGAGGAATACCTGAGAGCATTTTTGATGGTGAGCTCGTAACGCGCTACAGCCTCATCCAACTCAAGTGGAGAATCGACCTCTCAGGAGCACAGTAACCTGTCTCCAGAAGATAACGGAACCTCTCCCAGTCCACCTTGTTGGACATGCGATCTGTCTGGGGCGGTGGATCACCCCCTAGAGTTAGAATCACCGGGTTGTGATCAGAGCCCAACTCGGAGAGAGCGCGAATGTCCCAGTTCCAGGTGAAGTTCCTGGCCAAAGCAATTTCTAGCACATCGGGCCTGAGATGACCGAAATGCGTCGGCCGATCCGGAGCCAACACCTGGTATTCATACCTGTCGAAATGTTGCCACAATCGCTTACCATTCTGATTAGTGACACGACTCCATTGTGTGTGCTTAGCGTTCAGATCACCCATAACCGAAACAGGTTGATCTGTTTCCATCAAGAGTGTATCGAGCGCTTCAGGAAGTATTCGATTGTTCGGAGTGTTATAAGCACTGATTGAACACATAGGACCCAAACAAGTATGTGGAAACATATTACTTGATTATCCCTAAGTAGGTGTTTCTATAGGCCGGAAATTCGTTTATTCATAATGAAAAGTACGTGTTTTTATTGGCCGAAATCTGTTTCGAAATGAAAATCCGTGTTAAAATGGACAATATTGATAAATCGGTAACAGATCTTCAATTCGCGTATTATAATACGGGAGTAGAAAAACAATATTTTATTATTGTGTAATTACAAGTATATATTGGACAGTGTATATTGATTATATGGTTACGTGGAAGAGCAGCTATGCTGAAATTATCATTCCACGTGTATATTTGAATATAATAAAAACACGCCAAGAATTTACCCCTGGGGCTTTACCAAATAATATTTCAGGTTCCCCGATGAGTAATTTTTCATCAGAATATATTGCTTTGTATCAGAAACGTAGGACAGTATAATTGAGAGGTGTAACGGTGAAGTTTGTTCCAAAGAATTATGCAATTCACAGAGATCACGAAAAATGATGAGATCACAAAAAATCCCGACAGGATATTCACCGGTCATGTTGTGATCTAAAATTTTGTGGCAATAAGAAATCGATATTGAAGTATTCGAAAACCGTTAGGGACTGAAACAAGGCGGCATTCTTCGAGGAACGATGTATCTACCATTCAGAGTTTTCGAACAAATATTTTTTTTTTCAGTTATAATATCGGATCTATATCAAAGTGAAATTCCGTATAGTTATTTTCCTGTTTTTTTTATTATAAGAAAGAACGATTCGTGCCACTGCTTTCAGGTTATCTTCGTGAAGTGCTTCCAATTTCGAAATTTACATACACGAGCCAGTTCTTTTATGAATACATGTCTACGAATCTGAAAGTAATATGGAGTGGCACATTTCAGATGAAAATGAAACATGTTGAGTTACTGACATCATATTATTCGAATTCTTCTTTATAAACTTATTATCATATTTGAGGTGCGTAGTTTCGCATCAAGTAAACATTGACATGTTGATATTCTAGAATAACCTCGATATGGTATTGTTTTTAGAAAACTACAAATCATGTAATAGCTTTGAGTTATTGAATTTGTTAATATTGTGATGCCGTTGGAATAAAAACAAATATATGATATATCAATGCTAAAAATTGCAATAATTTTATCTTTGATTTCATTTGGTAACGTGAAATACAATTCAGGAAAAACGTTTTGGGAGTTTTATTCTGGTCATGTATTTTTTACCAGAAAAAATAGCACTATATGGAATGACTAATTGGAAAATAATTCAATGACGAATAAAAACAACCTGGTGAATCAGATTAAGAGTTTTGTGTGGAGAGGGGAGGATTTTTTCACCATCTATTCTAATATCTTTTGGAAGTAAATTGTTAGTTTTGTTAGGGTGAGTTCCAATAACTGAAATCGCCATTAATTCTGTGTCGACGTTTCGACAAAGTTATCTTCAGAAAACTACACTGTGAAATGGGAATAAAAAATTTGTGAAAATCTAATGTTGACAGATTAAAATGGCGATAAAAAATCATATACATATACAGAAACAAAGAGAATAAAAATAAAATACATAGATTTTAAAATATAAATGAATTGGCATATATATATATATATATATATATATATATATATATATATATTATGAATATTGAGAGTTCGGGTTGAATCGCGGCTGGAAATTTGGCAATTTCGACGTTTCGGCTCCCCTTTTGGAGCCATTTTCAAGAAAAGGGGAATTATGCACAACAAAACAACAAACCCTTGAAGGGGTTTTATTCAATTTTAAAGAACAGTCAACTCCATAAAATTACTAAATAGGATATTTTAACATATATATATATATATATATATATATATATATATATATATATATATATTAAGTATTTTATGTGTAGGTTATCCATTTTTTTATGAACAGAAATAATAAATATAAGATACTTTTTTTTTGTTTTTTTAAATAAATTCCATTTAATTTTAGGTTAGAAAAATTCATTTTTTGAACTCGCATTTAGATTTCTTTCCGGAAAATCTCGGTGCTGTATCAGATGAGCATGGTGAAAGGTTTCATCAGGATATTATGCAAATTGAAAGACGCTACAATGGAAAATGGCCAGCAGCAATGCTTGCTGATTTTTGTTGGTCGATACGCCGAGAAACTTCGATGAAAACTACAAAATAACTTGAATTATATTACCATAATGCGATAAATATACTAATATTTCTATAACTTGTGACTGTAAAATTACCATTTTTCATTGTAAAACTTAGAC
The DNA here is from genome assembly GCA_018342105.1 of Gonioctena quinquepunctata. NCBI lineage: Eukaryota > Metazoa > Arthropoda > Insecta > Coleoptera > Chrysomelidae > Gonioctena > Gonioctena quinquepunctata. Next base: position 13,339 of record JAFIRS010001320.1, on the reverse strand, counting down.
CGTAGTCTTTTTTCACTTTTTTGTAATTGTTGTTACTGTGATATCGTTTTTTAATTAAAAGTACAGTGTATTTAAAATCTATGTGCTGTATTTATTAGCATGTTAAATTCCGTGTTTAGGGCACCAAATATGATGTTATCATGCATGAAAACAATGAGGAGAAAAAAAAAAACTGCAGACCAGTGTTATAAACAATTTGCAAAAGTGTCAAAATCGTCGATTCGAGTACCGAGCGATAAGCTCTGCTTCATTTTGAAATTCATTTTGGCTTCCGCCATTGACGCGACTACTTTAAAAGGTTTTCCCAGCACCTTTTCATTCATGCATTTATTTTAATATTTCTATTGTTTCGACATGACTGTAGAGTGTGAATTAAGATGTGTGATTTAAAAAACTGATGTGCTCCCAACGGCTTGTCTCTCTCTAACAATTGCGAAGTTAGGTTTTCATATTTTTTCATAATGTATTATTTCTTTTTCATATTCTAGATCACCAGATCTTACTCCGCGAGATTTTGTTTCTCTGGGGACCAATTAAAAATCAGGTGTTTAACACAGCATCAACTACTAGTAAAGAACTGGAGTATAAAGTTAGGGTGGCATTCCAGAACATCACTGCGGAACAGTTAATCAATGTGGTGCGCGCAACAATTGAAAAAGTTGAACTTTTCCGGGATCAAGGAGGAGGTTATTTTGAAAATTTGAAGCCATAATGGACTAATTTGCGACTTTTCTTAAAACGACTCTGGAGTTATGAGCCGAAAAGTCGTATTTTTCCCATGTTACTTGATCAAGCGATTTACACGATCCATGGCATTCTAGACCGAAAAATAAAAATTGGAATGAAAATGACTTTATTCATCAAATATTGACGAGTGAGGTGTTGTTGGATTTAGAATGTCATTCTCGATCGAAATAAGTAAAAATATATAGGATGTCCCATTTAAAAATCGAAAGTTGGGGTCATTTCCAGTCAAACCGGAAGTACGGCAAAGCGAGTAAATATGTAAAAAAAAATTAATTGAACTATAATGCACAACCATCAAATTTTGTTTATCTATCTTGAATAATTAAAAAGTTATAGGGTGAGCCACCTTGGATAATATCGAGAATAAGAGGAATCTGTTTCGAATCAAAAGACCGGAAGTACGGCAAAGCGAGTAAATATGTAAAAATAGGTGTTCTTTTCAAATTCGTATCAGATTTCTCGTAGTTATCTTAGTGCAATAAACATGTGAAGCATCAGATTATTGATAGTGACACCTATATCTGTGCGGTGAAGTGTTTAATATCGTGGATTTTATAGCACGAAATTTCGTGATATTAACAGGTCAATACAAATGTACAATAGCTACCACGATAATAGTCGTGTTCATGCGTTTAACGCAAACAAATTTCTCTTATTCTCGATATTTGTTTGCGTTAAACGCATGAGGAGCACGACTATTGGTATCGTGGGTAGGCCTATCTGACACATTTGTTGGTGACCTGTTAATGCACGAAATTTCGTGCTATTAAAACTCCACGATATTAGGTTTAAGCTTCACCGCACAGATTATAGGTGTCACTATCAATAATCTGATGCTGTTCACATGTTTGTATTGGCCTAAGGCTATCAACCTACGAGAAATCTGATACGAATTTGAAAGAGACCACAGGCCGTCCTGATGATTGGGAAACCATGAAACAGGCTGTAGACAGATGGTGGGTTCTTTTGGATTCGAAACAGATTTCTCTTATTCTCGATATTTGTTTGCGGTAAACGCATGAGGAGCACGACTATTGGTATCGTGGGTAGGCCTATCTGACACATTTGTTGGTGACCTGTTAATATGCACGAAATTTCGTGCTATTAAAATTCCACGATATTAGGTTTAAGCTTCACCGCACAGATTATAGGTATCACTATCAATAATCTGATGCTGTTCATATATATATATATATATATATATATATATATATATATACTTAAGAGAGATTTCTTGGATTATGGTTCTTCAGACAATTTATAAAAACTTATTAAAAATTTATTGTTTAAATTTTTTTTAAATAACGTTCCGCCTGGAGGCCCCCAGGCTTCACCAGATTTCTACAAAAAAAAATTTTTCCTTATGGGACATTAGCTATTTTGTGCATTATATTCTTACCTACAACACATATTCCTTTTTTAAATGGTTTATTGTTCAGCACATTGTGCTGTTTGGAGGTGTTTTCTTTCTTTTTCACCATTCTAGTGAGCAATAACAATGTCTCGAAACAAAATTGGTATCTTTTGTTCTTTATGAGTTGATCGTATGGTTTGGAGTGAACTGAAATTTTGACAAATGTCAGTATTTCGACGTCTTCAAGATTATTGATGGTTTGTTCGTTTGTGTTTGTTCTTTTGATGTTTGGGTATGAGTATATGTGGTTGTTCGTTTGGAAAAGATGTGGTAGAAAGCGTAACATTGGCATATTGTTCTTGTTTTTTTTTGGTAGGGAGGGTCAAACAAGGAAAACTTTTGTTTAGTCTTATTCTTTTAAACATTTTGGAGAATGGCTGTTGTTAAACTATGTTGTGGTATATTCGGCTGAGTTGTTTGATATCTGTTTTGTCATTCAATGCGTTTTTTTCTTTATATGAACCATTTCAAAAAATTCCCGCCGTTTTTTGGTATTTTTTTCTGTAGCTAAAATTTTGGTATTTTCATAATCAAACTCGTGATTTGTCTCCTTCTTGTGTTTGTTTAATGCTGTGGAGCAGTTTCTTGTGTATTTGTGTGATTTGATTCTGTTTTCTAAATGTTGCATGGTCTGACCGATGTATACTCCATTACAGTCAGGGTTATTGCATGGGATTTCGTAAACAACATGTGTGTTTTTACCTTTTGGATTTTTAGTTTTCGATTTGGAGAAAATTATTTTGTTAAAATTGTTGTGGCCTTTATGACCTATGTTTATGTTGTATGGTTTTAGAATTTTAAGTATAAAATGAATGGTTCAAGAAATATACTACTGTATATATATATATATATATATATATATATATATATATATATATATATATATATATATATTAGGGTGTGCCAAAAAACGACGATATTATTTTTTTTTTGCTCTCAGTCCAAAATATCTTAGAAGATGTCCCAACAAAGCTCCTGTTAAAAGCGGAGCTCAAAATTCCAATTCTAAGAGGTCCTCCATCGAACTTGAAGTTTTTCTGTTTAAATAACATGGGAAACATGATTTTTTATTGGTTTTTTGTCCTGCAAACTGTGATGAAATAATTTTAAGAAAAAACGAATGAATGGACCTTGTTCATTATTAAATTTGGTACAAAAAATTCTATTGAGTCGAATTTCTATCTTCAATATTTGATTTGTTATATAGCTTTAAAATTTAAAATTCCGGTTTTTGCATTTTTAGCTAAACTGTAAGAGTTGACAAAATTTGTAGTACTTGTGATATCCTATAAAAAAGTTCCTGTCAATTTTTTTATATCATCAATAACAACAAAATTACAGGCTCATGTATATTTATTTTTTCAAATTTTTGCTTTTACGAACTGAAATATCGATAATTGAAAAAAAAATTTGGTGCAAATTTGTTAACACATCAAACTTGCAAAAAATTAGGTGAGTAAGATGTTTCGTAGTATCAAACCATAAAATTTACAGACTGAGTCAGTCATATTTTTATGATTTTTCAACTACATTATAAAATGTATTGATAAAGGATATTAAATTTGATTAAAATATAAAAACCTTAGTCAATTTACGGCTAAATTTACTTTTGTAAATTTTGTATTCAACCTGTGGCTAAAAAATGTTAACAATATTATTGTTAATTTTACGATTATTTTTTGCATGAATGTTAAATAGATACAAATGAACACATTATTGAAATAAATATCGAAATTACAGAATAAAAACGTATCAATTAATCACAAACTATTAGAAATTAATCTGAGAATCACTTACTTGCTTCAGTAGTAAGGGTAGAAATTTGAATTTTTTTTTTACTAATCAATCAAATGATAATTATATAGTTTTGAACACATGAAAATATTTTCTTTTTATTTCTTAGAGTAAGCAGTTACGAGTGTATTTTTGTTAAAGTGAGAAAGTCTTTTACGACGCTCCTCGACCACTTGCAGTAAATATTGCTTCTGTTTTAGCATTTTTTTCAAAACCCTTAATTTTTGTGACCAGTGTATTTCAATTTGATCAGTTCATGAAATAGATTACGTAAATAGTGGGAATGTTACAAGCATTCAACTTTTGCTTATCACGAAAAAAAATTATACCTTCTCATTCACAGAAAAATTGTTTTTTTGAGCGAAGAAAAAAAACAAATTTTCACTTCTATCAAAATAATTTTCACTTTGTGTAAATTACAAAAAAAAATAATTTTAACTTTCTATTACTGCAAAAGTATGTTTGTTTTAATCTATGAAATTCTGGAAAACATTAGAGTAGAGTGAAAATAAATTGCTGATTAGGTAAGCATTAATTATTAAAATATTACCGAAAATATAGTGTGAGAAAAATTTTAGTTATAATAATAGAGTTTCAAAAGCAATACACGTGAGAAAATGAATTATATGAAAAGTGTATAAAATTTCATGAGAAGAGAAAACATTAAAAAATAGAAGTGAGTAGAAAATATCTAAAATACCAGCGTCAATGGCGTCTGAATTTGATTCTGAACTCCCAACCTGAACAATGTTCAAGTAATTTTCCAGGTCAACAGATGATATACTTTGTACCTCTTGAACATTTCTTGAAATTGTTAACAACTGACTGCCTTTACGGATTTCTCGACTATTACTTAAACATTTTTTTTGGGGAGAACTTAAGTTTTGCAAAGCATTTTGCGGAGCAATATCAAATAAGCAATCGAGAGAATCACTGAAATACTTCTCAACTAATTTTTGTGCAGGAGATTTTTTTCTAGCTTTGTGAACTTGCGTTTTTTCGATTCTCACAATGGAGTGATGTGAATTGTTTACAGGGAGCAAAAATGTATGCCATACTTTAACAACTTCACAAAGAACGAATTTGGAACTCTCGCGAATTTCAAGCTTTTTTGTTCGACGTATATAAAAAAACAAAGATAAAACATCGCTCTCCACAGGTAATGATGAACTATTTAAATTTTTTGACTCGAAGCCAACTAAATTTATGTAGTTCCGTTGGTTTGTTTTTTCAGACATTGTTTTTTTCTATCAAAAAGATACACGCGTTGCTGTTGTTGCAATAACTAGCTAAAAACTAACCTAAAAACCGAACCAATTAAATCAAAAGACAATACAATCTACTAATTGAATCAATCAAGCGGTAAGTGATCAATGGCGCGGAAATCGATAAATGTACAGAGGGCGCTAAAAGCAAGTTCTCAGAAAAATTTAAATTCAAATCTTCAATAGTCCAATAAGCTTAATTTTATTGAAAATGTTTAATCAGAACAAATCATTTTCAGAATATTGAAATAGTGAATAAAATATCAATTGAAGTGTAAAAATATAAATATTTTCACATTTTAAGCTAATATTAAAAATTATTGAACTAAAAATAACTGCAATTATATTGTGAATTGTATTTGCTTTTGATATCTTAATGATATTGTTATGTATTTTCGAAATGGACTGTATATTATAATTTTTTTTTTTTTTTTAAATTTATTTTTAAATAATGCTCTTGTTTGCAAAGTAATTTCTATATATTTTGTTTTATTTACATTGTTGCTATGGCAACCGCCATCCACTTTGAGGCACTGCGCAAGGTTGCCAGTTTGAACAATTAATCCAAAATATAATGAAAAGAAATAGAAAATAATCTTGGCCTCAACAGATATTTTATGTCCTTTATCAATATATTTTATAAAATAGTTGAAAAATCATAAAAATATGACTGACTCAGTCTGTAAATTTTATGGTTTGATACTACGAAACATCTTATTCACCTAATTTTGTTGCAAGTTTGATGTGTTAACAAATTTGCACCAAATTTTTTGTTTAATTATCGATATTTCAGTTCGTAAAAACAAAAATTTTAAAAAATAAAAAAAAAATTTTTTTTTTTAAACTTTTTAGCTAAAAAATGCATTAAACCGGAAATATTAATTTTGAAGCTATATAACAAATAAATATTGAAGATAGAAATTCGACTCAATATAATTTTTTGTATCAAATTTAATAATAAACAAGGTCCATTTATTCCTTTTTTTCTTTAAATAATTTCATCACAGTTTGCAAAAAAAAAAAATTTCCCATGTTATTTAAAGGAAAAACTTTAAGTTCGATAGAGGACCTCTTAGAATTGGAATTTTGAGCTCCGCTTTCAACAGGAGTTTGTTGGGAATTTCTAAGATATTTTGGACTGAGAGCAAAAAAAAAAATATCGTCGTTTTTTGGCACACCCTAATATATATATATATATATATATATATATATATATATATATACAGGAGATTCTTTTGTTTCCTTCTTTTTCATAATAATGTAAAGAATAAAGATTGTACTTGAATGAAGGTAACAACCAGAATTCGGAAAGACATTCCTCTGTCCACTACCACCTACTGTGGTGAAAGTTGGTTCATCAAATGAGCATAGCTATTGAACAAAAATGTATTGTCTAATTTTTTATTGGTGTTGCTTTGGAATTTTTCGATATTTATCATATCTTGTGGAATTCTTTTTTATAGATTCGCAGTTTTCAAAATACAATTGGTGCGAGGTATTGTCCGTGTGTTTTACTGGGCCTATTTTATTGGTTGTCTAAAGGAGGATCCAGGTCTTATACTGCGTTTATGTTTGCCAATTCTAGTATTTCTTCAAGCAGTATAAGACCTGGAATTCTCCTCAGGACGACTAATAAAACAGACCTGGCCGAACATAGAGACAATATCTTACACAAATTTTATTTCGAAAATACAAAAATAATCTATAAGACATGAGAAATTTCAAAAAATTCGAAAACAACACCAATTAAAAATTAAACACAATTTTTGCTGAATGGCCTATGGTCATATAATAAACCATCTAAATGTACCACAGTAGGTTATTTTCCATATTCAGTAGAATAAGATAGTTTGGACGCCTGTGGGTCTCATACACCTTATGGATAAAAAAAAACATCGATGATTATTCACTAATTCAGGAAGGAGGGAGAAATGTCTTCCCACATTCGGATCGTAACCTTGATTCAGAAACAAAATTTTCTAACATTACTATGAAAAGGAAAGAAACAAAAGAATACTGTTAACACAACAGCAAATGTCCCTCTTATTAGAACAATATTTCATCGACAAAGAAACCTAGTGTTGTTCACATTTTTTTGAAATAACATCTTTTCACACTCTGAAAACAAAATTGAAAAGATCAGGGAATCTATACAAGTGTAGAAGGGCAAATACATTATTTTGCCCCAATAAGTTACAGCGTACGTCAAATTATTTTTCACGAATGGACAAATATTCAATTAGTCAGTAACTTGTCATATTTTGAGTTACACTTATCAGAAAATATTATAGAATTATAATTTTGACTCACTCGTACTATGTTTTCAATTTTCGCAACATCAAAATATATTCAAGAGATTGAAAAACATTTCGATATGAAGTGAGAAATAAGCATTATGCGATTATAGCACAGAGGAAATTATTTCTCTACTCAATTCTCCCTCAGGACATATCATTATCAAATATTCCCGCAGATATCTCATGAACCTTTGCATCTAGGCATATGGAATATTGTGAGTGTCGATGAGCCTAACTAATGTCAAAGACATATTTTTCTATTCACCTACCTAAAAAATAGACTCCATACGACTGTAACTACGCCTCTGCTTTACCAAATATAAAAATGAAATCATGACATTAATCGACCTTAGTTTAAATTTTTTTCCTACGGTGGTCGAAGAAAAACATTTTTTCGTACTTTCTATACCATAGCGAGAATACTTTCTTGGACATACGTTGATAGAAACTGTTCACCTCAAAATGAAATAAGAAATTATATAAATATATATAAATATATATATATATATATATATTCATATATATATATATATATATTCATATATATATATATATATATATATATTCTTCAATTTCTCGGAATAAAGGTATGACTCAGTTAATTCGTATGATTTCTCTTAACGACGTTTCGACATAGTATGTGTCATCTTCAGGTTGTAAACACTAAAATTAAAAACATGGAGTTTGAGACATATCTTACTCAACACAATATTGCAATGTATGCACCAAAATGATTAATTAAAAACAGTTCAGATATAAAACGTTATTTAACACAATATAAAAATATCTGTAATATATATATATATTTATATATATATATATATACATACATACATATGATTATTCACTTACGAATTATTGTATTCAAATTTCTGTATTTGAGGTGTGTGACTTCGAAGTTAGCGGGAATGGTTCGTTTATCCTTCATGCTTTTTCACCGTATTCCTGACTACTCTGGATTGATTTGATTCAGTTACAGTATATGAGCCTGACTGTATTTTTTGGCAGCATGTAGAGATCTGTTTTCATTATTGCTGTTATAAACAATGTTAAGAAATGTTGTTATGAATCTGGCTTATGTTTTTGATATTATTTCTATTGTTAATGCTATTGGGGTCTTTTTTTAAATGTATCATTTCAAGGAATGTTCTTTCTCTTGGATTCCTTTCTTTGGTCAAAATTTCAAGGTTGTTAGTGTCAAACTTATGTTGATTTTCTTTTTCGGTTTGGATAAGGCTGTAATGTCAGTTTTTGAGTATTCGTGGGCTTCTATACGTTTTTGCAAATATCGGTTTGTTTGACCTATATAGGTACTTTTACAGTCTTCACACGATATTATATACACTGTATGAGTTTCTTTGTTTTTTGATATTTCTGGTTTTGATTTTGAATAAATGGTCTTATTCGTATTCTGCAGTCGGTGTGATATAGTTATGATGTGTTTTTCCATTGTTATTAATTTCATTCAAAAGTGTGTCTCTGTATGGTAGAGGTATGGATGTTGTTGTTTTTTATTTTATTAGTGTTTTTACTGTAGATTGCATGTATTAGTTTTTCATTGTTTTTCCTGCAAAGAGGGTGGGGTAATTATTTTATTTCAAAATATTCTTGATTATTTTATATATTACTTTTCCAAACATAAAACCAGAAATACCAAAAAACAAACAAACTCATACAGTATATAGAATGCCGTGACTGTCAAAATACCTATATAGGCCAAACAAACCAATATTTGCATAAACGAATACAAGCTCACAATTACCAATAACTGACATAACAGCCTTATCCAAACACGAAAAAGAAAATCATCACAAGTTTGACACTAATAACCTTGGAATTTTGACCAAAGGAAAGAATCCAAGAGAAAGAACATTCCTTGGAATGATACATATTTAAAAAGACCCCAACAGTATTAACAAAAGAAATGATATCAATAACTCAAGCCAGATCTATAACTACCTTTTTTAACTCTTTCATGATAGTTATGATGAAAACTGATCTTAACGTACTGCCAAAAAAATACAGTAGGGCTCATATACTATAACTGAATCTTAACAATCCAGTGTACTCATGAAGGGGGTAAAAAAGCATGAAAGATAAACGAACCATTCCCGATAACATCGAAGTCACACACCTTCAACAACGTTCGTACGATGCAAATGCATAAATTTAAATAAAATAATTTGTAAGTGAATGTTCATATATATTACAGATCTCTTCATATTGTGTCGAATAACCTATTATAATTCAATTGATTTTTCGAAAATATAAACAGGATGTTCATAAAATCAGATGTGGAATCATCAGCGACTGAAAGATAAACTTTAGTCACTATCTTCCATCGTCAAGATAACCTCTTGTGGGGTATTCATGTCGAAAAGGGAAACATTCTCAATTGAAAATCCACGATTAAAATGGAGTTATTTTTTGTGAATGTCTAACAGAAAAAAACTACTTCCCCGGCTAAAGCCACGCTGGACATTGAACTACATCTGATAGATATTCTGAAAAGGCCCTAACTCAAAAGAAAAAATCTTAAATTGAAAATTTGCATTTTCATTCAGATAGTTATTTGATTTTCTATTCCAGTCCTAATTGAGAACTCATAAAGATGAATGTTTTCCAAAAGAGAGTACTCACCAGAAATCATTCGTAACATTGACGCAGGAGAGACATCGCATTCACTAGGTCTTCAATACATTTTTGTCGACGAAAATCTATTTCACGCTTCCACGATCATCAGGAAGACCGGAAGAAATGGGAAACACATTTTCAAGAAGCAATCTCACTTTGCAAAGATGGAAAAAGATAGAATCATTTCTTTTGGAGAGACACTTTGAAATTAGTGTTTTCAGACATTAAAACCTGTCATGGGGTATGATAGATTGATTTTTCGAAAATATAAACAGGATGTTCATAAAATTAGATGTGGAATCATCTGCGACTGAAAGATAAACTTTAGTCACTATCTTCCATCGTCAAGTAGTTGTTTTCTGTTAGACATTCACAAAAAATAACTCCATTTTAATCGTGGATTTTTCAATTCACAGAAAAATATTTTTATCGATATTCAATTGAGAATGTTTCCCTTTTCGACATGAATACCCCACAAGAGGTTATCTTGACGATGGAAGATAGTGACTAAAGTTTATCTTTCAGTCGCAGATGATTCCACATCTGATTTTATGAACATCCTGTTTATATTTTCGAAAAATCAATCTATCATACCCCATGACAGGTTTTAATGTCTGAAAACACTAATTTCAAAGTGTCTCTCCAAAAGAAATGATTCTATCTTTTCCATCTTTGCAAAGTGAGATTGCTTCTTGAAAATGTGTTTCCCATTTCTTCCGGTCTTCCTGATGATCGTGGAAGCGTGAAATAGATTTTCGTCGACAAATATGTATTGAAGACCTAGTGAATGCGATGTCTCTCCTGCGTCAATGTTACGAATGATTTCTGGTGAGTACTCTATTTTGGAAAACATTCATCTTTATGAGTTTTTAATTAGGGCTGGAATAGAAAATCAAATAACTATCTGATATGAAAATGCAAATTTTCAATTTCAGATTTTTTCTTTGAGTTAGGGCCTTTCAGAATATCTATCAGATGTAGTTCAATGTCCAGCGTGGCTTTAGCCGGGGAAGTAGTTGTTTTCTGTTAGACATTCACAAAAAATAACTCCATTTTAATCGTGGATTTTTCAATTCACAGAAAAATATTTTTATCAATATTCAATTGAGAATGTTTCCCTTTTCGACATAATTCAATGTTATTAATTAATCATGTTAGTGCATACAATTTAATCTCGTGTTGAGTAAGATATGTCTCAAACTCCATGTTTTTAATTTGAGTATTTTAAACCTGAAGATCTCAAATACTATGTCAAAACGTCGTTAAAATGAATCTCACGAAGTGGTTGAATCATACCTTCATTCCAAGAAATTGAAGAATATTTATATATATATATATATATATATATATATATATATATATATATATATATATATTAGATATATTTATATACTCATTAAATTTATTATATAAAAGAACCAATATGCAAAACTTTAACTAATGTTTGTTGTTTTATAATAAGGCATATGTTTCACGAAATCTTCGGATGATAAAGCATGATCTCGTAGATGAAAATCAATTATGGATTTTTCCTTGTTCAGTTAAGAATTGCAAGCGGGTCATAATTTCATTGGTGTTCATGTTTAAAATAACAATGAAACATTTATATACCCCATTATGCAGTTCAAAACATGCAACGCAAGAGTTTATAATTACGCGCCATACCATGAGGCAAGGGCATATTTCCACATCTATCCATACATTGAATATTTCCACAAGGTGAGATTGAGAATCATGAACACGTCATCAAAGGAAGGATTCACAGAACAACGTGATGAGACACGTGTCAATTCATCTACCGGGCATATATTTGATAACTACTGTTTTGTGAAGTCAAAAAAACGTATTTTTTATCAGGGTCGCGATTTTGTTCGTCCTAATCGTTCTAGTAGTCATTGAGGGCATGGTCCGGCTAGCCAGGTTGACAAAAGTCTACCGATATCTGAATTCAGGCAATGCCGAACGCAGTCAGTACTTGGATGGTTGAAGCCTGTCAGAGAACACTCGTGTTTAGACAGCCCGTATAACTGAAGCATATTCACAGCTGGAGGTACTATATCAAATAATACAAAATATATCAAGATATATGCCGTCCTTCGGAGAGGACGATAGATAGCGGTCGAGTTCATGGATGTCGAGGTCGTTGAAAAGATTCCCCTGGACTGAAAAATGAAAAACCAGAGGATTTGGCAGAATTTTCAGTTGGGTGAAGTATACTCTCCGGCGTCTGTGATAAGTACAGGTCACAGGATTAGGCTGATGTTGAATAAAAATAATGATACACAATTCTGGTAGTCAGTGTTTCACTTGAGAAATTATTAAAGTATAACGAGCCTATTCTATTCATTGAGAATTCCCTCTTTGGTTACATAACCATACAATTTTGGGTTGACTATCGTCTGAAAGTAAAAAAAACTTAAAAGTGCTATGATATTTATCGCCTTTCAATTATTACTTCAAATGAATCAATTACCGATAGAATTGAAGGAATTGATTGACTGGTGTTTTTTTTGCCCCAAAATGTTGAATAAATAACCTAACCCAAAATGATATTGCCATGTGTCCGGATTCATGAGTTGCGCATGCGCAAGGATTTTCGATCACATGCATGGAGAAGAGCGGGCTGATTATCTCAACTCCACATTGTTCACATTGGTCTCAAGAAGTATTTTCGATATTTACTAAAAATTTCCACGTGTAAGCTATCGAAGCAATCAACTGGTTATTCTCTAGACTCTCACGATATACTACAAATACCGTCATTTTTCTGTTATGACCCAAAACATATATCTGATATGACCCCACTGGGACAGTGGGGTATCCTTCATTATGGGATCCACAAAAAATTGTCAATGAAGACAGACATATCGCCACTGGATTGTTTAGTCCTGTAGCATATGCATGGAAAAAATATTTTAGAAATTTTTGCGAATAAGCATAAAATACACATTTTTCAGAAAAAAAGGATAATTAGCATTATAAATAAGACATGTTCATTTTAGAGTTTTTTCTTTCCTAAAAAAAAAAAAAAAAAGATAAAAATAAATTGATTTTCCAAATGACAACTGTATAGAAAAAAAAATATACCTGAATAAAAATATTTTTCTGAAAAAAAGACATTTGTAAAGAAAAAAAATTCCGAAAAACGGGAATTGGCTCTATATAGAAGAATTCGAGAAATGTAAAAC